>OX637351.1:7909373-8342864 GCA_951799405.1 Agapetus fuscipes | reverse complement strand
AAATATCATTTTGCATTAAAACGACGTGTTTACGTCTAGTAAGTAAGTAAGTTTTAATTCACTTTATCTATTTTTTTTTCAAACTTTTTCGCCTAATAAAGCATCTTCAGAAGCATACATACTTGTTAACAAAACATAACGAAAATAAATAAAAGTGCATTTAAACTTTGTTTTTTTTCTATTCAATTTAAAAAAAATACAACGGACTTTCACTGTGACCTCCAAATGATTTGACAGATAAAAAAACTTTTGTAACCTTAAAACTTAAAAAAACTTTGTAATAAGGTTATGACTCTGGAGGAAATGAAAGAAGTGTGTAAGAACAGAAAGAAATGGCGGTTGATCTGTGATGTTGGCGGCTAGGGTTTTTTAAATAAGAATTTGTTTTCTGATAGTTTTTGATGTCCATACATATAATTTGTTGATTTTAAAAATTTAACTTGTTACGTATGTTCCTTGACTTATAGGTTGGTATGCGGCTGACCACACATGCTGTAGAAAATGGTTCACTTTGCCAATGCCACCCCTCTTTTCAGGGAAGGTCGGCAAGAGTTGCAGGGTGTATGTCCATGTGAGATTCGGATTTTTATATTGTAGGACCACATGCGGCATGTTTAAGCGCGAACCTGTGCATGTCCTTTTTTGAAAATGCATATAATTTGAATCTCTAATGTTACATATATTTTGCAACTAAGATTAGATTAGATTAGATTAGAACCCCTCCTACGGTCATGTTCCGGCCGGAAGATGAGGTTTATTTTCGACCTCATTGCCCACTGTCCTGGTTTGAAGTGGCTCCCATAGAAGGAAATACCTGACGGGGCAGTTTTCTCCTGTTTGTGCAGTAGATATATCCAAGGTACTCCTCCATACATTGCAATCCTTCGAGGACAAATTTCATTTTGAATTTGTCTGGCTTAGTCGACGCTCTGACTTTTATAGACCGACTTGGATTCAATAAAATTTCGCAACTAAGCTACACATATAGAGCAACTTGGGTCTCATGTGGCGATTTGGGATCTATTTATTTTTTCGGGTAAGGTGCCACACACCAACCACTTTCAGTTGAAGTGGGGGTTTCCCAGTTCCCGGGGAGGGGGGGGGGGGGTTGGCACTCATTTTTTGTGAAGGCTGAGTAAACCTTGCCGGTATTTTATTTTTGAAATTTGAAAGCACTGAAACGGGAAATCCTTTCTGATACCTTCGGTAGGATTCGAAACCGGGATTACGGCATGGAATACAGGCGCTCTACCAACTGAACTGAAATTTCAGTTTCAAAGATGTATCTAATCTAATCTAAGTTGCAAAGATATGTTACATTGGAGATTCACATTACATGCATTTTTACAAGCAGACACGTACAAGTCTGCGCTTGCACATGCGGCATGTGAACCTACAACATAAAAATCAAACCTCAAATTGACATACACCCCGCAAATATTGCCGTCCTTCCCTGAAACAGGGGCGACATTGGCAAAGTGAACCATTTTTATAGCATGGGTGATCAGCCGCATACCAACCTGTAAGTCAAGGAACATACACGACAAGTTACATTTTTAAATTTGTTAACAGATAATATATATTTTGATTGAAATTAATGCATGCCCTGAAACAAACATATTGTGTGAGGGATACATTTAATGTGAATCTTAAATTAAATATATATTTTCAACTTAGAATATTATGGTTATAGTTTATAGACATGATCCTAGTGTATTTGCGAGAATTCTGACGGTACAAAGCAAATGGAGACTTGTGTGCAGAGGTTTTGAAATGCCATTTGTTTCGCAGGCACGTAAAATATCGGGAAGGCTCCCCACGCTAGTAAAAAATGTCGCTATCCCATATTTCATACAAAACATGGGGATGATTTACAGAAACAAATATGGCGGCAGTGACAGTCGGTTATGTAGTGATTTGAAAACTTTTACTCTTTTTTTTAATAATATTAAACGCTTGAAAGGTTGATTAATATAGTTTTTCTCGGGTTGGACCATGTTCTGCTTGCAATAATTTTGTCTGTCGACGTTTCATTCCCTCGAGCGGGGAACATTTTCAAGGCTCGAAGCGACGGCGCACCTTTATCCTCCGTTTGCTTTTGGCAACTGGCTGGCTGCTGGTGCTATTCTTATCTCTGTCATCTTGAAAGGATAATTGGGATTTAAGAATAGAAAAAAAAATGTTGGATCAAATATCTAAATATGGTAGGTACAATAATTATTTATTTAGGGAATTTGAATTTGTCAACCACATTTCTCTAGACTTCAACATTGATTTTGTATTGTCACATTCCGGTGACCATGACCGGTCCGTAGTCCGGTGGTAAGCACTTCGGACTCGTAAATGGTGCCTATATTTTTTAACTAGTGTGTTGCCTCATTTTAAAAGGGAAGCCGATGGGAATCGAGTTGTATGGCACCCTACAAAACATTATTATACCAAAGTTTATACAGTGTAACCCGACAAAGTACGAAAGCTCTATTCACGGTGTGATCCTTAACTTTACGAGAGTGAGGTGAAGAGTGGGAAGAAGTTATAACAATTCTTCGTCTTCTTTAAGGCCGTAAATAGAGTCGGTAAGTGCCGGCGTCAGTTTTCATAATTTTCACGTCCCCCCCTTAATGCGGCCGTAAAGAGCGCAACTTGGGCGAAACTTTCCCCGTTCCCCGAGTGAGAAGGTTTTCACACGCCGGCGCTTAAAGTGCGCTTATGAGCATACAATACACTCCAACTTTTACACTTCATAAATTCTCTGCAGCGGCAGGGACGTGCATTCCGTACAGGCACATGTTCCCACAAGGTAGGTTGCATAATGCTACGATTCAATTTACTAAAGATATCAAATTTAAGATTCATATTAAATAACGTATCATACGTATAAGTTCGCGCTTAAACATGCTGAATGTGTACTTACAAATAAAATTCAAACCTCAAATGAACATAAACCCTACAACTTTTACCGACTTTCCCTGACACAGGGGTGACATTGGCAAAGTGAACCATTATTAACAGTATGGGTGGGCAGCCTCATACCAACCTATAAGTCAAGGAATGCAATTTAATAAATCTATAATCTAAGTTGCAAAGATATTGATGCTGAGTTATGAATGCTGTCCTACTTTTAAAAAATCCTCTATTTCTAATGCGCTAACTCCCACAGCTCTACGATGATTTTTTTGTTGTTTATGCCCCAGCAAACAACTGCGTTTTCGAAGTATAGATTTGGTGTAGCCGACAAGATTTTGGCCTGTTTTGTCCTAAAGGCGCTGGTTGAACCAATTAATCATTTTGCTAATTTCGGGGACTTACAAACAGTGCACTTGCAACATTGTACTGACCCGTTGCATTCGGCCCAGTAGTACATCAGTTAGACTTCGTTACTCGCCGCCGAAGGTCGATATCGTTAGACCTTAAACTAGATGGTTTGGGCATATGGAGAGAATGAATGAGGAAAGATTGACGAAGAAAGTATACGTTGCAAAAATAGATGGATGTCGTGGTACAGGAAGACCGAGAAAGGTATGGATGAACCAAATATCCGAAATTACGAATGAATGCAATATCCAGAGTCATAATAAAAGAAGAGCCTGTATGAAAAAGGTTATGACTCTGGAGGAAATGAAAGAAGTATGCAAGGACAGCGGTTGATCTGTAATGTTGGCGGCTAGGGCTTGTTAAATTGTAATTTGTTTTCTGTTTAGTTTTGATAATATTATTATTTACTGATTTATAAAATGTAATTTGTTGTGTATGTTCCCTGACTTATAGGTTTGTATGCGGCTGACCACCCATGCTGTAAAAATGGTTCACTTTGCCAATGTCACCCCTGTTACAGGGAAGGACGGCAAGAGTTGCAGGGTGTATGTCCATTTTAGATTTGGTTTTTATGTTGTAGGTTCACATGAGGCATGTGCAAGCGCGAACTTGTACGTGTCTGGTTGTGAGAATGCATGTAAATGTGAATCTTCAATGTAACATATCTTTGCAACTTCAATTAGATTAGATTAGATTTAGCTAGCTCCACATCGACGCCAGAGCTAGATTTTGTCCGCCCCCGCCGAATGTCGATATTCGGATCACCTTTAGCTAGTTCTGCATCGCATCCGCACCGCGCAATAATTATCGCCGCATCGCCGAAAGAAAGAAACCATCTACTTCATAAACCAGAGAAGCTCCAGATAAGTCCCTGCAGTTACTTTTTTATTCTCTTGGCGTAACCAGAAACCCGCCCCTTGGGGAATAGAAAGAATCCTAGTAGTTGAATTTCCCTGTGGAAGAATAGAAACCAATATACAGTCCATTTAACCCCAAAACCCAACAGGTGACATTAAAAAATCGTAAAACCACATTATCGTAAACATATCATCTATAAACACTCTAATCTCAAAATAAATTCTAAATCTCAGTTTCCAATCACAAACATACCATTCATACTAAAACACACATAAAATGCTTTAAAATCTTTTTTTTTAAAAACCTTCAAAGTATTTCCAAAAATAAATGCCATTTAAATTGATTCCTTTGGCGGAGAAGCACGTATTTCCCATACAAAACTTTAACGAAATTTCAACCGAAAAAAATACAAAAAAAAGCTATCACCGTTCGTCTTGCTTTGGTTTTTTTTTGTATTTATTTGACTGAATATATTGTCGAGCCACTCTTTGATCAAACCTCCTAGTGAGTACGTATTTTTTCAGCTTTTTCCTTTGAAGTCAGTTTTAAATAAAATATCCGGTTTGGAAGGGAAATCGATTTAAGAGGCAGGATAAACCTTTTTACATTTTGTACTTCTTTTTCTTCCTTCTTCCTTAACATTTCTCAGTCCACTGCAAAACGCGCATTTACAATCTAATAATAATAATAATAATAACAGGCTGATTTATTTTAAATTACACATGATAAGAGAGCGCCGTTTTTGTGTGTGTCACACCTCAAGGGCCCTCTCCGATCATGGGTAAGACTTTCTAAACAAGTGTGCCTTGAGTGCTCCTCGAAATACACCCACAGATTTGGAGTTCTTCACTCCGGGTGGCAGTCTGTTCCACTCCACCGGCCCCGCAACACGGAAAGCGCGGTCTCCGAAGTTTGTACGAATCTGACGGCGCGGCTGAACCAAATTGACTACTCCATCACCCGCAGATCTGAGTGTCTGCCTCCTAACACCCATTTCAACAGGTGAAATCATATCAGCCAGATAAGGTGGGGCCAAGCCATTGATGGCTTTATATACCATTAAACAAACACGGAAGACCACCCTCTCCGGGAAACGAAGCCAATGAAGTTTTTTTAACAGCGGGGTGATGTGAGCGAATTTGGGAATCCCGAATATGAGTCTTGCTGCCGAATTCAACACAGATTGAAAGCGATTAAACTGTTTCTTCGGCTGACCACTATAAAGCGTCGAGCAATAGTCAATCCGAGACATCACAAACGCACTCACCAGGGTCTTAACCGCATCTGACGGCAGACATTTTCTTATTGCCTTTATTTGGCGAAGCGAAAAAAAAGAAGAAGCTATTGTGGCATCTATTTGCCTATCCAGTGTCAGGTTACGATCCAGTAAGACTCCTAGAAGTCTTACCGAATCAGAAGGCTGGATTAGCTTACCTCCTATGGAGAGTGGTACTCTATTCACCAGAAGGTGGTCACGCCTCGATGTGGCTGCCCAGAGTATCTCCATCTATAATCTATCTATATCTATAATCTAAGTTGCTGGTCTGAATTTAATATGATAACTAATATTAAAAGAAGAAGAAGACGATTCTGACGTCTTACATCATTTAGTCTAACAACTCAAAAGATAAAATAGGAAGAAGACTTGTCTGACGTCTTATGTCATTTTAGTAGTAAAATTCTCTTGTGTTCCGGCTTTCCTACAGCTGTCAACATGTGTTTGCGGCAGTGATCCAAATAAATGGCGTGTTGAAAAACATCGAGTTTGATTTCTGCGAGTTGTAGTCCTCTCCACTTTTGCTCAGGATTCCTCTCTTCCCTACCATCCTTTCTGATTCCGACATCCGAACCAGTTTAGACCATTTTTAGACCAGTTGCAAAGATGTATTAACCTTTCAAGGCATCAAATGCATGCCCACAAACAGACACGTGTAGCTTGCGCTTGCAAATGCTGAATGTGTACTTACAAATTAAATCCAAAACTCAAATGAACATACACCCTGCAACTTTTGCTGGCCTTCTCTGAAACAGGGGTGACATTGGCAAAGTGAACCATTTTTTTACAGTATGGGTGGTCAGCCTCAAACCGACTGAAGGTCATTTGAGGTTGGATTTTAATTTGTCAATACCTACACTCGCGAAATTTGTATGCGCGAACTTGCAGGTCTCTGTTTATGCATTAAATATGAATTTGAAATGGTTATAGATATATCTTTACACCTTAGATTATAGAATCAAAAGAAATGTAACATATTTACAGTATGGGTAGTCACCCTCATGCCAAAGTTCGCCAAACGTGTTCACAATAAATTGATAATCCCTTACAATGTGGTCATGCAGCGATAAAGTAATGTTCGGTGATTTGTCCGATTGCGGCATTAAAAGCTGAGCCGACAGAGAACGTTGCATCTCGCTCCCTCTCACACTGTTGAATGGTGGTCTGCAGTGAGTGCGAGAGAGATGCACATACTGCGTTGAGAATAGCGTTTAATGTATGCAGATCCGAGCTCGGACAAGCGGTCTACAGTGACACAGCTTCTCAAAGTTTTTGTTTTTGTGAATAATAAAAAAACGCATTTATACGAGTATTGGTATATTAGGGTAGGATATTTGGTTGGTTTGCGGCTGACCACCCATTCTGAGTTGCAGGGTGTATGCATTAGAGATTTGGGTTTTTATGTTGTAGGTTCACATGCGGCATGTGCAAGCAAGAATTTGTGCGTGTCTGCTTGTAAGAATGCAGATAATGTGAATCTCCAATGTAACATATTATCTTTGCAACTAAGATTAGATTAGATGAACTAGATGATGTATGGCTTAGGAAGGTTTTCTAGAGGCAACGGCCTGATCTGAATTTAGCCTAACAGATTTATAACTACAAAGAAATCTCTAATAGTCATCAGAAGTACAAAGAAAAAGAAGACGTTATTGTGTTTTCTGTCATTTCGTATGTAAGCTCTCTCTCTGTTGTACCGAGCTCCGACCAAGAAGGTTGGGTTGTGGCGCGTGTAAATTTTGACGAATAAATGGCGTTGTAAATACACCACGAATTTAATTTCTGCGAATTGTAGTCCTCTCCGGTGTTCCTCCTTTATCCTGATTCTCAATCCTCGTCCGGATTCCTAATCTAATCTAATCTAAGTTGCAAAGATATGTTACATTGGTGATTCACATTACATGCATTCTCACAACCAGACACGTACAAGTTCGCGCTTGCACATGCCGCATGTGAACCTACTATATAAAAACCAAATCTCAAATGGACATACACCCTGCAACTCTTGCCGTCCTTCCCTGAGACAGGGGTGATATTGGAAAAGTGAACCATTTTTACAGCATGGGTGGTCAGCCGCATACCAACCTATAAGTCAAGTAGCATTCCTACTAATCTAATCTAAGTTGCAAAGATATGTTACTTTGGAGATTCACATTACATGCATTCCCACAACCAAGACACGTACAAGTTCGCGCTTGCACGTGCCTCATGTGAGCCTACAACATAAAAACCAATCTCAAACGGACATACACCCTGCAACTCTTGCCGTCCTTCCCTGTAACAGGGGTGACATTGGCAAAGTGAACCATTTTTTACAGCATGGGTGGTCAGCCGCATACCAACCTATAAGTCAAGGAACATGCACGACAAATTACATTTTTTAAATCAATAAATAATAATATACATGGACATCAAAAACTTAAAACATAAAAACAAATTTCATTTTAATAAACCCTAGCCGCCAACATTACAGATCAACCGCCATTTCTTTCTGTCCTTACATACTTCTTTCATTTCCTTCAGAGTCATAAACTTCTTCATGGAAGAAATTCTTTTATTATTATACTATTATTATACTTTTATTATATTACTACCCAGCCAAATAATTTATTCTGTAATGCATGCGCCTGTACCCAGCTACACTTTGAGGAGCACTGAGCGGCCGCAGCGTACCCCACGACAAACCGCAGTATTTCACTTGTGCAGCGCCCACATATGCAACCTACTGCATCCTCAGTGTACGTGCCATCGACTCACGATATCTGTGGACTAGAAATTATTTCAACAAAAACAGACACTATATATCTCTGCTTCAACTTACTTACGAAAATTGTCATTAGTAAGAAAGAGAACAAGGACCTTCACAGTTCCATTTCCATGTGTACAAAAAAACTCGGGCAAATTTAAAAATGTTCCTAGAAAGTTGGTACTAAAAAGGCATTACTTCAAGATATTTTATCGAGCGTATGGTAGTATTAGTGCATACGTGGTTCTAATCACAACAACGCTCTGGAATCATAAGCTTTGCTCGAGAAATCAAGAACAGTCGAGAAACGTCCGTGTGAACGTATATAAATGTAAGCCGAAATCGTAAGCAGGGCAGGGTGTCGATTAAACCATTGGGCCGTGAAGTTGAAAGCAATAGCTAGAAATCAGTGATTGTCAATTGTTGTAAATTGCGAACCAAACCGTGTTAAATAAATTCTGTTAAATAAATAATTGCAGTTTAATTAAAAGAAAAACCCAACGAATATCATAACACTATTATGGCATGTGTTATAATTGGGTGTCGAAACACAGAATGGATTTGGACAAACCGGCCTTATTTCGTATGACTACACCACTGCAACGTTTGAAAGGACTAAGACAAATGTGGGCTATAGTTTGTATCAACGCAGTAAGTTAGTTTCTGCTCCTCTATGTTATTATTCGTGCAGTACTGCACTAACTAAGCCTGCGTCCATGTTGCGCATTCAGCCTAAAACTTGTAACCTTTCATCCCAGAACTAACTGGATTCTTTATCCTCATACAACTTGTAGAAAACGCAACTAAGCTACACATTCATTGTAACTTTTTCCCTGCGTTTTCCCCGGAGTGGTCACGTGCGGCGATTTTTTTTTTAAATAGATTTGTGAGGAGAAATGCAATTCACCAACCTATTCTGCGTGGCCAGAAACAGGTATTAATGTCATCAATTAATAATTCATTCTAGGTTTCTTGAATTAATTATTGATTAATAATTACCCAATAACATATGTTGAACCAGGGTCAAAAATATGGTGAAATGACCCAGGCGGGAATCGAACCAACATAATTCTATTCCAAATACGCTAGAAAGATCAGCTCACTTGGCACCCTCGACCATAACACCGACTTGAGACATATTTATTTTTACGAGCAAGGGGTCGGCTCACGCCAACCACTTTCAGTTGAAGTGGGGATTTCCTCAGGAGGGGCTGGTTCTCATTACTTGTAAAGGCTGAGTAAACCTTGCCGGTATTTTATTTTGGAATTGAAATAAACAACGAAACGGTAATAATATTTTTTTGATACCATTGGTGAGACTCAAACACGGAGCTCTCGGCATAGAATGCAAGCATTCTACTAACTGAGCTATCGACCGGACTTGTTACCTTAGTCGTCGCTATAAAACACCATTCTCAAGCAAGATTTTTAGCTTTTTAGTCTTTCTGTCTTTTTTTACAACAATTGTTACAAATCTATTTGGATTAAATTGATTGCAATTAAAAAAGGACCACGTCTGTCGGGTCAGCTGTTACTGAAGGATAACAAAATAATTTCTTTCGTCATGTTTTTAATAGACTGATCGATGCTTGCGTTTCATCTCAGAGGGCTAGAATTCAATCCCCATCGAGGGTGTTAAGTTTTAACTTAAAATTAAAAAACCGACAAGGTTTATTCAGCCTTCACAAGACATGAAAACCAGCCACTTCATAAACTTTGAAACTCCCACATTCAGTAAAATTGTGGGCTTAAAGTGGCCAGTCCGTACTCTAGTGGTAAAAACTTTTGACTCGTTAATGGAAGGTTGTGGGTTCGAATTCCGGCGGAGCAAACAACAAAAAAAATCAAATATGCTCTTCGCTGGGTGAAATATTCATATTTTCTTTACGAAAGACCGGTCACTAAAGGTCCATCTAGCCTTGCATCAACTGAGCCTTGCTTGTGAATTGGCTTTCTACAGCTCGCAGAAGGATCTTGAGGTGTGATACACACAAAAACAGCGCTCACCAAATAAATCATCGTAATATTATTATAATTACCTCAAAATTCCCAAGAAGAAAATGAAGAAAAATTTGTGAGTTTTATTAACCGTTTTCGAATGTCGTAGTTAGTGCATTTTCGTGCATCAGTGACCAACCATTAGCGTAGAACATTGCTGGGAAATTTTCACTTGTGTCCTCTACGTTTCAACAAATATTTTGCTACGACGGCCAACACAACACGACCGCATCGTTTGCCTCACCAAACAGAATGTTGTCTACTATACGGAATGCTCTACGCCATATATAAAGCTCTACGCCATACAGAATCGTCTACGCCATACATATTGCTTTACGACCGACAGAATTTTCTGTCATACATTGCGTTATAAGTCAAACACCATTATTCTACGATATACAAAATGTTCTACAACTTTCCTGGTATCAAAGAATGCTCTACGCCATACAAAATATTGAGTTTCAGCATTACAGATAAACCACAATTTTTTTCGGTCCTTGCATACTTCTTTAATTTCATCCAGAGCCATAACCTTTTTCATACAAGCTCTCCTTTTATTATGACTCTGGATATCCCATTCATTCGCTTTTTCGGAAATTCGGTCCGTCCATACCTTTCTCGGTCTTCCTCTGCCACGACATCCATCTATTCTTGCAACTTATACTTTCTTCGTCAGTCTTTCTTCATTCATTCTCTCCATATGCCCAAACCATCTTAACAAACTTCTTTTAATCTTCACTTTCCCACTTCCTCTTGCACCACATTCTTCTCTTACAAGATCATTCCTTATCCTATCACTCCGTTTTTTCCCAATCATACTTCTTAGAAAGTCCATTTCAACAGTATGGACTTAACTAATTTTACTTTCTTTTTTTCATCTAATCTAATCTAATCTAAGTTGCAAGGATATGTTACATTGAAGATTCACATTACATGCATTCTCACAACCAGACACGTACAAGTTCGCGCTTGCACATGCCTCATGTGAACCTACAACATAAAAATCAAATCTCAAATGGACATACACCCTGCAACTCTTGCCGTCCTTCCCTGAGACAGGGGTGACATTGGCAAAGTGAACCATTTTTACAGCATGGGTGGTCAGCCGCATACCAACCTATAAGTCAAGGAACACACACATACGACAAATTACATTTTATACATCATTAAATAATAATATTCAAATACAAAATATCCATTTACAAACAAAAACAAATTCCAATTTAATAAACCCTATTAAAACCCTATAAAAATGGATTTAAATCTGTAATCTAAGTTGCAAAGATATAAAACATTTGAGATTCATATTACATGCATTCTTACAAGCAGACATGTATAAGTTCGCGCTTACATATGCTGCATGTGTACTTACAACATAACAACCCATTCCAAATGAACATAAGCCCTGCAACTCTTGCCAACCTTCCCTGAAACAAAGGTGAAATTTGCAAAGTAAACCATTTTTTTAAGTATGGTGGTCAGCCTCATAACAACCTATAAGTCAACGAAATTATTTTGACTATTTCCTTACATAATCTTAGTTGCAAAGATACATCCCATTTGAGATTCATATTAAATGCATTCCCACACGCAGACAGGTACAAGTTCGCGCTTACAAATGGCCCATGTGGACTTACAACATAAAAACCTAATCTCAAATGAACATAAGCCCTGCAGCTCTTGCCCACTTTTCCTCAAACAGAGATAAAATTTGTAAGGTGAACCATTGCTTACAGTATGGGTGGTCAGCCACATACTTACCTTTTAGTCAAGGAAATTATTTTGTTTAGTTCAATAATCTAAGTTGCAAAGATACAAACCATTTTAGATTCATATTAAATGCATTCCCACGAGCAGAAAGGTATAAGTTCGCGCTTACAAATGCCCCATGTGGACTTACAACATAAAAACCTAATCTCAAATGAACATAAGCCCTGCAACTCTTGCCGACTTTTCCTCAAACAGAGATAAAATTTGGAAGGTGAACCATTGCTTACAGTATGGGTGGTCAGCCACATACTAACCTTTTAGTCAAGGAAATTATTTTGTTTAGTTCAATAATCTAAGTTGCAAAGATACAAAACATTTGAGATTCATATTAAATGCATTCCCACAAGCAGACAGGTACAAGTTCGCGCTTACAAATGCCCTATGTGGACTCTCAAAATAAAAAAAACTAATCTCAAATGAACATAAGCCCTGCAACTCTTGCCGACTTTTCCTCAAACAGAGATAAAATTTACATGGTGAACCATTGCTTACAGTATGGGTGGTCAGCCACATACTAACCTTTTAGTCAAGGAAATTATTTTGTTTAGTTCTATAATCTAAGTTGCAAAGATACATACCATTTGAGATTCATATTAAATGCATTCCCACAAGCAGACAGGTATAAGTTCGCGCTTACAAATGCCCCATGTGGACTTATAACATAAAAACCTAATCTCAAATGAACATAAGCTCTGCAACTCTTGCCGACTTTTCCTCACACAGAGATAAAATTTGCACTCCTTGACTGATAGGTTGGTATGCGACTGACCACCCATACTGTAAAAAATGGTTCACTTTGCCAATGTCACCCCTGCTTCAGGGAAGGTCGGCAAGAGTTGCAGGGCTTATGTTCATTTGAGATTGGGTTTTTTATATTGTAGGTCCACATGCGGCATGTGTAAGCGCGAAATTATGCATGTCTGCTTATGGGAATGCATTTAATATGAATCTCAAATGATACATATCTTTGCAGCTTAGATTTAGATTTAGAATTAGATTTAGATGGTGAACCATTACTTACAGTATGGGTGGTCAGCCACATACTAACCTTTAAGTCAAGGAAATTATTTTGTTTAGTTCTATAATCTAAGTTGCAATGATACATACCATTTGAGATTCATATTAAATGCATTCCCACAAGTAGACAGGTAAAAATTCGCGCTTACAAACGGCCCATGTGGACTTATAACATAAAAACCCATTCTCTAATGAACATAACGCACGTATAATAATAAAGAGAAATAACTCGAAAATTGGGAAAATCGAGATTTTGTAATAAAACGCAATAACAATGCGAGAAGAATAGGTACAATGCGACAGCCGTTCAATTTGGACGAATAAGACCGAGATAAAGCATCGGCCGCCTTTTTCATCCCATACAAGTTGTACTGGTTGTCTGAACTTCAAACGTGATTTCCCAACATTCATGTTTTTTGAGTTATTGCTCTTTATTATTAAACGTGCGATAAGCCCTGCAACTCTTGCCAAACTCCCCTGAAACACAGCTGAAATCTGCAAAGTGAACCATTCTTTAAAAAATGGGTGGTCGATTTTCTTTTTCAAAGGCGGCATGTTTTTTTTTACATGTTTTCTGAATTTTAACGCGAGGAAACTATGCGCAATATACACATTCACCAAATGTTAAGGGGTTGGGCTGCGTAGCAGCCAGGGGCAACGCCCCTGGTTGTTATTATAATATTATTATTCTGTAAATTTATGTAATTTGTCAAATAAAAAGACTAACAAAATTAACACATCAAGTAACTTTTCGCGATTTGCGTCCCCCCTTTTTCCTTGTTCCCCATTTTGTATACGCCTTTGAATACGTTGACTGCCGTGTTTTTTCTATACGCCGTGACCTTACCAGAGCGGGTTCTAGTAGTTTCACAGATAACAAAATCCCATTAAAAAAGAAAGTCACTTGTTTTAAATCGGTTTTAATATCATATAGTCATTTTGCATTACACGTAACTTAAATCTCGTAAGTTTTTTTAATTATAATTTTGAATTTACAATTTAGTTACAAAATGCGTATGTTCCACACCAAACGATAACGAATTTGGGTTTGCCACTAAAGTAGATTTTGAAACGGTAAAACAAAAAATTACACAACGTTCCGTTTCATTATCTTCCACACGACGAGGAGTCCTAACCTTAGCTAGACGATCACACAAATGGCCAAAACTACGATGATCACCTGAGGAGGCAACGAGGGAACTTTCTTCCCCTTCCATCATCTCTGATCTTCTTCATCAACGAAGAGTACATCATTCATCAAGGATCTTCAACAATCTCTCTGAGAGGGAAGATCTCACCATATGGAGAACTCATCATATGGAGGACATGGATGCAGGAGCACGGCCGTTGGCTCGCCTGTACCACCAATAACTTGTCCGATCTTCTCCCCTTTTTTACTTCACCAGGGAGGGGGGAACATTACAAGCTATATGATTAAAAATAGCATTCACATATTTCTACATTAATTTTTTATTCGTAACGCTATTTTTGCAATAGCTATCAAAAAAGTTCAAGCGTTCATGAAGCCTAAGGGAAGCGTAAGTAATGTAAATCCATACAAGGATAGTCAACGACGATACCATGTTGAAAGCACCGGTTCTCATCAGATAACCGAAGTTAAGCAACATTGGGCGCGGATGCTACTTGGATGGGTGACCGCTAGGTACACCGCGTGTTGTTGGCATTTCTTGGATCGGTCCGTAGTCCAGTGGCAGCACTTCGGACTCGTAAATGGAAAGTTGTGGATTCGAGTCCCGGCGGAGCACAAAAATATACCATTTATATTTGTAAATGTACTCTTCGCTGGGTTGAAAAATTCATAAACCTTTACCAAAGACCGGTCACTAAAAGGTCCATCCAACCTTACAACAACTGGGTCTTGCTTGAGAATTGGCGCTTTCTACAGCGACGACCAAGCTTGCAGAGGGCTCTTGAGGGGGATACACACAAAAACAGCGCTCACTAAATAAATCATCCTAATATTATTATTATTAGGATGGTTGTACACTGTTTGTATGGAAAACATTTGCGCACCTCCTGTTTGGGTACGAACCCACTAATCCCAGCATGACACGCTAAGCCTATGAGCACTGCACTATCGACAAACAGCTTGATTGATTACAAATTACCAGCTCAAACAGAATCTCATCAGTTATTCATGAACGGATGCCGGTGGGTGAATGAAAAATACGTCAATTGAAATGTTTTATTATTCTTATTTATCTATTGCATTTTGACATGTA
Organism: Agapetus fuscipes; assembly: GCA_951799405.1. Lineage (NCBI taxonomy): Eukaryota > Metazoa > Arthropoda > Insecta > Trichoptera > Glossosomatidae > Agapetus > Agapetus fuscipes. Next base: position 8,327,641 of record OX637351.1, on the reverse strand, counting down.
AAAAATGGTTAACTTTGCCAATGTTACCCCTGTTTCAGGGAAGGTCGGAAGATGCAGGGCTTATGTTATGTTGACATTTGGTTTTTATATTGTAGGTCCACATGCGGCATGTGTTTGCGCGAGCTTACAATTACATGTCTGCTTGTGGAAATGCGTTTAATATGAATGTTAAATGATATATCTTTGCATTTTAGATTTTGATTTAGATTTGGAACTTACACGTGTCTCTTTGTAGGCATTCATTTGATATCTTATCTAATCTAATGTAATCTAACATTGGGAATTCATATTATATGCATTCACACAAGCAGACACGTACAAGTTCGCGCATGCAAATGCCGTATGTGAACCTACAACATAAAAACCCAAATCTCAAATGCACAAACACCCTGCAACTCTTGCCGTCCTTCCCTGAAACAGAGGTGACATTGGTTTAGTGAATCATTTTGTACAGCATGTGTGGTCAGCCACATACCAACCTATAAGTCAAGGAACATACACAACAAGTAACATTTTTAAATCACAAATACGTATGGACATCAAAAACTAACAGAAAACAAAATTCTAATTTAAAAAACCCTAGTCCTAACCACCAACATTACAGATCAACTGCTATTTCTTTCTGTACGTTCTTCTTACATTTCATCCAGAGTCATAACCTTCTTCATACAAGCTCTCGTTTCATTATGACTCTGAATATATAAATGTATATATATATATGTATATGGAAGATTTAAATTATTTATTTTATTTTCAAAACCAGTATATTACAGTGAGCCCATACTCCTTTACATGAGCTTTTTCAGTTGCCCGGGTAAATAATTATTTCCATATGTGCTCTTTCCTTTCAGTCTCCACACACTTAACCATATTTCATACATTTACGCATTGACTTATGATATCTGTGGACTAGAAATTATTTTAAATAAAATAGGTCCAATCGATAGATCAGTTGGTAGAGTGCTTGCATTCCATGCCGTGAGCTCGGATTCGAATCCCGCCGAGGGTGCTGGGAAACCCTCACTTCAAATGAAGTGGTTCTAGTAAGGCCGGCCCCCTTTACCTGTAAAAATAAATAGGTTCCACTCGCCACTTGCGAAACCCTTCGGGGATAACGTGGCAAGAAGTTAAACTACATGTGTAGCTTAGTTGCGTTAGACATTATATATCTGTTTAAGCTTACTTACGAAAATGGTCCTTAGTACGAAAAAGAACAAAGAACTTCACAGTTGCATGTCCGTGTGTACAAAAAAACTCGGGCGCATGTAAAAATGTTCCTAGAAAGTTGGTACTATTGCGAATAATAATGGCTGCCGGTTGACAGATAACACGCGTTATAAATATTGTGATCGCTAAAATTGACGAATTTTAAACGAAAAGGCGTTATTTTAAGACATTATGGCATGTGTCATAATTGGGTGTCGAAACGCAAAATGGTCGATAGCTCGGTTAGTAGAGTGCTTGCGTTCCATGCCATGAGCTCGGGTTCAAATCCCACCGACTGTGTCAGAAATTATTTCCCGTGTCGGTGTTTATTTTAAACCCCAAAATAAAATACCAGCAAGGTTTACTCAGCATTTACAAGAAATGAGTGAAAATGACTTCCTTGACTGATAGGTTAGTATGAGGTTGACCACCGATACTGTAAAAAATGGTTCACTTTGCCAATGTCACCCCTGTTTCAGGGAAGGTCGGCAAGAGTTGCAGGGCTTATGTTCATTTGAGATTGGGGTTTTTTTTTTATATTGTAGGTCCACATGCGGCATGTGTGAGCGCAAAATTATGCGTGTCTGCTTGTGGGAATGCATTTAATATGAATCTCAAATGATACATATCTTTGCAGCTTATATTTAGATTTAGATTTATAGTACCAGCCCCCTCGGGAGCTGAAAACCCTCACTTCAAATGAAGTGGTTGGCGTAAGGGCGGCCCCCTGACCTGTAAAAATAAATAGGTTCAACTCGCCACATGCGACCCCTTCGGGGAATACGCGCCAAGAAGTAGCACTATATGTGTAGCTTGATTGCGTTTTTAGTTGCGTTAGACATTATATATCTGTTTCAACTTTCGTACAAAAATGGTCATTAGTAAGAAAGACCTAAAAGTGATCGCTAAAATTGATGAATTTTACAGGAAACCTGCATTACTTTAAGACATTATGGCATGTGTTATAATTGAGTGTCGAAACACAAAATGGATTTGGACAAAATGGCATTATTTCGTACGATTTTACCACTGCAACGTTTGACATGACTGAGACAAATGTAGTCTATAGTATGTATCAATGCAGTAAGTTAGTTTCTGCTCCTCTATGTTATTACTGAATGCATTCAAGTCTGCTCCTGCCCTCAGTGCTGCCTCTACAAAGTCCCTACAGAAGCTAGTGCTTTCAGTGTAATTTTCAAATGCAACAATTTCAGTGAAAAGAATCTCGCCAGCGTGCATTCTGAAATATGAATTTTAGAAAATAATACGCAACGTGACTTAGCTAGACATACAGTGCAGCTTTGTTCAGCTTCCTTGACTTATAGGTTGGTATGCGGCTGACCATCCATACTGTAGAAAATGGTCACCTCTGTTTCAGGAAAGGTCCGTAAGAGTTACAGGGTGCATGTTAATTTGAGATTTGGGTTTTTTTTATATTGTGAGTCCACATGCGGCATGCTTAAGCGCAAACTTATACGTGTCTACATGTGAAAATGCATATAATGTGAATCCTTAACGTTACATATCTTTGTAACTTAGATTAGATTGGATTGCCCTTAAAACGGTCGCATATGGCGAATGGAAACTACTCGTACTTGCTTGTTGGAATACATTTTATATGAATCTTAAAGATATGGGTATTTCTTTGCAACTTAGATTATAGATTATAGGGGGCCGGCCTCAAGCTAAGCACTTCTGTTAAAGTGGAGGTTTTCCAGCTCCCGAAGAAGCTGGTACTCATTTTTCGCGAAGGCTAAAAGAGAGTTTAAGAATGAAAGTACAAAAAAATCACAATGAGATGGTTAGGATATCTTGAAAAAATAAATGATGAACGACTAACGAAGAAAGTGTACAAAGGAAAGCGTGGAAGGAGAAGACCGAGGAAGGAATGAATAGACCAAATAGGTGAGATTGCGAAAGAATGGAACCTGCAGAGTGAGAATAAGAGAAGAGTGTGTATGAAGAAAGTGATGAATGTCAAAAAGTAAAAAGAGGTATGCAAGGACAGAAAAAATGGAGAAGTATGTGCGGAGGTACCGGCCACTCCTAGTGGATTGGTGTTAGTATACAGTAACAGTAACAGCTGAGTTAACCTTGCCGGTATCTTGGGTATCGAAGTGAACTCCGAAACGGGAAATCATTTCTGACACCCTCGGCGGTATATGAACCCGAGCTCTCGGTATAGAGCGCAAACACTCTACCACCTAAGCTATCGATTGCCAATCTTCACTTTAGAGACATAAGAAGAACGCAGCTGTGAGGCTTAATTCCAATCTAAATTCTGTGAGCATAATCACACAGACCGGTCGTAAAGGTTCATCCACCGCATTCAAATGCGGCTTAGCAGACTGCACGGACTTGATATGATGCCAAGTGTACACGGGGTAGTGTGAGACACATGGCTAGCGCATGGGTAGTTAACATAACAGATAGACTAGACGAGGTCGGGGACCCCTGTGTGCAAACCACAATACTGTTATGCTGTATAGGGCTCAATTTAACTGGACTATAGACAGGTCCGTAGTCCAGTGGAAACACTTCGGACTAGTAAATGGAATATTATTTAGATTTTGGGCAGTAACTTTGTGAAAGCACATTTTAATTAATTAAAATACTTTTTTAACTTTGTTACAATTCACTTGAGTTTTATTTTTTAAAAAACACAACCAGTTTCGGGAGAAGCAGTACCTCCCATCTTCAGGTGTAAATATCAACTAACATAAAATACAAAATTACCAATTTAAGTGATGCTATTGTTGATGAAATGATGAGAATGTTCAATGTATGTACAACACAAAACTATTTCCAATTTAATGATAAATTTTACGAACAAAGAGAAGGTTTACCCATGGGTTCACCCATCTCCCCATTATTAGCTGATATGTTCTTAAGTAAACTGGAAACTGATTTATTAAATTCAAACCATCCCCTTGTACAAAAAATATTTAAATGGTATCGTTACGTAGATGATATATTTTGTATTTTTAATGGTACTGATAGGCAACTAGAATCTCTCCTTTCCCACATTAACACTCTACATCACAAAATTAAATTCACACTGGAAAAAAACGTTAATAATAACTTAAACTTTTTAGACATCTCCATTAAAATCACAAATAATAAACTAGATTTCAACATATATCGTAAACCTACCCACACAGACACTGTAATACCGTTTCATTCCTCCCACCCCACCGCACATAAATTAGCTAGTTTTCACAGTATGCTAAATAGACTCGTAAAAATCCCACTTAATAATAATGATTACTCTCAAGAATTGTCAACCATTAAACAAATAGCTTGTAATAATGGATATGAACACAAATTGATAGATAAACTGCTAAATAATAAAAAATATCAAATTCTTGTTAAAAAGTATCTTTACTCTGCACTTGATAATAATACCACAGATAAAACGTATTGGAAAAAAATTCTCTACACAGGTCCATTATCTATCAAAATTTCTAAATTACTGCCCAGTTACATTAAACCCGCGTTCTACACAAACAATAATTTAAAAAACATCCTCTTTAACTCAAAAGATAAAATTGACTGGATGATGAAAAGTGGCATATATGAGATTTCCTGTGGTGATTGCGAACTCAAATATATTGGACAAACCGCAAGAAATCTAAAAATTAGAATACAAGAACACCGCCGTTGCCTAACGAGCAACAGTCACTCTGAGTTCGCCAACCACATCATTGAATCAAACCATTCCTTTCACACTCACACATTAAAACTCCTTCATCCCATCCCCTACAAAGGTAAAATAATGAACAATTTTGAAAATCTAGAAATCCAAAAAAATATTAATTCTGAAAATAACCTCTTAAATAATATCCTCTTTCCCAACACTTCGCCATTACTTTCTTTGTTTCCAATTAAGCCCCGCCCCCCACTTACCCCCACCAGTACTACAAATTAAATCCTTGCTTAATTTGGTAATTTTGTATTTTATGTTAGTTGATATTTACACCTGAAGATGGGAGGTACTGCTTCTCCCGAAACTGGTTGTGTTTTTTAAAAAATAAAACTCAAGTGAATTGTAACAAAGTTAAAAAAGTAGTAAATGGAAGGTTGTGGGCTATAAACCCGGCGGAGCACAAAAAAATATACAATTTATATTTTCAATTTTGCTCTTTGCTGGGTGTAAAATTCATAAAGCCTTTACCAAAGACCGAACATCTAAAAGTTTCATCCAGCTTAACGGCGCTTTGTGGCGGCGACTAAGCTCGTTAAAAGTCTGGTCGATAGCTCAGTTGGTAGAATGCTTGCATTCCATGCCAGGGTTCGGTCCCAAGGTGTACTCAGACTTCACAAGAAATGAGAACCAGCCTCCACGGGAGCAGGTTCTCATTGTAGTTGTGAAATTATCTCTGATGGTCTCTCTGCAAATCATCTCAGTCTCTACTTATACGTGTATAAGGGTCATTCTGGCATACGCTAGACCACGCTTAGAATTTTCACACAATATCGCATTTACAGCATTTGTAAGCGCAAACAGGCATGCATTTAATATGAATTTTAAATGTTGATAGATCTTTGAATTTTAGATTAGAGATTATAGATTATAATGTAGTACGTCAAATGTCAAAAATTTAATTTCCCGTGAACACACGATTCCGCATCCCAATGGTAGCTTAATTATCTAGTCACGCGGCGGCATGACGTCACGGGAGCGTGTCAAATAGACTCATCTCCACCGCAATTGTAAACTTTGACGTGTCGTAACCAAGCGGGAGGCGGTTGGTTGTAGTTGACATATTATAGCTGCGATACTGAGAAACAACTATACCGCAAAACAACGATACCGTTAGGTGAAGACATCGCAATATAACGATACTGTGAGTCGAAGACATCGCAAAATAACGATATTGTGAGGTGAAAACATCGCAAAATAACGATACCGTGAGGTGAAGACATCGCAATATAACGATACTGTGAGGTGAAGACATTGCAAAATAACGATACCGTGAGGTGAAGACATGACAAAATAACGATACCGTGAGGTGAAGACATGGCACAATAACGATACCGTGAGGTGAAGACATGGCAAAATAACGATACCGTGAGGTGAAAACATCGCAAAATAACGATACCGTGAGGTGAAGACATTGCAAAATAACAATACCTACTTTACAGTAAGTGAATGGCTTAGACGCAACTAAGCTACAAATATATTGCCGAGCTATCATCGAAGGGGTTGCATTTTTTTAAAAGAATCCTGTGCAGGAGGCTCCCCAATTCTTGTTGCTTGAATTCTTGCTTCTGTCGTGGGGCGCTCCAAGGAAGTGGGGATTGATGTTGGTTTTGAATAAAACCGAATTAAATTGGGAAGGGAACACAGATACTGGTACATCATTTCATAAACGGGCAGTTTTGCAAAGGAATTCTCATTTATGGTGAAGGCTGAGTAAACCTTGCCGGTCAGTTTGAAATAAATACCGAAACGGTAAATCATTTCTGCCACCCTCGCCTCGGTGGGGATCGAGCCTTTGTTCTTGGTATGGAATGCAAGCGTTCTACAAACTGCGCTATCCACCGGACTTTTAATTAGCTTGGTCTTCACTACAAAGCACCAACTCTCAAGCAACCCCCAATTGCTGTTAAGCTGGATGGATTTTTTGTGACTGGTCTCAGGAAATTTGGTCTGTGGAAATGCATATAATGTGAATCTTTAATGTTACATATATTTGCAACTTAGATTAGATTAGATATGGGAATCAAGCCCTATACTTTCTGTTACGCTAATCACTAGGCTACGAACAGTCAACCACGTTATCTGATTAAAAAGTGCAAAATATGCTTTTGTTTACAACTTTGAAAAAAAAGTCTTTTAGCGTCTTATCTTCGAAACTGTAGCATTGGCGTGAGTGAGAATTCAAGTGTCCAAGCACGCTTAAATTCACTAATCTGATAAAGCTATAATTTTCTTTGCAAATCGCAATACTTAGCTCCACCACCTTCTTTTTCTGTCGTTCTTCAGCTTTCACTAAAAGTTTTCCCCGTCTTTAGAAGTAACACTGTCCCATCACTGGTAGTGCTGTGTCAAGGTAATTCCTTATATTTAATACCGGTTCTGTGACTGAGACAACACCCGGTAACAAGAGCTTTAGGCTTACACGGCCGGCTGATATATATATATATATATATATATACAAGGATAATTTATTTATAAGGTACACATAATAAAAGAGCGCCGTTTTTGTGTGTGTCACACCTCAAGGGCCCTCTCAAATCACGGATAAGATTTTTTGTAAAGATGCGTCTTTAGTGCTCCTTTAAAGACACCAACAGTTTCTGCCTTCCTCACATTAGGTGGTAGTCTGTTCCACTCCATTGGGCCCGCAAACCGGAAAGCACTGGCTGATGTAAGGCTGATGATGTTAGAGTGATGTTTTCCGGGATCTGTTGCTGTGGGAGCTGGAGCTTCCGGACATTTCGCCCATTTCTAAGATGGGCTTCTTCAGCGTGAAGTATGATGATCTTGATGAGAACTGTGATGCAAGTGTGTGTACACTCGGGGCTTATTTGCGGAAACTAAATACGCTTTACACGCGGAATGGCAACAGAGCTACAGTTACAGTTTACATAATAATATCGTTGCAGAATGAGTAACATTATTTTGTACGACTAGTTTCGTAAGAGAATACATATCATCAGATACTTATTACTATTTATACCATTGTCTATATGAGGCAGCTCATTTTATGCAAATAGGTGAGATTGCGAAAGAATGTAACCTGCAGAGTGAGAATAAGAGAAGAGTATGTATGAAAAAGGTGATGAATATTGAGGAAATGAAAGTGGTTTGTAAGGACAGAAAAAAGTGGAGGCGCATCTGCGGAGGTACCGGCCACCCCTAGTGGAACGGCGGCAGGATACAGTACAGTACAGTGGTAGAAGCCTTTGTCTTACTTTCATAAAGAAAAATAAATCAAATAAAAAATTCACTTACAAGAGATAAGGAGGAAGATAAAAGCAGCCACATACCTGAAACAAGAAAACAGTAATTAAATCTAAAATACAATATGATATTTTTTATGAAAATCTAGCCCCTCTAAATAATAATAATAAAAATATTAGGATGATTTATTTGGTGAACGTTGTTTTTTTGTGTATCACACCTCAAGAGCCCTCTGCAAGCTTGGTCGTCGCTACAAAGCACCAACACTCAAGCAAGACCCAGTTACCTATAGTGACCGGTCTTAGGTAAAGGTTTAAGAATTTTTCATCCAGTGAAGAATACCCATATAGTGAAAATTTGGTAACTTTTTCAGGAAAGGGCAGCAAGAGTTGCAAGGTTTATGTTCATTTTCTATTTGTTTTTTTTTGTAAGTAGGTTAGAATACAGAATGTTTAAGCGCTCACACGCACGTGTTTGCTTTTTCTTTAAAGAAATTTAAAAATTAAATTTGTTGTGAATGTTCCTCGACTTATAGGATGGTATGCGGCTGACCACCCATGCTGTAGAAAATGGTTCACTTTGCTAATATCCCCCCTGTTTTCAGGAAAGGTCGGCAAGAGTTGCAGGGTGTATGTCCATGTGAGATTTGGGTTTTTATAGTGTAGGACCACTTTCGGCATGTTTAAGCGCAAACTTGTGCATGTCTGTTTGTGAAAGTGCATATATTGTGAGTCTTTGATGTTACATATATTTTGCAACTTAGATTAGATTATAATCCTGGGCGGGAGACTCAATAGATTTCAGAGACTCTACTGAATATTGGTTATAATTGTATGAAGACTAATCAGCTGTTTACTTGCGGCCATCTTGGATTGACAGGTCTTCATTCAAATATTACCGGTATTCGGTAGGTAAGATTTCCCGTGGTAATGAGACTTCCAGCCCTGGGCGTGAGGGGACTATGGAGGTAAGCAGCACAAGACCTGGAGGATTGTGGTGCGGGAGGCCCTGAGCCTTTAACGCTTATGAGCCTTGTAAGTAAGTAAATTGACGAATTTTAAAGGAAAATGCATTATTTTTAGACAATATAGCATGTGTCATAATTGGGTGTCGAAACACAAAATGTACATGGACAAAATGACCTTATTTCGTACGATTTTACCAGTGCATCTCACCAAATATTACCGGTATTCGTTAGATAATAATTCCCGTGGTGATGAGACTTCCAGCCCTGGTAATTTTGATGAAACTGATGAGATTAAGAAGCGCGAGCCCCTGGCGGGATTGTCCCCACCCTAGTGTACGCGACTTGAGAACTGCTTTTAATCCCGGATAAGGTGTAAGCGGAGCCTAAAAGCCGGGATTAGAGGCAGATGCGGGGCAACCGTACTGCCGAAAACCGGTGCGTGAAACATTATATAATTTCAGAAATACATAATGACATAGACTACAAACTAACTGTAGCCTAACCTTATCTAGTCTATGTAAGTTGCAAAGATATGTCACGTTAAGGATTCACATTACATGCATTTTCACAAGCAGACACGTACAAGTTCGCGCTTGCACATGCCGCATGTGAATTTACAATATAAAAACCCAAATCTCTATTTGTAATGTTTATTTCTACAATGAAATTTGTTGTGTATGTTCCTCGACTTATAGGTTGGTATGCGGCTGACCACCCATGCTGTAGAAAATGGTTCACTTTGACAATGTCACCCCTGTTCCAGGGAAGGACGGCAAGAGTGCAGAGTGTATGTCCATTTGAGATTTGGGTTTTTATGTTGTAGATTCACATGCGGTATGTGCAAGCGCGAACTTGTACGAGTCTGCTTCTGAAAATGCATATAATGTGAATCTTTAATGTTACATATCTTTGCAACTTAGATTAGATTACAGATATCCATCACATTTTTCATACATTTCCTTCTCTTACACGTAGTTTTGTTCTAATCTAATCTAATCTAATCTAATCTAATCTAATCTAATCTAATCTAATCTAATCTAATCTAATCTAATCTAATCTAATCTAATCTAATCTAAGTAACAAAGATATGGTACATTGGAGATTCACATTATATGCATTCCCACAACCAGACACGTACAAGATCGCGCTTGCACATGCCTCATATGAACCCACAACATAAAAACCATATCTCAAATGGACATACACCCTGCAACTCTTGCCGTCCTTCCCTGTAACAGGGGTGACATTGGCAAAGCGAAACATTTTTACAGCATGGGTGGTCAGCCGCATACCAACCTATAGTCAAAGAATATACACAGCAGAAATGCTTCAAAAGAAATTGGATTAACAAAAAATACAATCACAATATTGAATTAAGAAATATTTTAACGGTTCAACTTCTGCCATACATTCTTTTTGAAATTCGGAATTATGTACACGAGCCCTGATAGTACCAGAAACTTTGGAAATTCTCCATGATACCTCGCGAGGCGGGCGCGCCCGAGTGTTTTTATTTTACTCCGACTTTAGCTTCGTGTTTCTCCGCCACCCGCAGTTTTGTTCTCCGGCAAACATTCGAGTAGCCAGCCCTGTTGTTCGCATTTTCTTTTTTCTCAATATAAAGGCAGATTTACACAGAGTCAGTAGCTGTCGTCAGTCCACTGCCGAGTCAGTGCTGACCCAGCACTGCCATCGTGCTATTTTTTTTTAATCAGTACAGTACTGTCGCGTCAGTACTGACTTCAATATTCCCGCTTCATATTTTTTGGCGTCAGTCCGCTCCCCCCACCACACGCACCAGCGCAACTGACCAATAACTGACGCCGTGTAAATGTTGAAGTCAGTCTTTGCCACCTGCGCCAGCGCAACTGACCTATAAATGATGCAGTGTAAATGCCGAAGTAAGTTGTTGCCTCTCTATTGTACGGTGTACATTAAAAGAAATATCCTCTACTTCTGACGAAATACTGACTGCGTGTAAATAGTCTTTTTTTTTAAGCAAACAAACAGTTTATACATGCTTTATATTGGAACAAAAACATAATTAATACAATTCAAAAACCAGCTAAGTTTGCATAAATTACATAGTGCGACACAATTTCGCCGAGAGCTCACCCTCAGCTAAAAAATGATGAGTCAGTTTTCGGTGCCAGCACTGACGACAGCTACTGACCCTGTGTAAAACTGCCTTAACGGATCCGCGAGTCTCGGCCAGACTAATGAGACACAGAATAGATATGGATTTCCTGTAACTGTAACTGTAACTCTGTCTTCATTTCACTAGGAGTGGCCAGAGCCTCTGCAGATTTCATTATTCATATTAAATTAATGCATTCCCATCAGCAGTTACATTTAAGCTCGCGCTTACAGATGCCGCATGTAGACTTACAACATAAAAACAAAAATCTCTAATGAACATAAGCCCGCAACTCTTGCCGACCTTCCGTTGAAACTCTCGAGGTGAAATAAATACTGTTGCGAACTTCGAGTACAGGCGCTCGTACACACATATGTAGGTAAATCAAAATGACTACACACACCAATGCACGTCGTATAGAATCATCTATTAGGCCCTGGTAGTGTGCGTAAATATTCTGGTGATGGAATAGTCCAGAAATTGGGAGAATGATCTCTCCATTTTACTATATAAGGGTCAAAATGGTAGAACAGCGAAGCAGTTGCAATAAAGCCCTTTGCTAAATAACACATAACTAATGACTCTCAAGTGTGAAATAAATTGTACATTGTAAAAATAAATTGTGAAAAATAAATCCTTAAAATATATTCCGGCATTTGAAATTAACAAGAATCCAGCAGAGAACGTCACAATACTAAATCCATGAAAATAAAGCTGTGTTTAAAAAAAATATATTCTATGTATGTCAGAATAGTAAATAAATAAGTGCATATTATTTATTCAAGTTATTTAAAGTGCATTGTACTGCAGTTATCATTCATCTCTTTAAATTCACAGCTTACTAAGTTAAATTTCATTAAAATGTGAAAGTTCAGCCAGCTCCATACGAACTTAAACTCCAGTCAGTTAGTTAACTTTGTTAAAGTGAGAGATACATAGTTAAACGCGAGTATAATCTGTGAGTTGCATTGTGTGCTTTAGTATAATATATACAGGGTGTTGCTTGCGCGTCAAAACTCATATAAGTATGTAGCTACATTATGTGAGACACCATTCTGAAGGAGCTGAAAATCTGACAAAAGAATTTAAGAACCCAAAACGCAATTAAGCTACCGTATGCTCAAACCCTCCTCGTACCCGTCCTGTATATATGTGTCAGAAGGACCCACAGCACATGGACGCTCATGCAAAGCTATATATTTTCTCAAGTGGCGAAAGGCCTTCCCGTGAAGTGAAAGCAACGATATAGTATAACTTATCGCCTGAGTTATCCGCGAAGGGGTCGCACGTGGCGATTCGGGACCCATTTATTTTTACGGGTAAGGGGGCCGGCCTCACACCAACCACTTTCAGTTGAAGTGGGGGTGTCCCAGGGAGGCTAGTTCTCATTTTTTGTGAAGGCAGAGTAGACCTTGGGATCGACATGGAATGCAAGAATTCTACCAATTAGTCTATCGACCTTTTTACGAGCTTGGTCGTCGTCGCTACAAAGCGCCAATCCTCAAGCAAGACCCAACTACTGTAAGGCTGGGTGGTCATTATGTGACAGGGCTTTGGTAAGAACACTGAATTTTTCAACCCAGCGATGAGCATTTTTGAAAAATGTAATCTTTTTTTGTGCTCCACCGAGAATCGAACTCACAACCTTCCGATCAGGAGTCTGAAGCGTTACTACTAGACTACTAACTGTACTATTCTATTATCTATGTACAAATCTATAATCTAAGATGCATAGATATATTAACATTATAAACTCATCTCAAATGCATACCTACAAACAGACACGTGTAAGTTCTTGCTTACAAATGCTGAATGTGTACTTACAAATTAAAACCAAACCTCAAATGAACATAAGCCCTGCACCTCTCACCGACCTTCCCTAAAACAGGGGTGACATTGGCAAAGTGTCAAAGGTCAGCTTCATACCTCATCCTATAAATCAAGGAATTCCTTCCAAATATTAATTACGTAAAAACAGGATAAACCTGTTTACAGAATATAAAAGAAATAAATGTATGAAATTTCCCGAACAGAACGAGGTTTGGAAGGAAAAAAAAGTGTTGCCATATCGGAATGGCCCCCTTTCACTTGTATACTACTGTGTTTGTGTGCAACAAAGACGAAGTAAGGCGATGCATAATTTAGAGCGGCCATTGTATCTCTCATCTGCTGCAGCGGCTAAAGGCCTGGAGCCATACAGGAGCCAAGATGGCCACGCGGGGGATCCAAGATACAAGATGGCCATACAGAAGCCTAGACTAGGGTATCTTTACTGGGTTTGATAGAACAGAAAAAACTGAGCATAAAAAAATAAACTTAATATTTACAAGATGGCTAAACAGAAGCCTGGACTAGGCGATAGTACCCGAGAGTCGTACTACGAGTTTCCCTTTCTGAAATGCGAGGGGGAGGGATTAATGAGTGGAGCTCATTGGAACAAGCTCCGTGGTAGTATCAATAAAAAAAAGACTGAGCATTCCAAATATTATTCTGTGCCGGAGCGCCGCATGTAATCATAGTCAAACCAAATCATGAGTAAGCTCGGGCATACACGTTGCAACATTAACGAGACCCTTAAAGGGTCAAACTTTTCGGGGCACGCCATAACGCTGCATAGTTAATGTCGTAGGTTCGATCCCGGGAAGGGCCTCATTTAGCACAGTTCACCTGTATTAATGATGGCAGGAAATAATTGATGGCTTCGGAAGGGTTCTGTTTGATAGTGTGTCTTTAGGACTGTGTAATCTAAGTTGCAGGGTATGTTGAAATTTGAGGTTCATTTTCCATGATTAAATAGGTATACATTCACTTTTATCGATGGTATGGTTGAAGGGATAGGCGTCCGGACTCGAATTTAGCAAGTTCCAACACCGACAATGAAAAAGGTGATGGATATGAAAGGTGATGGAATGAATTGAAAGAGATACCTATGTAAGGATAATAAGAAATGGAGGAAGCTCTGCAGCGGCTCTGGACACCTCTAGTGAAATGGCAATAGAGTAACAATTATAGAACCTGGTAAAGTGGTAGGTAGTTGAAATCCCGGCGGAGCCAAAAAATATACCATTTATATTTTCAAATTTGCTCTTCATTGGGTTGAAAAATTCATAAACCTTTATCATAGAGCGGTCATCAAAAGTTCCATCCAGCCTTACAGCAACTGGGTCTTGCTTGAGAATTGGCGCTTTGCGGCGACGACCAAGCTCGTAAAAGGAACGGTCGATAGCTCAGTTAGTAGAATGGTTGCATTCCATGCCGAGAGCAAGGGTGTCAGAAATGATTTCCCGTTTTGGTGTCTATTTAAAACCCAAAATAAATACCAGTATACTCAGCCTCCACAAGAAATGAGAATCGGTCCCTCGAAAAGCTGAGAAACCGCCACTTCAATTGAAAGTGTTTGGTGTGATGCCGGCTCTCTTACCCGTAAAAATAAATAGGTCCCAAATCACCACACTACGGGGATTCTAGGACCGATCCGTAGTCCAGTGGCAACAACACTTCGGACTCGTAAATGGAAGGTTGTGGATTTGGATTCCGCCACAAAAATATACCATTTATATTTCCAAATGTGCTCTTCGATGGGTTGAAAATTCATAAACTTTTACCAAAGACCGGTCCCTGAAAGATCCATCCAACCTTACAAAGACTGAGTTTTGTTGAGAATTAGCGCTTTCTACAGCGACGACCAAATTTGCAGAGGACTCTTAAGGTGTGATACACACAAAAACAGCGCTCACCAAATAAATCATTCAAATATTATTATTATTAACAGTAGTACCTTGAGATGGTGCACAGCCCTTGTACAGTAAAGATAACATTATGGCAGTGAGAGCAGTGTATGGGATGGCGGGTACAGGGAGGCGCTCATGTGAGGAACTAATGCAGATCGATAACCAATTAGGAGCGGGCCAGTGCTGTGAGGTGGGATACCTCTGTCTAGTGCAGCGATGTGCAACTAGAGACACGCGGACAAAGTGTGGTCTGCGAGTCAGAGGCGTGCCCATAACTCATGAACTTAGTCTCACCTTTCAATGCTCATTCAACGTTAAAAATAAAGACAAATTGACAAAAAAGATTGACCAGTCCGTAGTCTAGTAAAACACTTCTGACTCGTAAATGTAAGGTTGTGGGTTTGAATCTCGGCGGAGCACAAAAAACATACCATTTATATTTTCAAATATGCTCTTCGCTTGGTTGAAAAATTCATTAACCTTTATCAAAGAGCGGTCATCAAAAGGTCAAATCACGACTGTGGTTAAAAGTCTGCCTAGAAGTGCTACAAAGGCGATTATGAATTCCTTTGTAGTGGCCAGACTTGACTACTGCAATGCGATATATGCTTGCCAGCCCAAAAATCAGCTCAATAGGCTTCAATTGCTACAGATCGCTGCAGCTAGACTCATATATGGGGCCGCTAAGTCCTGCCACATCACTTTTCATCTTCAAGCTCTGCATTGGCTGAAAATCCCTGAGAGGGTCACTTTTAAAGTCGGTTTGCTCACCTTCAAAGCACTTCGTGGGAGTGCTCCGGGGTACCTGATGGAGCTAGTGTCTCCAGCTACTACAACCTCGCGCGGACAAACACTGAGGGCAGCTGTATCAAGAAGCAGCTGCCTGGACATCCCTGCACGAAGGCCCCGCACTGTTTTTGGAGACAGAGAATTCAAGGCAGCTGCTTCAATGACTTGGAACGCTATTCTCGCCTCACTGAGGGAACTGGATATGGACAGACCATTTAAATAGGTCTCAAGACTCACCTCGTCGTCCAGTCATACGGACCAGCGCCTTTGTAGTGACACACTGTCATAAAAGGCGCTATACAAATTTTGTCTTATCTATCTATATAATAGCGTACATTTGTCTCAGTCCTGTCAAAGGTTGCAGTGTTAAATCGTACGAAATAAGATCATTTTGTCTAAATTCATTTTATGTTTTGACATCCAATTACAATACAAGCCATAATGTCTTAAAATAATGCCTTTCTCCTTTCAAATTCGTCAATTTTAGCAATCACAACATTTATAACGCGTATTATCTGTCAACTGGTAGCCAATATTATTCGCAATAGTATCTACCAACTTTCTAGGAACATTTTTACATTCACCAGAGTTTTTTTGTACACACGGAAATGCAACTATGAAGTTCTTTGTTCTTTTTCTTACTGATGACTTTTTTCGTAAGTAAGTTGAAACAGATGTATAATGTGTATTTTCGTTAAAATAATTTAGAAGTTCACAGATATCATAAGTCAGTGGTTGAGCGCAGCTGTGCAGGGTCCTGCCCCTAGTCGTGAGATATATTGAGATGGCATTTAGCGTAATTTGTGAGAGCTCCAGATAATGGCGGAGGCCGGTAGGAAATTATCCAACTCACAAACGTGCGCAGTTACATGACAATGGTGATAGCAATGATTTACCGGGAACACCTCTCTGTAAGAACGCTCTATACCCTAAATATGTCGTTTTTGTTTGTTAAACTTTGATGATGATGATGATGGATGATTTCTTTCCTGTAAAAAAAGCAGTGTCTCTAGTCCATTTCTTAAGGTGGTAAATAAACTTTATGGTAAGTAAACTTTATGGTAAGTAAACTTTATGGTAAGTAAACTTTATGGTAAGTAAACTTTATGGTAAGTAAACTTTATGGTAAGTAAACTTATGGTAAGTAAACTTTATGGTAAGTAAACTTTATGGTAAGTAAACTTTATGGTAAGTAAGCTTTATGGTAAGTAAACTTTATGGTAAGTAAACTTTATGGTAAGTAAACTTTATGGTTAGTAAACTTGATGGTTAGTAAATTTATGGTAATTAAACTTTGTGGTAAGTAAACTTTATGGTAAGTTAACTTTATGGTATTAGTAAAAGAGTGACAGCAATGAAAAATATCAGGCGTATTTATTAATCTAATCTAATCTAGTCTAATCGAATCTAAGTTGCAAAGATATGTAACATTGGAGATTCACATTACATGCATTTTCACAAGCAGATACGTACAAGTACGAGCTCGCACATGCCGCATTTGAACATAAAAATAAAAACCCAAATTTCAAATGGACATACCACCCTGCAACTCTTGCCGTCCTTCCCTGAAACAGGAGTGGCATTGGCAAAGTGAACCATTTTCTACAGCATTGGTGGTCAACCGCATACCAACCTATAAGGCAAGGAACTAAATTATGAAGGTTAAAAAATGAATATTACTTAGAAAGTGTCACCACAAATAAATATTTAAAAAAAAAAACGTTTATTTTGCATTGTTTATCCTTTTTTATGTGCTAGGAGTTCATCCTCATTCGTCGTGGAGAAAGGGTGTCTCTTCAAGACGTTAGCTACGTTGTTAACGAAACGTCGAAAATAAATATATCTACATTATTAAGCCTCGCAAGAAGTCAATTTTGAATGATATGAAGAGTTACTGAGAAAATATGAAAAAACTTGAAACTTCTACATAACCTAGATTTAACAGACTCTAGGGGTATATGACACTTGTTGTAGTGCCGCAGAGGTGTTTACGAGATTGGTCATCGCTACAAAGCACCGATTCTCAAGCAAGATCCAGTTGCTATGAGTATGGATGGAATTATATAACCAGTCTCTGGTACAAGCAATAATTTTCCAACCCAACGAAAAGCATTCTTGCAAAGATAAATGGTATATTTTCTTGCGCTTTGCCGGGATTCAAACCCACAACCTTCCCATTCAGAGTCCGAAGCGTTACCAGTAGACTACGGGCCGGTCTATATTTACAGGTAGTATGTAGTTATATGTGAGGTTTACAGATGCATTAATATAAACGATTTTGTAGATGAGGAGAGGGGGAAGGAAGGAGCTGAGGGGGGGAGGGTTCAATTACTTAACATGGAATAATATTATTGGTAGAACATTCATATCCAACGGCCATAGTCCGTAGTCTAGCGGTTAACACTTTTGACTCGTAAATGGAAGGTTGTGTGTACGAATCCCGGCGGAGCACAAAAAGTATACCATTCATATTTTCAAATTTGCTCTTTGCTGGGTTGAAAAATTTATAAACCTTTATCAAAGACCGGCGCATCAAAAGGTCCGTCCAGCCTTACAGCAACTGGGTCTTGCTTGAGAACTGACGCTTTCTGCAGAGACGACCAAGCTCGCAGAGGGCTCCTGAAGTGTGATACACACAAAAAAAGCGCTCACCAAATAAATCATCCTAATATTATTATATTATTATTCCTTCCTTGACTTATAGGTTGGTATGAGACTGACGACCCATACAGTAAAAATTGATTCACTTTGCCAATATCACCCCTGTGTCAGGAAAGGTCGGCAAAAGTTGTAGGGCTTACGTTCATTTGAGGTTTGGATTTTATTTGTAAGCACACATTCAGCATTTGTAAGCGCGAACTACACGTGTTTGTTTGTGGACACGCATTTGATATGAGCTTTAAATGTTAATATACGAGTATCTTTGCAGCTTAGATTATAGATTTTAGATATGAAAAAGGTTATGACTCTGGATGGAATGAAAGAAGTATGTACGGACAGAAAGAAATGGCGGCTAATCTGCAATGGAGATTTATAATGTTGGCGGTATGTTCTTTCACAATTTTATGTTTTGTTTTTTGTAAAGATTTATTATTAGGAATTTGTTGTTTACCGGCAAGGTTTTACTCAGCATTTACAAGAAATGAGTGCCAGCCCACCGGAAGCTGGGAGACTCTCCTTTCAAATGAAGTGGTTGGCGTTAGGCTGCCCCCCTTACCTGTAAAAATAAAACGGTTCGTCGGTGTATTTGGCCGAGGGGGCCAAGTGGGCTGATCTTTCTAGCGTGTTTGGAATAGAACAACGCTGGTTCGATCCCCCCCTGAGTCATTTGACCATAACTTTGACCCTGGTTCAACATTGCAAAAACCCACCTCATACCCATTCCGTTTATACACTTCCATTCGAGGAAGCATATCACAGAACGCTCATGCAATGCTATATTTTTTTGTGGCGGAAGGCCTTCCCGATGGTCGTCACCCGACCCATTAGTGGTTCTAGATTAACCTGTTCGTCCGATGTTATTGGGTAATTACATATTAATTAATAATTCATTAAAATAAACAATAATTAATTATTAATTGATGATATTAATACCTGTTTCTGGCCAGGCAGAATTTTTGGGTTGATAAATTGCATTCCTCTTCACAAATCTATTTAAAAAAAGAAAAAGTTCCACTCGCCACATACGAAACCTTTCGAGGAAAACGCGGCAATAAGTTGCACTGTATGTGAAGCTTAGTTGCTTAGTACCTTTGTCCGGGGCCGCACTTTCAGCGTGTAAACATATTTAGTCTAAGCAAATACGCGGCCCTACTCTGGTATTTGTTTTGTGAAAATTGAAGAAAAATTAATATGAAATGCCCGTAATGGGTGCTTTAATTTTTAATGAAGCTCCTCCCAGAGCCATTTCCAATTCACTCTCCGTTTTCGGGGAAATTTACATTTTTTTTTTTCCAGGTTGGCTTTTGGAAGCATTTTGTTTTATTTTCTACACACACACACACCTAAATAAAATAAGAAGTGTGTAAGGACAGAAATAAATGGCGGTTGATCTATTATGTTGGCGGCTAGGGTTTTTTAAATTGGAATTTGTTTTCTGTTAGTTTTTGATGCCCATACATGTTATGATTTGTAGATATTAAAAATGTAATTTGTTGTGTATGTTCCTTGACTTATAGATTGGTATGTGGCTGACCACCCATGCTGTAAAAATGGTTCACTATGCCAATGTCACCCCTGTTTCAGGAAAGGATGGCAAGAGTTGCAGGGTGTATGTCCATTTGAGATTTGGTTTTTGTGTTGTAGGTTCACATGAGGCATGTGCAAGCGCGAACTTGTACGTGTCTGGTTGTGAGAATGCATGTAATGTGAATCTCCAATGTAACATATCTTTGCAACTTAGATTAAATTAGATCTAACCTAATCTAAGTTGCAATTATATATATATCATTTAAGATTCGTATTAAACGCATTCCCACAAGCACACATTTATAAGTTCGCGCTAACACATGCCGCATGTGGACCTACAATATAAAAACCCAATGTCAAATGAACATGAGCCCTGCAACTCTTGCTGACCTTCCCTGAAACAGGGGTGACATTGGCAAAGTGAACCATTTTCTACAGCATGAGTGGTCAGCCGCATACCAACCTATTAGTCTAGGATCATACACAACAAATTACATTTTTCAAATCAATAAACAAATAATATGTATGGACATCAAAACTAAAACAGAATACAAAATTCTAATTTAAGAAACCCTAGTCCTAGCCGCCAACATTACAGATCAACCGCTATTTTTCTCTGTCCCTACTTACTTCTTGCATTTCATCCAGAGTCATAACCTTCGTCATACGAACTCTCCTTTTATTATGACCCTGGTTATTAGTCAAGTGGTTTTTACTTCGCTCATCTAATTAAAAGGTAGTCGATTCCAATGCAATGTTTGTATGTGTAGGTACTGGACAAATGTTTCTTATGAAAACTGGAAATTGATTTCAAAAATTTTTAAAACAGCTCTCACATTTTCGTGTTTTACGTTTTTTTCTTATCTCATATTGTGTGGAATGTGATTCTTTAGACATTTTAATTGAAAGGTCAACTTTGAATCAAATGGTCTATACTCCAAACAAGCACTGGAGGGACGAACTGTATATTTGTTTTAAAGAAGGCATGTCACCACTTCCATTTGTACGCAAAAATAGGATAATATTATATTAATGTTTGACCGGTCCGTAGCTCAGTGGTAACACTGCGGACTCTGAATGGGAAGGTTGTGGGTTCGAATCCCAGCGGAGCACAAAAATATATAATATTTATTTTTTCAAATTTGCTCTTCGCTGTAAAAATAAATAAGTCCCGAATCGCCACATGCGACCCCTCCGGGGATAACGCAGGCAAGAACTATATGTGTATCTTAGTTGCGTTTGCGTTTATTTATTTTAAAGAAGGCATTGCATCTCTTCCAAATTGTACGCAAAAAATAGGATAATATTATGTTAATACAGGTAACATAATACTAGAAAGTAATCCCGCCAACTTTTTCCCCCACAGACAAAATTATTCTCGCAACTTTTGCCTTCGTTACTCCACGTCGCCGCCGCGAGAAATTCAATTTCGAATAATTTCTTTGGTGGAGAGCTAAAAAAAAATTGCCAGAAAGGTTCAGAGATTATGATTTGGTAATTTAGCACTCACTCAAGTGCGCGGCCTTAAGTTGTAAGTTTTTTTTTTAACTGAGTGTACTCTTAAAGCCCTGCGTGAAAAAAAATAGCGATGAAAATGTAAAATGTAATAAAAACAAAAAACTTAAGGCTCTGCACTTCATTTTAGTTGAAAAAAAAAAAGATCTTGTAACATATACAATGAAAGAAGTATGCAAGGATATAAAGAAATGGCGGTTGATCTGTGATGTTGGTGGCTAGGGTTTGTTAAAGTGAAATTGGTTTTATGATTTAGTTTTTTATGTCCATCTATATATTGTTATTTATTGATTTAAAAAAAATGTAATTTGTCATGTATGTTCCTTGACTTATAGGTTGTTATGCGGCTGACCACCCATACTGTAAAAAATTGGTTCACTTTGCCAATGTCACCCCTGTTTCAGGGAAGGACGGCAAGAGTTGCAAGGCTTATGTTCATTTGAGATTGGGTTTTTATATTGTAGGTCCACATGCGGCATGTGTTAGCGCGAAATTATACATATCTGCTTGTGAGAATGCATTTAATATAAATCTTAAATGATATATATCTTTGCAGCTTAGATTAGATTAGATTAGAACATAGAATTTCCTTTTTTTTTCTTTTTCGTTTCGCACCAATTCAAGATTAGCAATAATCTGGCAGAAATGGAAACAAAAGGCGATTAATTTGTAATGTAAGCGGTTAGGGGTTTCTAAATTTGAAATGTTCAATTTCATTGATTGTAGAGGCATTAACTTTGTAATCGTTCATCTTAAACTATATAAAGTAAAAACAACTTTATTTACGATTACTTTGAGTATATATTAACTCCACAACCGGTTTCGCAAACATCCGTTCGCATCATCAGGTGGTTTATTAGAGTATTAATTTAACCATAATGTGTAAGCGCGAAATTATGCGTGTCTTCTTGTGGGAATGCATTTAATATGAATCTCAAATGATACATATCTTTGCAGCTTAGATTTAGATTTAGATGTTGCGAACGGATGTTTGCGAAACCGGTTGTGGAATTAAAATATACTCAAAGTAATCGTAGACAAAGTTGATTTTACTTTTATTCTTTTGAAATGTTCATTTCATTTTAAAAAGTCTTATCCGTGATCGGAGAGGGCCCTCGAGGTGTGACACACACAAAGGCGCTCTCTTATCATGTGTAATTTAAAACAAACAAGCCCGATAGATACACGGTTTGTTATAGCAGCAAATGTGAGTGGACTTCGTGCCATATGACGTCACAGGCTATAGAGAACAACCTTAAGCGCGAGCATGTGTAAGAAACGGCAAAGTTTTCATACTTGTATTATTTCCGCCGGCAAAGAAAAAGTTAACCAACTCGCCCCCAGTTTCCCGCAATACTTTATCCAATATTGTATTCTAGGATACAACGCCCATCCATCTTGTATACACTCCACATACAAACGGAATATTATAGGATACAGACTACTAAATCTAAATCTAAGTTGCAAAGATGTGTATCAATTGAGATTCATGTGGAGCTCAGCAAACTATGGAGCACCTGCGGTGTTGTCCCTCCTGTCCGACAAGCTGCTCCATGGATGATCTCTTTGCGGGAAACCAAAGAGCTGTAGACATTGCTCGTTACTGGGCCAATACGGTGTGAAGCTGACACGAAGAAGAAGAAGATTTGAGATTCATATTAAAAGCATTCCCACAAGCAGATACGCATAATTTCACGCTCGCACATGCCGCATGTGGGCCTACAATATAAAAACCCAATCTCAAATGAACATAAGCCTTGCATCTCTTGCCGACCTTCCCTGAAACAGGGGTGACATTGGCAAAGCGAACCATTTTTTACAGTAGGATGGGTGGTCAGCCTCATACCAACCTATAAGTCAAGGAACATACATGACAAATTACATTTTTTAAATCAATAAATAATAATACTTATCTGTGGCCATCAAAACTAAAACATAAAACGAATTTCAATTTAATAAACCCTAGCCGCCAACATTATAGATCAACCGCCATTTCTTTCTGTTCTTACATACTTCTTTCATTTCCTCCAGAGTCATAACCTTTTTCATACAGGTTCTTCTTTTATTATAGTATAGTTGACATAGTTATTATCGGCTAAAGAAATCTAGAAATGATAATTACTATGTACTCTCGAAGCTGTCAGAGCGGTCGAGAGCGTTGTAGCAAATATGTATCTAGAGACTTCTGTTTTTATGGGTATATAAGGCGCAAATCGCCTGCAGGTGAGGAGAGAGATTTCGCCTTTGAGTGAAGAACAACTGTGTAGTGCTGAACTGTGAAATAAATGTGAGTTGCTTAAGAATTGTAAAAGTGTTAAAAATAAATATAAATTGTCAAATAAATTAAGTGTAAATAAATATCCAGAAAGAAGACCAGTTTTTTTTTTTCATTTAAAGACTATCCGAACCTAAAAACACAACAATATGATGTAGACAGGATGGTTCGGACATACGGACATTAAATTTATATGAATCACAAAAAGTATCACAAGCATAAATCCTGGCCACCCATACCGTAAAAAATGGTTCACTTTGCCAATGTCGCCCCTGTTTCAGGGAAAGTTGGCAAGAGGCAGAAGCAAGAAGCAAGAGCAAGAAGCAGGGCTTATGATGATGATGATGAAGTACAAGAATAAAAAAATTTTGACGCCTTTTATGCGCCTTATATGACAGTGCGTCGTTGCAAAGGCGCTTGTCCATATGATTGGACGACGAGTAGCGTCTTGAGACGTCTTTTGTATTGTATTACTCATTTTGTTGGTAAGTACACATGCAGCATGTGTAACCGCGAACTTCCACGTGTTTGCGCCCTTGGAGTGACTACATCACAAAACGGCGCTTTATTAATAAATCATCAACTCATCATCATCGTCGTTCGTCTGTTTGTGGGCATGCATTTAATATTAATGTAAAATGTTTCATACCTATTTTTAAGCGCCTTTGCAATGAGACATTGTCATTATCTATAATCTAAGCTGCAAAGATATGTTAACATTTAAGACTCATATTAAATGCATGCCCACAGACAGGCACATGTAGGGTCGCGCCTACACATTCTGCATGTGTGCATACAAATAAGCAAAATCTCACATGAACATTAACCTTGCAACTCCTGCCGCCGTTCCCTGAACCGAGGTGGCATTGGCAAAAGTGAACCGATTTTTACAGCACGGGTGGTCAGCCTCATACCAACCTATCAGTCAAGGAGCAAAAGGCGCTATATATTTTTTTTGTTGATAAAAATAATATATTTGCCACTTGTATTGAAGAGATAATCTTTAGGCAAGTGTTCTTTTCTCCTTGTTACAATTTTAAAAAACCCCATGACGCGACATAACAGTACGTTAGAAGAGTATTAGACAGAACAGCGCTTTTAAGGCGGTGTAAACAGATGTGTGCGTGGAGGTGAATTGAATTGTGTCAGAAAACCGTCACGCGTTCAAGTTCTGTATGAATATTTCAGGCGCCTGGTATGTGGATACGAATATGTATTAGATGGTTCTATGATGGAACGATACAGTAACCAAACGACAGATGACATCATAACGACACATGACATAACGACACATGACAAAACGACACATGACAGAACGACACATGACAGAACGAAACATGGCAAAATGACACGTCACTGAATTGTACATTGAAGCTTTCACGGCCGGTTCTTGTTGGCTTAACAATCACTTTTTCGGGCTATGTAGCCGTTGTCTAGTTGATTCTTTTCGGGCAGTTTCAATAGCGGCTTGATTTCTCCTAGTTAAAATGACAATACTTATCCAAAGGCTGGCGTTGTTTCTAGTACAGCAGATCCTGTAAGAAGATCACAGCGACTAGCCAACCGCTGATAATGCCCATCGGAGCAATGGGTGAAACTGTCCGGAAAGAATCAATCAGCTTGCATTCCATACCGAGAGCCCGGGCACGAATCTCACAGGGGATGTCAGAAATGATTTCCCGTTTCGGTGTTTATTTCAAACCCAAAATAAACCCACCAGCAAGGTATACTTAGCTGTTAAAATAAATAGTCTCCACTCGCCACCTGCGACCCCTTCGGAGAAAAAACAGCTAGAAGTTACACTAAATGTATTGCGTATTTTAGCGTATGGCGTTTTTTATGTTCTGTCATGTGTTGTTTCTATCATGTGTCGTTCTGTTATAAGTCGTTCTGTCATGTGTCGTTCTGTTATAAGTCATTCTGTCATGTGTCGTTTTGTCACTGTGCCGCACTACACTGTCACCATCGTAGACGTGGGGGGAAAAATGGTGGCGTACGATGTAAAGAAAAAGATACAAGAAAATACGAAGGTAGGCCTAAAAATACTAATATCATAGGCCGTGAAAACAAGTTGTCATATACTGTAACTGTTACTCTGTCGCCCTTCCGCAAGGGGTGGCCAGAGCCTCTGCTGAGTTGCCTCCATTTTTTCCTATCCTGACATACCTCTTTCAATTCTTTCATATCCATCACCTTTTTCATGCATTTTCTTCTTTTACGCTCACTTTGTATATCCCATTCTTTCACAATCTCCTCAATCTGACCACTCCATACTTTTCTTGGTCGTCCCTTCCCTCTTTTTCTTTTCACACTTTCTCTGTATATATACTTTGTAAGTCTATCATCTTTCACTTAGAAGATTTTTTTTTTCTTTTTTTTAAATGATTGGTGTTTTGTTTTCCTATTTCTTTTCTTATCTTTTATTTTATTTTTTTGTTTTCCTATTTTTAATATTATTTAAGCTCCATATTTTTAATCTCTATGTAATCTTTTAAACATTTATTATTAGTTTTAACATCTAATTGACACAGTACGCTATATATTGTTTTTCATTTTTCTTAAAATTATGTAAATTTTTATGTATTTGTGTTGTTTGTTAAATAAAAAAATAAAAAAAATAAAAAATTCATTCTTTTCACATGCCCAAACCATCTCACCACATTTTTTTGTAAGGTGAAGAAATAATATATTTTTTTAAGTGCAGTCAATCATTTTATGACATACAAAAAATGTGAAATTGAAAAATGAAAAACCCCACGACATGTCAGTGTGACTTTAAAAAACTTACCATGTTTCTGGGTGAAACACTTTAGCGACAAACAAATAAATTGGCACACGCCGGAAAACAAAAAGCAAGGGCGATGAAAATACGCAAACTCAAATCTTTTCATTTCGCCCCGACGCGGCGTGGCTCACTACGCATGGTTGCCATACAGCAAGCTACCATACACACACTACCACGCAACATGCTGCAATCTTGCATGTCAACTTTGTCTGCTGAAGCTTTGCGCCGTTTGCGTGAAAGACTACGAAGCAAACACTCGGAGATGTCTAGAAACCAGTCATAAATGCAAGTACACAGCACATATATTGCAAGTTCATGCGATGTTATTCCCGCAGAGGTCTTATTAATCACAATTAAGATACACATATAGTGTAACTTATTGCCGCGTTATCCCCGAAGGGGTCGCATTCGGCGAGTTGGATATTTATTTTTACAGGTAACGCCAACCGCTTCAGTTGAAGTGGGGGGCTCTCAGCTCCCAAGAGGGCTGGTTCTCATTTTTTGTTAAGGCTGAGTAAATGCTGCCGGTATTTGGGTTTGAAATAAGCACCAAAACGGGAAATCGTTTCTGACACACTCGGTGGGTGTCAGAAAGAATGCACTCGGTATATAATGAAAGCAAACAGAAAAAAATCAAAATTAAGTGTAATTTCTCCCATCAAATCAAAATACGTAAATCAGCTAATGTTAATCATATTTCCTTTTTAAATTCCATCATATTATTACCCACTTCCGAGAAATATTTAACCGAGGTCTTTACCAGAGTTAAGCAATTGAATCTTGGTGTGTCATCAAATATTGATTGCAGGTTGGTGCAATATGCCCTAAGCCAGCGGTTTCCAAACTTTATGCTACCACGCTTCCCTAAAAAGAAAAAAAAATCGCGCCTCCCTTTGTACGTTTTAGTTTTTTTTTCGTGCCTCCCTTTCTACGTTTTATTTCTTAATATTCATACTAATACTACTAAGACACATTTTTGGCGCCTCCCCTGGCCATAGCTTGCGCCTCCCCTGGGAGGCGCGCCCCCCAGTTTGGAAACCGATGCCCTAAGCTGACATGGATTTCTCAGATGTATGCAACTTTTTCCCATTTTCTACGAGAGAAAACAATACAAAAGCGTGAAAATCCTGTACTGCTCCTGTTCCTGTAAGTTAGTGATGAGCACTTCTTTATTTCAAAGAACTGTTCAATTAATCAATACTCGAAAGCGACACAAAAAAAATGATCACGCAAGAACGCTGAATGTTGGTCGCGCGTCCGTGTTCCCAACGCTTTACTAAGAGCTCACATTTGTTCTTATCAGTTGGCGCGGGCCTTGTATGGAATTATTACCTGTCATGAGGGCAGGGTGAATTCACGTTCGCGCAGTCCTCATAATATCAAATTAGGTTTTTCATTTCATAAGTTCAGTCAATAGATTAGTTGGTTGAGGCATTCTAATCTAATCTAAGTTGCAAAGATTTGTTACATTGGAGATTTACATTACATGCATTCTCACAACCAGACACGTACAAGTTCGCGCTTGCACATGCCTCATGTGAACCTGCAACATAAAAATCAAATCTCAAATGGGCATACACCCTGCAACTCTTGCCGTACTTCCCTGAAACAGGGGTAACATTAGCAAAGTGAACCATTTTTACAGCATGGGTGGTCAGCCGCATACCAACCTATAAGTTAAGGAACATACACGACAAATTTATTTATTTTTAAAATCAATAAATAATAATATATGTGGACATCAAAAACTAAAACATACAACAAATTTCACTTTAATAAGCCCTAGCCGCCAACATTATAGATCAACCGCCATTTCTTTCTGTCCTTACATACTTCTTTCATTTCCTCCAGAGTCATAACCTTCTTCATACAGGCTGTTCTTTTATTATGACTCTGGATATTCCATTCATTCGCAATTTCGGATATTTGGTCCATGCATACCTTTCTTGGTCTTCCTCTACCACGACATCCATACATTGACTTATGATATCTGTAGACTATATCTGTAGACTAGAAACTACTTTAACGAAAATCTATAGGTCACAGATTATATTGACGGTTAAAACGCAGCAGGGCATAAGCGACATAAACTAAATTTTTCAGGAAAGCAGTTTACAGTTTGAGATTGCAGAAAAATGGCATACCTTATTTTATTTTTTATCATATCGTTAAAATCAAAACAGCTTTGATATTTTAAAAAATAAAGCCATTTTTTGGCACTCCTATTAATGTGGTTTAATGATGTTTTACGATTTTTTTATGTCACAAGCGCCTTACGGACCAAAATAAGTCCAAAATCTTGACGGTTACACCAAAACCATACTTCGAAAACTCAGTTGTTTGCTGGAGCATAAACAACACAAAAATCATCGTAGAGCTATGAGTTAGCGCACTAGAAAGAGCGGCAAATTTCAAATAGGATAGCATTCATTTAATGTTACATTATTTACAACTTAGATTAAATTAGATAAGCCTCTGAAGATGGGTGGTTAAAGTCCGATAGCGCTCAGGCATTTTAACTTAAAAATGTGAAAACAAAACTGGGTTGGATTAAAATACTGATTTTTAATTAAAATTGAAGCTTTTGATTAAGAATTATAAGTTTTGATTACTACACCACCGGTCCGTAGTCCAGTGGTAACACTTCGGACTCTGACTGAAAGGTTGTGGGTTCGACGTTACGTCAACGACGTTACCATGTTGAAAGCACCGGTTTCCATAGATCACCGAAGTTAAGCAACATTGGGCGCGGACAGTACTTGGATGGGTAACCGCTCAGGTACACCGCGTGTCGTTGGCATCTTGGACCGGTCCGTAGTCCGTAGTGGCAACACTCCGGACTCGTAAGTGGATAGAGATCTCGGCGGAGCACAAAAATATACCATTTATATTTCGAATGTGCTCTTCGCTGAGTTGAAAAATTCATATACCTTTACCAATGACCGGTCACTGAAAGGTCCATCCAACCTTACAACAACTGGGTCTTGCTTGAGAATTGGCGCTTTCTACAGCGACGACCAAGCTCGCAGAAGGCTCTTGAGGTGTGATACACACAAAAACAGCGCTCACCAAATAAATCATCCTAATATTATTATTTATTATTCCCGGCGGAGCACAAAAAAAATACCATTTATATTTTCAAATTCGCTCTTCGCTGGGTTGAAAAATTCATACACCTTTACCAAAAACCGGTCACCAAAGGTCCATCCAGCCTCACAGCAACTGGGTCTTGCTTCAGAATTATCGCTTTGTCGCGTCGACCAACCTCGTTAAAAGTCCGGTCGATAGCTCAGTTGGTAGAATGCTTGCATTCTATACTGAGAGTAAGGATTCGATCCCTACTGAGGTTATCAGAAATGATTTCGCGTTTCAGTGTTTATTTCAAGCCCAAAATACCGGCAAGGTTTACTCAGCCTTCATAAAAAATGAGAACCAGCCCCCTCGTGTGCTGGGAAAGTCCCACTTAAACTGAAGTGGTTGGCGTAAGGCCGGCCCCCTTACCCGTAAAAATAATTAGATCCTGAATCGCCACATTTGACCCCTTCGGGGATAACACAGGCAATTAGTTACACTATATGCGTAGCTTAGTTGCGTTACCACGACAGGTCAAGTTAAGCTTGAATAGAGATATGATTTGAACCAAAAACTACTCTCATTTCAATTGAAAGCGTTTCTCTGTAATGAAACGGAGCGCAAACTCTAGGCTATATTTTCGTCTCAATTTTTCCATCTCGATAAACACAAAGAAACGTCATGTCAAAACACGGAGCCTCGGGCATGTCAGACTGTCATATCGGAGGAATCCTGTAGCTTCCTTCATTTTGTCTACGGCACAAGCTATCATTCTAGAGGTCCACATTTGCATGATGAAGACGATGATATTAATCTAAAATCTAAGCTGCAAAGATATATACATCGTTTGATATTGATTCGTATTAAACGCATTCCCACAAGCCGACACGTTCGTGTAAACACATGTGAACCTTCAATATAAAAACCCAATCTCAGATAAACATAAGCCCTGCACCTCTTGCCGACCTTCCTTGAAACAGCGGTGACATTGGCAAAGTGAACCATCTTTTACAGTATGGGTGGTCAGCTTAATACCAACCTATAAGTCAAGGAATACAAACCCCCTTACCTGTAAAAAGAAATAGGTTCCACTCGCCACTCTTGCCGACCTTCCCTGAAACAGGGGTGACAATGGTAAAGTAAACTATTTTTACAGTACGGGTGGTCAGCCTCATACCAACCTATAAGTCAAGGAATACAAACCCCCTTACCTGTAAAAAGAAATAGGTTCCACTTGCCACTCTTGCCGACCTTCCCTGAAACAGGGGTGACAATGGCAAAGTGAACCATTTTTACAGTACGGGTGGTCAGCCTCATACCAACCTATAATTCAAGGAATACAAACCCCCTTACTTGTAAAAATAAATAGGTTCCACTCGCCACATGTGAAATCCTTCGAGGATAACGCGGCAAGAAGTATCACTATGTGTGTAGCTTAGTTGCGTTGTGTTTAATTAATTTCTGCTCCAGCGGAATGCAAAAATGGCACGCGTGAATGACACCCAAAAATAATCTTATCTACTTCCGAACGAAACTAAGCATGGGACTTTGAAGGGAGGTTTCGTGGCGTTTTTTGTGGCATCTAAAAATTGCCAAGTCACCCATACAAAGTTTGGAATGTTTAGGAGCAAAATTTACTTGTGAAAAGTTTACTGTAATGTAAATGGGTGATTCTTAAATGCACTAAAATAATATTATAATATTGGGATGATTTATTTGGTGAGCGCTGTTTTTGTGTGTATCACACCTCAAAAGCCCTCTGCGAGCTTGTTCGTCGCTGTAGAAAGCGCCAATTCTCAAGCAATTTCAGATTAGTTGTTGTAAGGTTGGATGGACCTTTCAGTCTTTGGTAAAGGTTTATGAATTTTTCAACCCAGCGAAGAGCACAGTTGGAAGTATAAATGGTTTATTTTTGTGCTCAGCCGGGATTCGAATCCACAACCTTCCATTTACGAGTCCGAAGTGCTGCCACTGGACTACGGACCGATCCAAGAAATTCCAAGAACACGCGGTGTACCTAGCGGTCACCCATCCAAGTAGCATCCGCGCCCAATTTTGCTTAACTTCGGTGATCTGATGAGAACCGGTGCTTTCAACATGGTGTCGTCGTTAACTACTTACCATAGTGTTAAATCTAATAGTAACAAAGAAGAAACCTTCTAGAAAAAATAATCCGATTAACTTGTTAATGTACCATTCATAGTGTAAAATATTTCACTTTTACTTATGTCTTTACAAAAGTTGCAGGGTGTATGTTCATTTGAGATTTGAGTTTTTATAATTTTAAGTGCACATACGGCATGTTTAAGCGTGAATTCATACGTGTCTGTACTGTACTGTAACTAACTGTAACTCTGTCGCCATTCCGCTAGGGGTGGCCAGAGCCTCTGCAGAGCTGCCTCCATTTCTTCTTATCCTTTAAATTCATTCATACCCATCACCTTGTCATGCATTTTCTTCTTTGGCGCTCGCTTTGTACGTCCCATTCTTTCGTCTGCTTGTAAAAATGCTTATAATGTGAATCCCCAATGTTACATATCTTTGAAACTTCGGTTAGATAAGATAAGATAGACATAAGACAAACAAGCACAAAGTAGACCAACTGTCAAAGTGAGAAAAAGTGTGACGCATAAAGGCTGGAGTGTGCGGGAAATCAATAAAAGAATGAACGCACGTTATGATGTTTGTACAAAAAATACGAAAATGGGAATGGAGGAGAGAGTGTGTTTTTCTGTGACAGATTCCCAAGAACAAATATTACTATTATGGCCATTTTTATTGACACATTTCGTAGTATACAAAACACGTATGACCTATTTAAGTTGCAAAGATGTGTATTTTAGCATTTAATGCGGTATGTACCGGAGATTTTTTTAAACATGTGATATTTTTAAGTTTTCTGCTGGATTCTTTTTTTTCAGTTAAAATGACAGAATAAATTTTTCACAATTTACTTTACACAATCTCTGTGTATAGATGTTACTCAGCAAAGTACTTTCTTGCGACTACCTTATTTGTGCTATTTGGATCTCTTTTAAAATAAACCAGAGGAGTCTTTCGCGCAATTACTAGATCATTCCACTACCAGAACATTATGTACACACACAATCACAACCACTTCCAGACGGTTCCGTCTCACGTGTATATGTATGCATAGTCACTTTGATGTATGTGTCATTATTTCTAGTTCGCAACAGTATCTTGACGGGGCTATTCACCACACATTTGACACGTAGCCGATCCTTGGATCAAAGTTTTTTTTGCAAGGAAAATCCATGTTAGGTGTCGGTCGAGCTTTGGATTTGCTGTGAGTGAATAACACAGAAAGTTTTTCGTGTAACTGTGACATCAATAAATTAAAGTCTAGTGCTTGAAGGGTTGTCTGCGACCAAAAACTAGTCTGATTTTCATTCTTTCCAAAAAAAAAGAAAAAAACTTTGCATAACCGAACACTGAGATTTTTGTTGTGTTTTTTTATACTTTCGACTATAGAATAGGGAGGGCGCTTCGTGATTGTAGTGAAATGAAGCGAACATAATGACTGGGTAACGTAGCGTGAAGGAACCGGCGTAGCTCGTAGAGAAGGGCAACGACACAAAAGCGTAGACGCCGAATAACCAGCGCAGGCAATGGTCTACGACTTTCATATTTTGAGATACAATCTAAGTTGCAAAGATATATTTACTTAAAAATTCAAATAAAATACTTGCCTTGAAACAGATGCGTAGACGTCAAATAACCAGCAAAGGCAATGCTCTACGACTTTTATATTATTGAATACGTTTAAAAAATTACAATATCTTTAATCTATAACCTATCATCTAAGTTGAAAGGATGTATTTACATTAAAAAATCAAATAAATGCATGAACTTAATCAAAAGCGTAGATGTCAATTAACCAGCGTAGGCAATGCTCTACGACTTTCATGTTTTGAGATACCTTGAAAAAATTACAATATCTATAATCTATAACCTATAATCTAAGTTGCAAGTACATATTCACATTAAAAATTCAAATAAATGCATGAACTTAATGAAAAGCGTAGATGTCGAATAACCAGCGCAGGCAATGCTCTACGACTTTTATATTTTTGAATACGTTTAAAAAATTACTATACTTACTATACTACTTATATAATCTTAGTCGAAAGGATGTATTTACATTAAAAAATCAAATAAATGCATAAACTTGAAAATAAAAACCAGCACAGATTACAATCTAAATCTATAATCTAAGTTGCAAAGATATTTTAACATTTAAAAATAAAATAAAATACATGCCCTCAACCCCATTTACATATGCTTCATGTGTCTATAATCTAAGTTGCAAAGATATGTTTACATTTAAAACTCACATTATATGCATGCCCACTGACAGGCACAGGTAGGTTTGCGCTTACACATTCTGCATGTGTGCATACAAATAATAAATTTAAAAAACACACATGAACTTTGCAACTCATGTCTCCTGAAACCGGGGGGCATTGGCAAAAGTGAAGCAATATTTACAGCACGGGGTTGCGCACTAACAAAATATAATCTAAGCCTTAAATGAACATAAACCCTACCCTGTTTGGATAGAACCCTAGCCCTCTACATGAAATGCAAACATTCTAACAACTGAGCCACGGACCTAATATTCTACGGTATATGACCTCTTAACGTTGTCCTTGACTTATAAGTTGATATGCGGCTGACCACTCATGCTGTAGAAAATAGTTCACTTTGCCAATGTCACCCCTGTTCCAGGGAAGGTCGGCAAAAGTTGCAGGATGTATGCTGAAAATGCATATAATGTGAATCTCCAATGTTACATATCTTTGCAACTTAGACAAGTTTAGATGAGATTACTAGTAATATAAAAATTTACCTTTATTCCGAAGTCGGGAATCATGTCTCTCCTGTGCTGAAAAGATAGAAACGAAAATTGAATAAAAATTGAGAAAAATCGTTTAATTGTAAGGTTTGGTGTAAGGACATTGTGAAGATTAATTTTAGTTAATTAAAAATATAAAAATAAGAACAGTGGAGTAGTTCCTTGACTTATAGGTCGGTATGCGGCTGCCCACCCATGCTGTAAAAATGGTTCACTTTGCCAATGTCACCCCTGTCTCAGGGAAGGACGGCAAGAGTTGCAGGGTGTATGTCCATTTGAGATTTGGTTTTTATGTTGTAGGTTCACATGCGGCATGTGCAAGCGCGAACTTGTACGTGTCTGGTTGTGAAAATGCATGTAATCTGAATCTCCAATGTAACATATCTTTGCAACTTACATTAGATTAGATTAGACAGTGTTTTTCATCACGAGTTGGTTTATTATCTCGAGCGCTACCGGAGTGTTATCACACGATTACCTTAAAACTTTCTCTTCAATACACTACCGTAATTATTTTATTTGTCAGTAATAAATCAATTGACCAGGTGGTTTCCGGGATCTGTCACAATGCTCCTTCGAACCTGAAGCTTCAAACGTTTCGCCCACGTTTGTAATGGACTTCTTCAGAAATGTAATAATAATAATAGTATGATTTTTTGATGAGCGATGCTTTTGTGTGAATCACACCTCAAGAACTCCTCAAGGCCATCACTTTTTTTAAAACAGTTCCAAAAATTCAAAATATTACAAATCCAAATAGATTGGGTTTCCTTCTTTCCTTTCTTCTGTCTTTTTTCTCTTTCATTCATAATTATTCTGTTATTATTTTTTTCTTTAGTTATGTAAATTTTTTTCCTGTTATTAATTGAATTTACTCTTAACTATTTATTTTTTTGTCAGCTACAGTCAATTTTTAATCTATTTGTGGATTTTTTGTTTTATTAAGGCACATTACTGAGTGTATATCCATTTCTCTTGTTTATATAATTGTGTGCCTGCATCTGTTTTTTCTCCTGAATAATGTTATGTTTTAGGGTTCAAATAAAAAAAAACTGGTCTTCTTTACAGGTTATTTATTTTACACTTAGATTTACATATTTAACAATTCATATTTATTTTTAACAATTCACATGTATGGTTTAGCAATCTACATTTTTTTCACAGTTGGTTGGTGTTCACTTACACTGTCTTTCGTGTTCAGAAGAAGACTGCCGTATATAGACTGACTGCTGCAAGCTGTTTGCGGCTTTGTATATTCCAGCGATAGTAGTTACTAGAAGCCAATTTTGCTGGAACCTTCTAGAACGATGGTCTTCTAAAAGCTTCCAGTACATAAATTCGAATATCTCTTTACCCTAAGTACTTATAATAATTAATCCTACGTATATACAATCTTATTAGCTATACATGATATACCTTACCTACCTTCCTAAGTATTTATAAGTATTTGCTATTTACATAACAATAAGTAAATAAATAAATAGATCGTAAAACTGTACCCTTAGTACGAGTTGCAAAACTTGAGTAGTGTCAAGTTTACGGCAATTATTAAAGAGTGATTTTCCCCAAAATCTGCTGTTTTTGTTTGTTTGAACTAGATTTTCTTCATCACTGTAAGTCTTTTGCTAAGACCATAAAGTGTAAGAAACAAAAAACGGTAGATTTTGGGAGAAATAGCTCTTTAATATTTTCCGTAAACTGTATTTTTCACAAGTTTTGCAACTCGTACTAAGGGTACAGTTTCATGTTGTATCAAAATTTTAACCTTTTAGCTGTCGGGCGCTAAAGGCCTGCCGTTTCACAGAATGTAATAACGCTGATTTTAACCTGTTTTTAAAAGGCTTAACGGCCTGAACGTGACTCGTTTCTGGGTTATTATTTAAAAATGCCGACACCCATGTTTTTTTTTACGTTTACAAAAACCTTTATTGGGAGAATGGCTTATTCTAGTATAGCTAGTTTTTTTTTTAATTACAGGTTATAACGCCCTTAATTTCCTACCCTACAACAAATAATTTTATTCTTCATCTTTTTGCACCTAAAAACGCAACTAAGCTACACATATCATGTAACTTCTTGCCTACGTTTTCCCGAAGGGGCCGCATGTGGCGAGTTTAACCTATTTATTTTTACAGATAAGGAGGCCGGCCTTCTGCCAACCACTTCAGTTGAAGTGGGGGTTTCCCAGCTCCCGAGAGGGCTGGTACTCATTTCTTGTGATGGCTGAGTAAAACTTGCCGGTAATTTATTTTGGGGTTTGAAATAAGCACCGAAACGGGAAATCATTTCTGACACCCTTGATGGGATTCGAACCTGAGCTCCGATGAGGTAGAATGCAAGCACTCTACCAACTGAGCTATCGACTGGACAAGTAGCAGACTAGACTTCTTAAGTAAAAATTGACTTTATTTTTGGTTTTCAGGAAAAGGTAGCGATCTTCTTCAAGATCAGGATGAAATTAAAGAAGTGTGCAAGGACTGAAAAAAATGGCGGTTGATCTGTTTTACTGGCGGTAAAGGTTAAGGCTTAAGGTTAAGAGTTAAAGGTTAAGATTTCTCATTTTTTGTAGGTTTTAATTTGTAGTGTTTAATTGTTTAGTGAATGTTTGTTTTATTTAGGTATTTAACTGTGATTAATTGTCTGTATTCCTTGACTTATAGGTTGGTATGAGGAAAAAATGGTTCACTTTGCCAATGTAACCCCTGTTTCAGGGAAGGTCGGCAAAAGTTGCAGGGTTTATGTTCATTTGAGGTTTGGTTTTATTTTGTAAGTAGATACACATTCAGCATTTGTAAGCGCGAACTTACACGTGTCTGTTTGTGAGCATGCATTAGATATGAGTTTTGAATGTTAATATATATTTGTAACTTTGAGTATAGATTATAAAAGTCAGCTTGGAACTTCAACTGAAGTGGTTGGCATGAGGCTAACCAACCATACTGTAGAAAATTATTCACTTTGCCAATGTTCCCCTGTTTCAGGGAAAGTCGGCAAGAGTTGCAGGGTGTGTGTCCATTCGAGATTTGGGTTTTAAGGCGTGTTATAAAGCCAAATATGCCATTTTTGTTTCTTACACTTTATGATCTTAGCAAAATAGTTATAGTAATAAAAAAAATCAAGCATGTTTATTAATTTTTTATCTTAATTATAAAGCTTGAACAAAATATATAACTTAAGAATTGCCACCACAAAAAAATAT
Source organism: Agapetus fuscipes (assembly GCA_951799405.1). Classification (NCBI taxonomy): domain Eukaryota; kingdom Metazoa; phylum Arthropoda; class Insecta; order Trichoptera; family Glossosomatidae; genus Agapetus; species Agapetus fuscipes. The sequence goes on along the minus strand of OX637351.1, from coordinate 8,289,991 downwards.
TTAAAAAAACGTGTTTTTTTTACATTTTTAGCTTTTTTTTCGTGTGTGCTGTATTTTGGATTTTTTTTTTGCTTTTTAATTACAGAACTATACATTGGTAAGGTTCCGTACTCAACATTATTTTTATAATGTCAATAGTTTTTGAGTAAATATGGAAAAACTGAAACTACTTAATGAATTAAATTTTAATTAAATCATAGAACACAGTTTTTCCATATTTACTCAAAAACTATTGACATTATAAAAAAAATATTGAGTACGGAACCTAAACAATGTATAGTTCTGTAATTAAAAAGCAAAAAAAAAAATCCAAAATACAGCAAACACGAAAAAAAAGCTAAAAATGTAAAAAAAACGCGTTTTATTAAATATTTTTTTGTGGTGGCAATTCTTAAGTTATATATTTCGTTCAAGCTTTATAATTAGGATAAAAAATTAATGAACATGCTTGATTTTTTTTATTACTGTAACTATTTTGCTAAGACCATAAAGTGCAAGAAACAAAAACGGCAGATTTAGCTTTATAACACGCCTTAAACGCGAACTTAAACGTGTTTGCTTGTGGAAACGCATATTATAATGTGAATCCCCAATGTTACATATCTTTGCAACTCAGACTAGATTAGATAAGACTTGTTTTTAAATGTCGTTTTGAGGTTATGTCGCCGTCTTAAATAAATTTATTTTTGTTATCATTCCATTGACCTTTATCGGCGTGGTACAGGGCTGTGCCAAACAACTTTTCGAAAAGTTTTAAAACCCAAAAGTTGCGTCCGCGAGTCTTGTGTCTTTAGGTTTCGTAGAATTACTGGCTCTCTCGTTACAAAAGATGTAATTAAATAATGTACAGCCCTAGCCCGCAGGCAAGACTTCGTGTAATAACATAAAGATTATTGACGAAAACCGTTTAACGCGAAATAAATAAGTTACACAATCTTTGTTTGTCTCAAAAACACACTAAATATGAATATTTTTTGTGAATTTTATGTTTTTGTATTGTTCATTCAGGAACATTCAGGTTTCTTATCATATCAATTTGTGTTATAAAATAGAGAATAAAGATTATAAACGAAAACCGTTTAACGCGAAAACAATAATCAACAGAATGTCTCAAATTGTCTCAAAAACACACGAAATATTACTTTTTTGTTGTTGTGAATTTTAGGTTTTTCTATTGTTTATATTGAAGACTCTAAGGTTTCTAAATCAACATAAATTTGTGTTATAAAACAAAGAATAAACATCTAATCTAATCTGAATTGATAAAACAGGTGTATGTTACATTAAAGATTTCCATTATATGCATTTTCACAAGCAGACTTGTATAAGTTCGCGGTTAAACATGCCGCATGTGAACCTACAACATAAAAACTCAAACCTCAAATGAACATACACCCTGCAAATCTTGACGTCCTTCCCTGCAGGGGTGGCATTGGCAAAGTGAAACATTTTTACAGCATGGGTGGTCAACCACATACTAACCTATAATTAAAGGCACATACACAACAAATTACATTTTTTAAATCAGCAAATATTATGTAAACAAAGCTAAGACATAATTTAAAATTCTAATTTAAAAAAAAACACCTAGTCCTCGCCGCCAACATTACAGATCAGCCGCCTTTTCTTACTGTCCTTGGGTACATACTTCTTTCAATTCATCTCGAGTCATAACCTGCTTCATGCAAGCTCTCAAAAAATAAACCAACCTATTTTTTGTTAGTTTTTAATATTTTTCGTGTTAACCGTATTCGCGTTACAACAGTTATTCTCGCATAATTGAATCGACCGACAAAGTTTTGTCCGAAATAATATATTACAGTCTCTTTTGTTCGTGTTAAATAATAGCGTTACAATAATTTATTTTCATGTTAAACGATGGAATTATCGAAGTTACAAGTTTAATTGCCTTCACAATCTTGTACTAATGTTATTTCACTAATTAAAAAGCTCTCTGGTTTTGCGAGATTTAGATAAATTTCACTTTGCTGGGATGGAGCCTTAACAGAGTACAATAGAGAAGCCTTAAAATTAAATTAGAAAAATGAATCTTTAAATTAAAAAAAAAAATAGACAATCTTAACATAAATACATATATTTGTTCAGTGGCTCACACAGTGAAAGTCCATTGTATTTATTTAAAAAAATAACACAATTTTAATTCACTTACAAATTTATTTTAATTTTTTGGCTTGAACCTTGTCCGGTCAATAGCTCAGTTGGTAGAGTGCTTGCATTCCATGCCGTGAGCTCGGATTCGAAGTTTCAGAAATGATTTCCCGTTTCGGTGTTTATTTCAAACCGAAAATAAAATACCGGCAAGGTTTACTCAGCCTTTACAAGAAATGCATACCAGCCCTCTCGGGAGCTAGGAAACCCCTACTTCATCTGAAGTGGTTGGCGTAAGGTCGGCCCCCTTACCTGTAAAATAAAATAGGTTCCATTCGCCACATGCGAAACCCTTCGGGGAATACGCGGCAAGGAGTTACACTATAAGTGTAGCTTTGTTGCGTTTATGTAAATCGCAGCTTATTTCTCAGGACACGTCAGTATTATATGAGACTGCCATGCTTAGCAACCAATAACTAAGTATTTGTTTACCTTTTCCCAAGCAACCCGGCCGGGTGAAACACAATATTCAATTCACGTAGGTACAGACCTCATTGATTTCATCCTTAAGTTTCAAGAATCATATTTAAAATCATTTCAGACAATAATTAATTATATTTTTTATGGTTTGTGTATTAAAACACTGTGAAAATTCATGTTTTTGGATTGTTATTTAAATAAACAACACTTTTAAATTTTTAAAACACTGTTTTAATTTCACACATATAATATATTTAAAAAAAAAAAAAATTAAATAATACTAACGTTTTCGACTAATATAGTCATCAGGTAGGAAAAAAATTTCCTACCTGATGAACCCCTTCGGGGATAACGCAGGCAAGAAATTACACTATATGTGTAGCTTAGTTGCGTAATTAATTTAAATTATTAAAATTTATTATTTCAAAGAAAAAACAACTCATTTATTATTCGGCACGGGCTTTGTACTGTAGCTGTACGCGGCGTGGTTCGCTACGTCATTTGGACGTAGGGAATCAATTATTTTCCATGCATAAAAGAAACAACTTTTACGCAACAACAAAACAACAAAAATTTAAACCCAATCGTAACTAAGCTTCACACTATTCATCTCTAATAATAATAATAATAATAATAATAAGAACTGGATTGGAAGGTTACACACAAATATTTATTATATTTGTGTGTAACCTTCCAATCCAGCCTCCCAACCTTCCAATTAAATATTTATTATCCAAATTCTTGGACCAGTCCGTAGTCCAGTGACAACACTTCGAACTCGTAAATGGAAGGTTGTGGATTCGAATCCCGGCGGAGCACAAAAAGTATACCATTTTTTCCAAATGTGCTCTTCGCTGGGTTGAAAAAATTATACACCTTTACTTAATACCGGTCACTGAAAGGTCCATCCAACCTTACAACAACTGGGTCTTGCTTGAGAATTGGCGCTTTCTACAGCGACGACCAAGCTCGCACAGGGCTCTTGAAGTGTGATACACAAAAAAACAGCGCTCACCAAATAAATCATCCTAATATTATTATTATTATTATTAAGTAGGTATATGCCTCCGAAAATACTAAAACCGCGATTAAAACTTGAAAAGTGAGAGTAGAAATGTAGAACTTCAGATCGTTTGTATGTTTTGATGAAAAATAATTATTTTTCATCAAATTATTAATTTCAAAATAATTATTTTACGTCAAATTTTTTGAAGTACGAAAAAACTATTTGGTCGATTTTTTTTATTTTAATCTGTGTGCGCTCTACTTTATCATATACCTGTATGAAATATACTGGTTGGCCGATTCTCATACCTCTCTAATATTCGTACAAAATTTCATAAGAATCCGTCAAGCCGTTTGGAAGGAGTGTGACCACAAACACTGTGACACGAGAATTATATATCCGTTTCTAATCTAATCTAAGCTGCAAAGATATATATCATTTAAGATTTATATTAAATGCATTCCCACAAGCAGACATCTATAATTTCGCGCTAACAAATGCCGCATGTGGACCTACAATATAAAAACCCAATCTCAAATGAATATAAGCCATGCAACTCTTGCCGTCCTTCCCTGAAACAGGGGTGACATTGGCAAAGTGAACCATTTTTTACAGTATGGGTGGTCAGCCGCATACCAACCTATAAGTCAAGTAACATATGTACATGACAAATAACATTTTTTAAATCAATAAATAATAATATGTACATGGAAATAAAAAAAACTACAACATTAATCCAATTTCACTTTAATAAACCCTAGTTGCCAACATTACAGAACAACCGCCATTTCTTTTTATCCTTACATACTTCTTTCATTTCCTCCAGAGTCATAACCTCCTTCATACAAGCTCTTCTTTTATTATGACTCTGGAGTTGAGGTATATATATAAAGAATAACAAAAGTCTTATTTCAAACAGAAAAGAAAACAATATATGAAATTTTCCTTGGAAAATTTGCAGAACTCCATTTAAAGAAAAATACAAAAAAAAAACACTGACTATTTCTACTGATATAGATTTTTAAGTGAGTTTATCAGAAAATGGCCAAGAGGCTGAAATTTATCAAACTCGCTATTTGTTTTATAAACAAAAAAAATATATCAGTAGAATTATGCAGTGTTGTTTTTTTCATATTTAAATTATTTCAAAAATTAAAAGAAATAACAGTGTGTTTCTTATTATTTTATTTCTCTTTTTTGTAATACGTAAACCTGAAAAGATCTTATCTTGTACTGTATAATTTAAGTACCTTCAGTAATTTGTCAATGCCACCCCGGTTTGAGGGAAAGGCGGCAGTAGTTGCTAGGTTTGCGTTCATGTGAGTTTTTAATGTAGAAAATATTCCTTGACTTAGATATTCAAGTTTAGTAATATTTTAGTTAATTATTACTTCATTCAAAAAACCCAAAGTCGAGTTAACTTAAGCCGAAAATTACCGAAGTGACAAGCCCCGCTCTCAAATCTTGGAAATAGTTACAATGCCATTCAAAAACTTTAAAACAAACAACTGTTTCATATGCCTAACCTTCATTCAGCTGGAAAACGACACAAAAAAATGGTCAACAATTTTGATGTATCCTTACATTAAAAAAGAACAGCTGCTGCTGCCAGTGAAGACGACGCCATTTTTAAAATCGTTAGTTAAGTAACTCAATATTTACTGGCGAAATGGCGGTTGATCTGTAATGATCGCAGCTAGGACAAGACTTTTTTAAATTAGAATTTGGTATTTTTTAAAGTTTTCATGTCCATACATATTATTATTTGTTGATTTTAAAAATGTAACTTGTTGTGCATGTTCCTTGATTTATAGGTTGGTATGCGGCTGACCACTCATGCTGTAGAAAATGGTTTACTTTCCCAATGTCATCAGAAAGACGGCTAGAGCTGCAGGGTGTATGTTCATTTGAGCTTTGGGTTTTTATGTTGTAGGTTCACATGCGGCATGTGCAAACGCGAACTTGTACGTGTGTGCTTGTGAGAATGTAGGTATATAATGTGAATCCCCAATGTCATTTATCTTTGCAATTTAGTTTATGTCCTTTTAACCGTCGAATTATTTTTTTAAATCCGTCCATTTTGAATGCTGTGTAGACATACACACAGCAAAACAAACAAGAAATCTCGTTTTCATTTGCCGTTTCCTCTCTCGGTTATAGCGTGATAATAATGGCGTCCATTAACCCTTCCTTTCATTATATTTTCATGTATTTTTCTCATAATGTAGCCACGCTTATACTTCTTCCATACAGAATTATAAATTCAGTCGGGACACTCGCGTTTTCTCGTCGTTCATCCACTCCTGACCTCTTTTTCACACAAACTGTAACTCTACATTCAACATTCGGCATTCATCATTCAACATTCATCTCTTTTTAAGGCTTGGGGGTCTATGTCATGCTGGAAGAGCGCCGCAGAAGTGTTGCTTAAAAGGGTTATTTAAAATATTTTTTAATTTCATAAACTTACAGACTGCATTTTTTGCGTTTTTAAAAAAATATCTTTAACGTAGTTGTAAAATTATAGTTCTCTTCAATTTGTGCATTTTAGATTTCCGGTAAAACACGTCATTTTTTATTTAGGTGGATGTGACGCCTATGCATTTTCGGATATTATGTATTTCATATAAACCCACCGAGGCACCCAGGTAAATTGGCGGATCCATCTACGTCACTTTGACGTGGCTAGCCAGCCGCGCTGTGTTTTGGCGGGACTCAAATTCTCGGCATTTTATTTTAGAAAAATAGAAAAAAAAAATTGTACTTAAACATATATGCTGATAAAGCGTAAAGTCATCTATAGATACGGATCGCAGTGCTTTGGAGCACTGCAATCTTGAAATGTACTCTACACCAGGGGTCGGCAACCTTTTGTTGTAAAAGGGCCAAATATTTTACGTGAGATTTAGTGCGGGCCGCACTTGGGCAGTGGCGGATCTGATGGTCAGCATTTCAGCACATGATGACTACCCCCCAACCCCACCCCCCACTCCCCCCCCCTGCCGCGTCATGTATCGTGAACATTAATAAATTGACCTACGAACTACAAATTAAATTCAATATTGATTCTACGCCCATTATAAATCTTATATTGTAGAATCCCTGCCATTTTAATTTGGGAATGCCGCAATACAGGGAACTCCACGCGAATCGACACCGGCCTACATAGAGAAATCTACCCACAAATTCTACTCCCCCCTTTGGAAGTTTGTCCACCTTTCGAGTCTAAGATCCGCCCCTACGCTTGGAGCACATGTCATCAAAATATTTGTATGCAAATATTTTAGTTGTATAAAAACATTTTAGTTATAAAAATAAAACGCTTTTTGTCCATTTTTACGACATTTGTTGTATTTTTTTTTTCACTCCATTGTGTATGTGTATGATATCGTCCGGCACGTGCGTTGCGGTGAATATCTTGCGGGCCGCACCAAGACGCCTCAAGGGCCGCAGGTTGCCGACCCATTCTCTGCACAACCGTATTCCCCACCACCGCAATTACCGTATTGTTGCTTCTTTAGTGGGGCGACAGAAGAAAAAAAAATGTTCTGTTTGCAACAATACATACTCAAGACTGTTTTAAACATTTGCATTTACGAACAATGTGGTGTATGCTCAAACCCTCTTCGTACCCGTCCTGTATGTATGTGTCAGAAGGACCCACAGCACATGGAGTGCAGGTGGTACATTGAATAAATTGTGGACTAGATACAACATTATAAAAAACAATCTCAAATAAACAAAAGCCTTGCAACTCTCGCCGACCTTCCGTGAAACAGGCGTGACATTGCCAAAGTAAACCATTTTTACATTATGGGTGGTCAACCACATACCAACCTATAAGGAAAGGAACACAAACAGTTATCTATCTCTAAAAACGGAGCCCACTGCCTTCTTGGTTACGTATTTTTGCGTGTAAATACAAAACTGTCACGCAGAGCTGTGTCTAGTTGTGGAAGCTTTACTCTCATTTTGCTCTTCCCCCCGTTTCTCGTCGTTTCCCTCCCCCCTCCCCCGCCCCTATTTTACGTGCCCCCACTTCTATGACTACCTCCGTTCAGTACCTATAAGTATTTTTCTGCTTCCCGATGCGGCCTTGCTTTCCATAGGCGTACCTTCAATAACAAAAAATAATTCTTCCTTTTTAAAATTTATTCTGCCTCTACTTTATCGTCTGATCCAGACTACCAGCTGTCACGCCATATACACTGAGGTCAGCTGCATCAAGAAGCAGCTGCCTGGACATCCCTGCAAGAAACCCTCGCACTGTTTTTGGAGACAGGGCATTCAAGGCGGCTGCTCCAATGACTTGGAATGCTATTCCCGCCTCACTGAGGGAACTGGATTTGGAGAGACTCTTCAAAAGACGTCTCAAAACTCATCTATTCGTCCAATCATATGGACAAGCGCCTTTGCAGTGGCGCACTGTCTTAAAAGGCGTTGTATAAATTTTGTACTTAATGCAACTAAGCTACACATATGCTGTAACTTCTTGCCTGCGTTATATCCCTGAAGGGGTCGCATGTTGCGATTCGGGACTTATTTATATTTATGGTAAAGGGGACCGGTCTCACACCAACCACTTTCAGTTGAAATGGGGGTTTCCCAGCTCCCGGGGGGGCTGGTTCTCATTTATTGTGAAGGCTGAAGTAAACCATGAGATCGAACCCTTGCTCTCGGCGTGGAATACAAGCATTCTACCAATTGAGCTATCGACCTTTTTACGAGCTTGGTCGTCGTCGCTACAAAGCGCCAATTCTCAAGCAAGACCCAGTTGCTGTAAGGCTGGATGGACCATTGGTGACCGGTCATTGGTAAAGGTGTATGAATTTTTCATCCCAGCGAAGAGCAAATTTGAAAATATAAATCGTATGTTTTTTGTGCTCCGCCGGGATTCGAGCCCACAACCTTCCATTCAGCGTCCGAAGTGTTACCACTGAACTACGGACCGGTCACTTACCTGTAAAAATAAATAGAGAAAATGATAATTTTGAAAACATGGTTACGCCTCTGCGGTACTCTAGTTCAGCACGGCTAATTAATTGTGCCATTTTCCATGGGCGTACCCGGCCAGCTGGAGTGGCTTTGGAGAGGGGGGGGGGGGGGCTCTAGTGGTCGCCGAGAACGATTCACAGCAGGTTGTGTGCGGCCACTTGTCAGTAGCGCACCACGCTCAACGATCGCCCAAGAAGGGGGGGGGGGGGGAGCCAGTGACGTATTTGTGGAAAACTAGAGGGGGTCCATGCCACCATTTGAATGTTTTTTTTTTAAATGTACATGGTAAGCGATAGACTGGTCTGTAATGTAATGGTTAACGCTTATTGCTTGTAGTCGTGGTTTGTGTGAGGCCGGTCTCCTTAACCGTAAAAATTAATAGGTCCCAAATCGCCACATGCGACCCCTTCGGAGATAACGCAGGCAAGAAATTACAGCATATGTGTAGCATAATTGCGTTTTTAGATAGACGTTCATATTACACAGAGTATTAATAAAATTAAAACAATAATAATAAAAATAGTAGTAGATTTATTTGGTGAGCGCTCTTTTTGTGTGCATCACACATCAAGAAGTTACTCTACATGTGTAGCTTAGTTGCATTTTTTTTTTTGCGTTGCAAAGTATGCAAGTCTTGCTTGCAAACATTGGCGTTGACGACCAAGCTTGCAGAGAGCTCTCGAGGTGTGATTCAGACAAAAACAGTGCTCACTAAATAAATCCCCTTAAAATGTATTTATTAATATGACGTCACCAAAAAGAGCATGAAACAAAACAAAATAAAAAAATTAAATAAATCTTATTTGCATAAATTTCATTTTAAAACAATCGAAAAAATGCTGAAGCGTATTATTCCTATTATAAACGCAGTGCCGGCTCGGGCAGTTATTAATTCATTTTTCAAAAATAAATTTTAAAAATGGAACCCGCGTGGCGTTCCACTTTTAAATTTATGAAATTTGAATAAGGCTAATGAATAATAATAAAGCGACGACAGATTTTAATACCTAATAGAAATTTTCCTCCGACGCCGGCCATTTTTTTTTTGCCTCCACTCTGGCCGAGAAGTTTTTTTTTTCTTTTTAATTTTAACCGTCAAACTTTTTTACGTTAAAAAAAAATCAATTGAGCCTTTCGATAACTTTAAGGCCGTTTATAAAATTGTGAAAAAAAAGTGGGAATATAATAGATGGATTGTCATTGTAGAACTCATTTTATTCTCAACTTTTCGCCGGTGTCCTAAATGCCACAACTGGTTTGACCGGTCCGTAGTCTAGTGGTTAACACTTCTGAATCGTAAATGGAAGGTTGTGGTTTCGAATCCCAGCGGAGCACAAAAAACATACCATTTATATTTTTAAATATGCTCTTCGCTGGGTAAAAAATTTATACACCTTTACCAAAGACCGGTCACTAAAGGACCATCCAGCCTTACAGCAACTGGGTCTTGCTTGAGAATTGGCGCTTTGTAGCGACGACCAAGCTCGTAAAAAGTCCGGTCGATAGTTCAATTGGTAGAATGCTTGCATTCCATGCCGAGAGGAAGGGTTCGATCCTAAGGTTTACTCAGCCATCACAAAAAAATGAGAACCAGCCCACCCGGGAGCTGGGAAACTCCCACTTCAACTGAAAGTGGTAGGTGTGAGGCTGGCCCTCATACCCGTGAAAATAAATAGGTCCTGATGCGCCACATGCGACTCCTTCGGGGATAACGTAGGCAAGAAGTTACACTATATGTGTTGCTTGGTTGCGTTTTGCGTTCTTACTTTGAAGCTTCAAGCAAACACTAGTTTCCAACCATCCAAACAGCTGCATCTTGAGACACACACACACACAAGTTAATAAAAATACACAATCATAATTAAACAAATACAGACATACAATCACACATTCGGAACATCTTGAAAATAAAGAAAAAAGAAAAAAAAGCAATTCACGAGACTTTAACCATGGAATCGTCTTGATATTAATCGGAGATAATCCCAAGTTGATCCGCCCGTCAATTACTTGTGGGTGTACACATAATTAGAGAGAGGGGGCAAAACTACGACAGATGTAAGTTAATTGGAACAACGGGGATCATCCTAGGATCATCCCGAGTGAGGGGATAAGCTCAGAGTACTGTACATGTTTATTACTTTTTTCGTTTTTTTTACCGATATATTTTTTTTTCGATAGCTCAGTTGGTAGAGTGCTTGCATTCATTGCCGAGAGCTCGGGTTCGAATCCCGTCGAGGGTGTCAGAAATTATTTCCCGTTTCGGTGTTTATTTCAAACCCTAAATAAAATGAAATAGCAAGGCTTACTCAGCCTTCACAGAAATAAGTAGCAGCTTCTTCGGAAGCTGGGAAACCCGCTATTTCATTGAAGTGGTTGGCGTAAGGTCGGCCCCTTACCTGCGAAAATTGCAGCTGAGTGGAGCATATTTATTTTTTACAGGTAAAAGGACCGGCCCAACATCAACCATTCCAATTGAAGTGGGGGTTTCCCATCATCCGAGGGGCTGGTGATCATTTCTTGTGAAGGCTGAGTAAACCTTGCCGGTATTTTAATTTGGGGTTAAAAATCAACACCGAAACGGGAAATCATTTCTCTCCCCACGGTGGGATTTGAACCCGAGCTCACGGCAGGGAATGCAATCACTCTAACAACTGAGATATCAACCGGACAATCAAAATCGACTGCATGTAAACTAAAAAGATCATTCAACTCCTGACGACTTTCTTCAAAACAGAGTGAAAAATGTAAAACATTTTTTTACATAATGCAAGGTCAGCCTCATCCCAACCTTAAGTCAAAAAACTTGACGTCGAACCTCAGAATTATTCCATCATCAGTGATGGAAACGAAATGTACAACGCCTGTGACACTTTTGGCGCGAAATCACTGCAGGAAAATTGAAAATCTCAAATGTAGACCTTCTAACGGCAGCGCCTTCACGAAATTCTCTACGGTTTTCTCGTAGACCTACGCTTCCCAAAGTGTGTGTGTATTTGAGTCGTATAAATGCAAACGCCGTCAACTCCTTACGCCATGATTTTGAGAAAAATAAACTTGTAAAACGACAACACCAGTTGGAGATGACGGCTTTTGCACGAAATCATACTTTTAAAATTACGAAGGATTAAGTGAGGCTTACATTATATCGCACACAGCAAATGATTTGTTACACTGCGCAGAATCAAATTCAATCATTATCTCAAAAATCATAAATTTTGGAGATGACGGCGTTTGCAGTTATACGACTCATTTAAAGCCTTGAGTCCGTAATTATAATAATATAATATTATGATGATTTATTTGGTGAGCGCTGTTTTTGTGTGGATCACACCTCAAGAGCCCTCTGCGAGCTTGGTCGTCGCTGCAAGCGCCAATTCTTAAGCAAGACCCAGTTGTTGTAAGGTTGGATGGACCTTTCAGTGTCCGATCTTTGGTAAAGGTTTATGAATTTTTCAACCCAGCGAAGAACACATTTGGAAATATAAATGGTATATTTATGTGATCCGCCGGGATTCGAATCCACAACCTTCCATTTACGAGTCCAAAGTGTAGCCACTGGACTACGGACCGGTCCAAGAAATGCCAACAACACGCGGTGTACCTGAGCGGTCACCCATCCAAGTAGCATCCGCGCCTAATGTTGCTTAACTTCGGTGATTTGATGAGAACCGATGCTTTCAACATGGTGTCGTCGTAGCCAAGTGGAAACGCTTCGGACTCGTAAGTGGAAGGCCCAGGGTTTGAATCTCGGAGGAGCACTATAAACTGTAATTTACATTTTCAAATATACTCTTAGCTGGGTTAAAAAATGCATGTACCTTTACCAAAGACCGGTCACCAAAGGTCCATCCAGCCTTATAGCAACTCGGTATTACAGTTTGAGTATTGGCGCATTCTACAACGACGACTAAGTTTGCAGAGGACTCTTTAGGTGTAATCCACACAAATACAGCGCTCAACAAATAAATTATTCAAATATTAATATTATATCTTTGCAACGCAATTAGGCTACACATATAGTGTAACTTCTTGCCAGCGTTATCCCCGAAGTAGTGGCATGTGGAGATTCGGGACCTATTTGTTTTACGGGTAAAGGGACCGGCCTCACACCAATCACTTTCAGTAGAACTGGGGGTTTCCCGGCTCCCGGGGGGGCTGGTTCTCATTTCTTGTGAAGGCTGAGTACACCATGCTTGTATAAAGGTTTAAAATAAACCTTTAATGGGAAATCATTTCTGAAAGCCTCGGCGGAGATCGAACCCTTGCTCTCGGCATGGAATGCAAGCACTCTACCAACTTAGCTATCTAATCTAATCTAATCTAAATTGCAAAATAAAAGTAACATTAGAGATTCACATTATTTGCCTTTTCACAAAACAGACATGTTTAAGTTCGCGCTTAAACATACCGCATGTAGTCCTACAGTATAAAAACCCGAATCTCAAATAAACATACACCCTGCAACTCCTGCCGACCTTCCCTGAAATAGGGGTGACATTGGCAAAGTGAACCATTTTCTACAGCATGGGTGGTCAGCCGTATACCAACCTTTAAGTCAAGGAACATACACAACAAATTACATTTTTAAAATCAACAAATTATAACATGTATGGACATCAAAAACCAACAGAAAACATTTTTTTATTTAAAATAATTTTTGACCGGCGGTAATTCAGAGATAATTTTACATGCGCAATTTTTAATATTGATAAAGCTCATCCCTACAATCATATTTTTTATCATTAAAAAAACAACACTTTGGGAGCCTCTGGCGTAGACCTTTTCTGTAGGCGCCTACGACGCAATCTCGGCAAAAAGGGCCTCGGAATTATTTATTTCAATTACATGAAGATGACAGTGGTTCCCTAATGCGGCACTCTCTACTGAAACAAAAAACTTTCGCAAGGGGTAGTTGGGAGAGTAACACATCTTTGTTGGCCGGAATTTTCATTGGATGTTCCTTGACTTATTTATTTATTTATTTAACAAATATATACAGGACTGACAGTGAGACACCAAAACGTCGCAATACATGTAAAGGAACTACAAATACGTAAGCTCCTTAAATAGGTGTTATTGTTTATCTGAGGCGCTCGGTCGGCATGAAGGTATTTACCTACATGCTGTCCGGCCGGCAGCTGAACAGGTGAATATAGCCATTAGCGGTGGGCCGGACCGTACGCGTGCTAGATCGAGTGAAATACAAATCGACAAAAATAAGATTGTAAAGGAGAACAAAAGGACATGATTGTAGTTTATATAAGCTAATACAGTGTTATCGCAACTCCAACTGTCTAGTATCTTAAAAATATACGATTTTACACACGTTTATGACCGGTCCGTAGCTCAGTGGTAGCACTGCGGACTTTGAATGGGAAGATTGTGGACTCGAATCCCGGCGGAGCACAAAAAATATACCATTTATATATTTCAAATTTGCTCTTCGCTGGGTTGAAAAATTCATAAACTTTTACCAATGACCGGTCACCAAAGGTCCATCCAGCCTTACAGCAACTGAGTCTTGCTTGAGTATTGGCGCTTTGTAGCGACGACCAAGCTCGTACACCTCTGCGGGACTACAACAAGTGTCATAGACCCCTATAGTCTCTAGAATCTAGGGAGTCTCCCGCACAGGATTTCTTAAAAAAAAAAAATACAATTATTTAATTTATATAAAAACTATAAAAAAATATATAAAATCTATATAAAAACTAATTCTGTGTTATTGCAACTCCAACTGTGTGATATCTTAAAAAAAATTACAATTAACATACATATAACATTGCAGACATAAGAGATCAATACACAAATACATTAATCTACGCATCCACACTTCGTTCTAGTATACAAACAGACTCTGATAGCAAGCGATCCACTCCAGTTGTAAATATATCCAGGTGTGGGGCTGAGGAGGCCAGAGTATTGAGCAGCGACAGCGCACTCACTACCCAAGACTGACGGAGAACATTGGTTCGGCAGGCGGGGATCGTGAAAAGATCATGACTTCTTGCTCTATTATAATTGCTGGGAACGTAAAACTGTAGAATCCTTGTAATCTTACAGGCTGGTATGCGGCTGACCACTCCTGCTATAAAAATGGTTCACTTTGCCAATGTCACCCCTGTTCAGGGAAGGACGGCAAGAGTTGCAGGGTGTATGTCCATTTGAGATTTGGTTTATTTTGGAATGATAGGAATTGATAGGATTGGAATGATTGTTCCTTGACTTATAGGTTGGTATGCAGCTGACCACCCATGCTGTAAAAATGGTTCACTTTGCCAATGTCACCCATATTACAGGGAAGGACGGCAAGAGTTGCAGGGTGTATGTCCATTTGAGATTTGGTTTTTATGTTGTGGGTTCACATGAGGCATGTGCAAGCGCGAACTTGTACGTGACTGGTTGTGGGAATGCATGTAATGTGAATATCCAATGTAACATATCTTTGCAACTTAGATTAGATTAGATTAGATAGAAAAAAAGTGGAGTGAGATGATTCGAGCATCTAGAACTAATGGAAGATGATTGATTAACAAAAGACTGTCAAAGATAGACGTGCGTAGAAGAGGCGAAGGTACTTTCATTTACCGTCCGTGCCTCAATTCCATACATCAGATTCGATCACAATATTCCACTGTCTTCCGATAAAGACAGAAAAAGGTTTTCTGATACATTAACAGAAACAAATCAAAAACGCGCGATTTCTGCAAAATTCCCAAAAAGGTCAAATACGCATTAAAAACATTTCATTGTTTTTTATGTTTTACTGGCGAAAAAGGTCAAAGGTCATTTGTGCCAAAACAATAAATAATGTATGGAAAACATGGACGGATCGTGGAAATTAACGACGAATTCGCAATCCCAGTTTTCCCGGGCTTTCCGAGAATTTTCACGATATATTTTTTATCCATTACGCGTCATAAATTTGGCAATTGATAACCTGCTCGTAATTTTGGCAATTTAGCCGGCAGAGGAAACATTTTGGCGAAAATAAAATACTATGTGTCGATCGTTACGAGTCACAAGAGGTAAAAGGAGATTGAAATGCAGTAGAAAGTTTATATTTATATATTTTATAATCCGGTAGATAGCTCAGTTGGTAGAGTGCTTGCATTTTACCCCGTGAGTTCGGGTTCGAATCCCACCGAGGAGGGTGTCAGAAATGATTTCCTATTTCGGTATATTTTTTGGGGTGGATTTATTAACACAGTGAAAGTCCATTTTTAATTATTTAAAAAATTCAAATGGAAACAAAGTTGTAATTCACTTATTAATTTATTTTTTGTGCTTGAACATTTTCGCCTAATGAGGCATCTTCAGGAGCAGATTGCTTATTTCCTATTCCTATTTCGGTGTTTATTTCAAACCCCATAATAAAAATACCGGCAAGGTTGTCTCAGCCTTCACAAGAAATAAGTACCAGCCCCCTCGGGAGCTGGGAAACCCCCACTTCAACTGGAGTGGTTGGCGTAAGGCCGGCCCCCTTACCTGTAAAAATAAATAGGTTGAACTCGCCACATGCGACCCTTTCGGGGATAACGCGGCAAGAAGTTACACTATGTGTGTACTTACACTTTAAAAATATGGTCTTAGCAAAAGAGTTACAGTGATGAAGAAAATAAAGTTCAAACAAACAAAAACGGCAGATTTTGGGGAAAACCACTCTTTAATACTTTCCGTAAACTTTACTTTACTCAAGTTTTGCAACTCGTACTCAGAGTACAGATAAATAAAGTAAAGTTTAGGATAATGATTTATTTGGTGAGCGCAGTTTTTGTGTGAATCGAAACCTCAAGAGATTTTTCTGTCGCTAACGCAACGCAACTAAAGATACTAAACTACACATATAGTGTACCTTCTTGCCTGCATTATGCCCGAAGGGGTCGCATGTGACGATTCGCGACCTATTTATTTATACGGATAGGGAGGCCGGCCTCACATTAACCACCACCGTTGAAGTGGGGGCTTCCCACCTCCCAAGGGAGCTGGATCTCATTTCTTGTGAAGGCTGAGTACACCTTGGGATCGAACGCTTGCTCTCGGCATGGAATGCTAGCATTTAACCAACTGAGCCATAGACCGGACTTTTTACGAGCTTGATCGTCGCTTCTAAGCGCCAATTTTTAAGTAAGACCCAGTTGCTGTAAGGCTGGATAGACCTTTAGATAACGGGTCTTTGGTAAATGTTTATAAATTTTTCAACCCAGCGAAGAACAAATTTGAAAATATAAATTGTATTTTGTTATGCTCCGCCGGGATTCGAACCCACAAACTTCCATTTACGAGTGCGAAGTGTTGCCACTGGACTACGGACCGGTCACCAAAAGAAAACGCTAATTTTCAAACAAGACCCAGTTATGGTATGTACTTTTGACGACCGGTATTAGTAGTAAAGGCAAATCAATTTTCAACCCAGAGCAACCCGGCCGAGTGACGCAACAATATTATCTACACCAATTTATATGCGGACCTCATTTTCCCAATCGCTCGACTTATGTGTATTTTGAATTTTTTAAATTCAACCCTTTCACGCCTAAAGAAGTTTTTTACCGAATATTGATTTTGAAAGCAGACGCATACATGTTATGTAGATTGCGGGCACAGAGAGATTTTTCTTACTTTATTAGGATACTAGGATCCAACAGGGTACCACTCTGGTACAGTACCTACTCATCAATATATTGCCGTATACCAAATATCAGTGATCAGAAACCTTCACGTAGATTCATAGATGGTGCTTTTAAACAACAAAGACATACTTGTAGAGGCAAAATGGTTTGCTGATATACCCATCGATATATAGAACTGGATGGGCTACGAAATCAATCCTTTGAGAATTAGAAATACTCTACCCCACTCATCATACAAAAATCCAAATTCAGTTTATCGGTAACCTTCCAACTATCAACAGGTGTGTTACCTAATTGGAAAAAAATCCATATAAATGACAAACTGGGTATTTTCTAAACGTGCCAACAAAAGAGAGTAAATGTGTTATAGAACATGGAATAATATTTCACTTTAATCACTATTCCATTGTCGAAATATTTTGTTCACGAAAGTGACAGCCATTTCTAGAACTAGTGATGTTCAAATATATAGATACTTGCTTCTTCAAGTATGTAACTTCTATGCTCGCGGTGATAGATACTTGTGAAAATCATCCAGTACATAATGAGGTGGGAACATTTTTGAATTCGGAATTTATCAGATATTTTCATACTTTTAACAACACTAGTAACAAACACGTTACTAAAGTGATTTCATGGGTTTCCATGGTGATATATACATAGATTGAAGACGGAGTAGAGACACGTTGCTTACGTAGAAAATAACAAAAGCATTTCGTATGTCGTGTGCGAGACAGCACTATTAACAAAGTATGGTGTCAAAGACGGTGCATCATGTCGATTGGTACTAAATCGCATTCATAGCGCTTCCATTGAATATATTTCCATGGATATACCCCATAGTTTCACATGCAAAAAATACACAGATGTCGCTGCTTAACCAACAAACTCGTACGCAAAGTGTATTTAGTTTTCACGTATAAACCCCGAGTGTACACATACTTGCATCACAGCTCTCATCAATATCATCATCATCATCATACTTCACGCTGATGAAGCCCATCGTAGAAATGGGCGAAGCGTCCGGAAGCTCCAGCTCCCACAGACCACGGCAACAGATCCCAGAAAACATGACTCCAGCATCATCAGCCGGCCGTGTAAGTCTAAAACTCCTATTCTTTGCTGGATGGACCTTTAGTGACCGGTCTTTGTTAAAGGTATATGCATTTTTCACCCAGCAAAGAGCATATTTGACAATACAAATGGTATAGTTTTTGTGCTCCGCCGGGATTCGAACCCACAACCTTCCGTTTACGAATCATAAGAGTTAACCACTAGACTACGGACCCTCGCTGCCTGTAAAACGTGGTTCTACGATGCTTGAAATTTCCTGGGTGGATCGTGTCAAATGCCGATGTTCTTTTTCGTATAAATACCAGAGCCTTCTTCTGATATCCATCAAATGGCTTTTGAGATTTGGTTTATTTAAGTCCACATGCGGCATGTTTGAACGCGAACTTATACGTGTTTACTTGTGAAAATGCAAATAATGTAAATCCCCAATGTTACATATCTTTGCAACTTAGATTGGATAAGATTAGAGATTAGATCGCCAATCATGGAAATGAAGAGGAACAATAAAAAGTAGAGGATGAATGTTTAATCTAATCTAAGTTGCAAAGATATGTTATTCACATTACATGCATTCCCACAACCAGACACGTACAAGTTCGCGCTTGTGCATGCCTCATGTGAACCTACAACATAAAAACCAAATCTCAAATGGACATACACCCTGCAACTCTTGCCGTCCTTCTCTGAAACAGGGGTGACATTGGCAAAGCGAACCATTTTTACGAACCTATAAGTCAAGGAACATACACGATAAATTACATTTTAGTAATCAATAAATGATAATATCTATGGACAACAAACAGAAAACAAATTCCAATTTAATAAACCCTAGCCTCCAACATTACAGATCAACCGCCATGTCATTTTAAATTGAGTCCTCGATGTTTCTCTACCACTGTCTAAGTCCCTTCTCTCTCAGGATCCACAACTCTTTCCCCTACACTCCTCTGATACAAATTACAATAAATAATGTATGAGCAGGGATTCAAGCTGACCTCTGGCGGCAGTCAAGGGTCGATCCGCAAGCGCTCTGACCTCAAATATATTCACATCGTTATTGGGAACAAAAATAGATAGGGTGCCTACTTAACTTAACAAGAACGGGGATAGAGAAACAAAAGGTGACCTTAAATGCGAAATAAATTGCAGAACGAAAAAACTAAGTGAAAATAGAGAGTTGTTGTGTTTTAAGGGTTCAAAAAGTCTTAAAATTAAAAAAAACTGGTCTTCTTTACAGGATATTTATTTTACACTTAGATTTATTTAACAATTTATATTTATTTTTAACAATTCACATATTTTATGGTTTAGCAATTTACATTAATTTCATCGTTGGTTCACTTTCACTTACAATGTCTTTCTTGTTCAAAAGCAGAGCGTCGCGTATAGACTGACTCTGGCAAGCCGCTTGCAGCCCTTTATACTCCAAAGATAGTAGTTACTAGAAGATACGGCTTACAATGTACTGACTTCTATCTCTTGGTGTATCGACTTCACAGCTCAATGTTTCAATCGACTCTGGTCTCTCACACAATTGCGGTCCAAATGTATAGCGTCTACACGGACGCCTCTCGCACATTCCAGACCCTTCCATAGTGAACCTCTCCACACACCTCTGTATTGTTCCATACTATTCTAGCTACGCATACCAACAACTACGTGCCTGGGCACATGCACTCATTCAAACTCACAGTAAACTATACTAGAGGCGGACACACACACACATAAGCAAGCCACGCAATCGGGCTCATACGTTCGTAACAATATCAAATTACTTTACAAAATGTATTAGATTCAACAAAGATATATTTAAGATTTCCGCTATACAACAGGCAATACAATTATCTGGCTTGGGGCGTATATCGGAAAGATGGATGAAGTTTATAATTTGATTGCGCCATCCCTCTTCTGCCTTTGGTTGGTAAATGCTCTCACTCGATATAAGCCCATACATCATAATCGTGTTTCATAAGGGATACAAGCATTAAGTAATAATATAGAGGAGCAGAAACTAACTTACTGCATTGATACATATGTACTATAGCCTGCATTTGTCTCAGTCCTGTCAAACGTTGCAGTGGTATCGTCATACAAAACCCCCTCCCTCCCTCATACCCTCACACAATGACACCCATTAAGATTGATTCTGTTTCTAAGCCATTTAGTATTAATTTAACCACCTAATGATGCGAACAGATGTTTGCGAAACCGGTTGTGGAATTAAAATGTACTCAAAGTAATCGTAAAAAAAGTTGTTTTACTTTGTACCTTTTGAAATAAGGCCATTTCGTCCAAATCCATTTTGTATTTCGACACCTGTAGGTAATGTTGGCGGCTAATCTAAATCTAAATCTTAGTTGCAAAAAAGCGAGGGTTTTTTAAATTGGAATTCGTTTGATGTTTTAGTTTTGATGTCCATAGATATTATTATTTATTGATTTAAAAACTTTAATTTGTCGTGTATGTTCCTTGACTTATAGATTGGTATGCGGCTGATCACCCATGCTGTAGAAAATAGTTCACTTTGCCAATGTCCCCCCTGTTTCAAGAAAGGTCGACAAGAGTTGCAGTTGCTTATGTTCCCGTCAGATTGGGTTTTTATATTGTAGGTCCACATGCGGCATGTTTAAGCGCGAAATTATGCGTCTCTGCTTGTGGGAATGCATTTAATATGAATCTCAAATGAGATATATCTTTGCGACTTAGATTTAGATTTAGATTTGGCAGCCATTATTATTCGTAATATTACCAACTTTCTAGGAACATTTTTATATTCGTCCAAGTTTTTTTGTAAACATGGAAATGCAACTATAAAGGTCCTTGTTCTCTTTCTAACTAATAACCATTCTCGTTAGTTAGTTGAAACAGATATATAATGTCTATTATCGTTAAAATAAATTCTAGTCCACAGATATTATAAGTCAATAGATACAAGTGTGCGTTTTGATATACGACCCATCCAGGAGCGAGCTACGAGAAGTTTTGTAAATACCCTGTTACTGTGTACTGCCGCTATTCCGTTAGGGGTGGTCAGTAGCTACACAGATGTGCCTCCAATTATTTCTGTCCTTGCACACTTCTTCTACATCCTCGACATTCATCACTCTCTTGATGGATCTAAATCTAAGTTGCAAAGATATGTATCATTTGAAGAAAAAGAGGGAAAGGACGACCGAAAAAAGTATGGAGTGATCAGATTAAGGAGATTGTGATAGAACGGGATATACAAAGTGAGCGTAAAAGAAGAAAATGCATGAAAAAGGTGATGGATATGAATGAGTTGAAAGAGGTATGTAAGGATAGAAAAAATGGAGGCAGCTCTGCAGAGGCTCTGGCCACTCCTAGCAGAATGGTGACAGAGTAACAGTTACAGTTACAGTGAGATTCATATTAAATGCATTTCCACAAGCAGACACGCATAATTTCGCGCTCACACACGCCGCATGTGGACCTTAGACCTAGTATATAAAAACCCAATCTCAAATAAACATAAGCCCTGCAACTCTTGCCGATCTTCCCTGAAACAGGGGTGACATTGGCAAAGTGAGCCATTTTTTACAGTATGGATGGTCAGCCTCGTACCAACCTATAAGTCAAGGAACAATGCTTATTCCTAAAATTTAATTTCTTGTGTATGTTCCTCACATGCGGCATTCTTAAGCGTGAACTTATACGTGTCTGCTTGTGAAATCGCATATAATGTGAATCCCTAATGATGCATATCTTTGCAACTTTGATTGTATAAGCAAAAAAATTTGAAACGGATTTCATATCCGACGACTTTAGGAGGCGTGTGTCTTCTACAGAGAAGAAACACGAACTGTTGAATTATTGTTGTTTGCTCGAGGTCGGAGGTTGTAGGTACATTTATTGACCTTCGGGGATGCATTCATAGATGTCGCAATAGCTCCACTTGTACAGAAGGATGTCATCTTGTGATAAAGTTTCACATACTAGTATCCACCCCGTTTTACAACCCTGCAAAAACAGGCAATAGTTGTACGCAATAACCCTCGGCAGCGCGCTATTTGCTGGCCTAGTAAGCCCCGGCTATCTACGCAGCTAGTGACGTCACATATTTCAGGATCTTCCCTCCCCCTTCCCTCCCCCTTCCCTCCTCCTTCCCTCCCCCTTCCTTCCCCCTTCCCTACTTCTTCCCTCCCCTTTCCCTCCCCCTTCACTCCCACCCCTAAACAGGCTCTAGCCTAGACCTGTACTGAAAATATGAAACTGGGCGAGCAAACGCAACTAGGCTACAGAAATAGTGCAACTTCTAGCCGCGTTATCCACTAGGGCAAGGGTCGGCTGCCTTTTGATAAACGACAGTGTCGATGATATTTAAGTTTTTTTCATATACTTAATCAATAATATTTGCGTATGAAAATTGACCGGTTCGTTGTTAAGTAGTTACACTTCGGCCTCTGAATAGAAGGTTGTGGGTTCGAATCCCGGCGGAGCACAAAAAATATACCTTTTATATTTTCAAATTTGCTCTTCGCTGGGTTGAAAAGTTCATAACCCTTAACCAATGACCGGTCACCAAAGGTCCATCCAGCATTACAGCAGCTGGGTCTTGCTTGAGAATTGGCGCTTTGTAGCGACGACGATCAAGCTCGTAAAGAGGTCGATAGCTCAATTGGTAGAATGCTTGTATTCCATGCCGAGAGCAAGGGTTCGATCACAAGATTTACTCAGCCTTCACAAGAAACGAGATACAGCTGGGAAACCGCCGCTTCAAATGAAAGTGGTGTGTGTGAGGCCGGCCCCCTTACCCGTAAAAAAAAATAGGTCCCGAATCGCCACATGCGACCCTTTCAGGGATAACGCAGGCAATAAATTACACTATATGTGTAGCTTATTGCGTTTCACTTTTTTTTTGCCAACAATACATATGTAGTCATGGAGTTATAATATAGGGGAGCGGTAACTAAAGTACTGAATTGGTTCATACTTTTTCCCTGTTGCGCTCCTCATGTGTCAAACGTTGCAGTGGTACCTTCAATGTACGGCGGCAACAATTACAAATATAACGCATTAAATATCACAATGGTTATAATGAAATGAGTGATAAAATTAAAATAAGATTATACACTTTGAAAATATAAAATACTGGCATCAATTTTGGCGATTACAATATTTATAACGCGTGTTATCTGTCAACTTTAGCTATTTCCGGTCAAATCGGCAGCCATTTTTTGCAATGGTACCAACACTCAAGATTTTTTTTTTGGGGCTGTGTTGAGTTTTGTGTACAAACGAAAATGCAACTGTGAAGTTCTTTGTTCTCTTTCTAACTAATGGCCATTTTCGTAAGTAAGTTGAGACAAATATATATGTCTATTTTCGTTAAAATAACTTCTTGTCCACAGATGTTATTAGTCAATGTATGTAGTACTCGCATAAACGACAGTTTCGATGATTTTAAAGTATTTTTCATATCCTTAATATGTACTTAATGTAACTTAATAATCATATACTTAATGCGTATGAAACTAAAGAGCCGCAGGTTGCTGACACTTGCCCTAGGGCTTTCGCATGTGGCGAGTGGAACCTATTTATTTTTACAGGTAAGGGGGCCGGCCTTACACCAACTATTTTAGTGGAACTGCCGAAAATACAGTCACGCACAGTCTTCGGTAACCGCTCTTTCCGTGTTGCCGGGCCAGCGGCATGGAATGCTCTCCCAGAGAGGCTGAGAGTCCAGGACAACGAGGCAGCCTTCAGGAAGATGCTTAAAGCATTTATATTTTCCCGCTAGAGCCCACATGCGCCTTTGTAGTGATATAAAACGCAAAAAGGCGTAGATAAATTTAGTTTATTATTATTATTCAGTTGAAGTAGAAGTTTCCCAGCTCCCGAAGGGGCTGGTACTCACTACTCGTGAAAGCTGAAAGCTTGCTGGTATTTTATATGGGTTATGAAATAAACACCGGTACGGGAAATCATTTCTGACACCGTCGGAGGAATTCAAGCCCGGGCTCTCGGCATGGAATGCAAGCACTCTACTAACTGAGCTATCGACCGGACTTTTAACGAGCTTTTTGTCACTACTAAATCTAACTCTAAGTTTCAAAAATATCACTTGAGATTTATATTAAATGCATTCTCACAAGCAGACACGTACAAGTTCGCGCCTGCACATGACGCATGTGAACCTACAACATAAAAATCCAAAACTCAAATGGGCATCCATCTTACAACTCTTGCCGCCCTTTCCTGAAACAGGAGTGACATTGGCAAAGTGAACCATTATGTCCATACATATTAGAATTTGTTGATTTTAAAAATGTAATTTGTTGTGTAAGTTCCTTGACTTATAGATTGGTATGCGGCTGACCACCCATGCTGTAAAAAATTGTTTACTTTGCCAATGTCACCCCTGTTTTCAGGGAAGGTCAGCAAGTGTTGCAGGGTGTATGTCCATGTGAGATTTGGGTTTTTATAGTGTAGGACCACATGGGGGCATGTTGAAGCGCGAACCTGTGCTTACCTGTTTGTGAAAGTGCATATAATGTGAATCTTTAATGTTACATATATTTTGCAACTTAGATTAGATTAGATTTGATTAGTAACGCCAACCACTTCAGTTAAAGTAGAAGTTTCCCAGCTCCCAAGGGGGCTGGTACTTATTACTCGTGAAAGCTGAAAGCTTTACATTGGGTTTTGAAATAAACACCAAAACGGGAAATCATTTCTGATACCCTCGATGGGATTCAAACCCGGGCTCTCGGCATGGAATGCAAGTATTCTAGAAACAAACGATGTATCTTATCTCGAGTACTACCAGTGTAAACATTCAATTATCAGCTCGCGATAAAAAGCAACAGCCGCGCCGTGTGCGAGGGCGCCAAACGAAACGTCGCTAACTGACAATCATCTGACGTCGTGATTTTTTATTTCGGCGACAAACGACGCGAGCGGTATAAAAAAAAATATACCGGGCGCGAAAGATTATTGTCGTGCGCCCGGACTGTGAAGCAGGCAGGGCTGCGATAATTTGCACGAATACCGGTTTTTTATATTTCCCGGTCCGGTCCGTAGTCCAGTGGTAGCACGAATCCCGGCGGAGCACAAAAAATATACTATTTATGTTTTCAAATTTGCATTTCGCTGGGTTGAAAAATTCATAAACCTTTACCAAAGACCGGTCATCAAAAGGTCCATCCAGCCTTACAGTAACTGGGTGTAGCTCGAGAATCTGAGCTTTGTAGCGACAACTAAGCTTGTAAAAAGTCTGCTCGATAGCTCAGTTGGTAGAATGCTTGCATTCCATGCCAAAAGCAAGAGTTCTACTCTGCAAAATAAAATCTCGAAGAAAATAAAAGGCGCCAAATTGATCAAAAGTTTCCAATTTTGACAGTCGCATTTTGGGAAAGATATAGTTAATTTTGTGCCCTTTAATTATGGCAGGAAAGAGCAAGAGTGGCGGGAAGGCGAAGTCTCGCAGCAGCCGCGCAGGGCTCCAATTCCCCGTGGGGCGCATCCACCGCCTGCTGCGCAAGGGCAACTACGCTGAACGCGTGGGGGCCGGAGCGCCCGTGCACCTAGCTGCCGTGCTGGAGTATCTGGCTGCGGAAGTATTGGAGCTGGCGGGCAACGCTGCTAGGGACAACAAAAAATCCAGAGTGGTCCCCCGTCACCTTTAGCTCGCCGTCCGCAACGACGAAGAACTCAACAAGCTCCTGTCTGGCGTCACCATCTCTCAGGGTGGGGTGCTGCCTCAGATCAACCCTGTCCTGCTGCCTCGGAAAACCAATACCGGCAGCAAAAGTAAAAGCCAGGATGACTCTAAAAAGTTCTCTCAAGAGTATTGAATTAGTCATTTGAGAAAAGAAATGACTAATGTAATACTCTTGAGATCCAACTGTTTTTTTTTTTATGGAGTCAGAATGAAGTTTCAAATTTTCTATTTTTCCAGATGGGCAAATGTCATAAGTCTGTGTTAATTAAGTCCTTTGCAGCGGTCCGGTCCGTAGTCCGTAGTGGCAACACTTCGGACTCGTAAATGGAAGGTTGTGGATTCGGATCCCGGCGGAGCACAAAAATATACCATTTATATTTCGAATGTGCTCTTCGCTGGGTTGAAAAATTCATAAACCTTTACCAATGACCGGTCACCAAAGGTCCATCCAGCCTTACAGCAACTGGGTCTTGCTTGAGTATTGGCGCTTTGTAGCGACGACCAAGCTCGTACACCTCTGCGGCACTACAACAAGTGTCATAGACCCCTAGAGTCCTTAGAATCTAGGGAGTCTCCCGCACAGGATTTCTTAAAAAAAAAAAAAAAAAAAGAGTTCGATCCCCACTGAGGGTGTCAGAAATGATTTTTCGTTTCGATGTTTATTTCAAAGCCAAAATAGATACCGGCAAGGTGTACTCAGCCTCCACAAAAAATGAGAACCAGCCCCTCCAGGAGCTGGGAAGCCCCCACTTCCACTGAAAGTGGTTGGTGTGAAGCGAGCCACTTTATCCGTAAAAATATATAGGTCCCGAATTGCCACATACGATGATGCTGGAGAGTTGGCAAATTAAACTTTACAGTAAAAAAAATACAATATCGGTGGTCAGCCTCATACCAATCTATAAGTCAAGGAACAAAAATTATACAATTGTACATTAAAAATTAATATAGGATCTAATCTAATCTAATCTAAGCTGCAAGGATATATACCATTTAAGATTTACATCAAATGCATTCCCACAAGCAGACATGTATAATTTCGCGCTAACACATGCCGCATGTGGACCTACATTATAAGAACCCATCTCAAATGAACATAAGCCCTGCAACTATTTGCCGTCCTTCCCTGAGACAGGGGTGACATTGGCAAAGTGAACCATTTTTCCACAGTATGGGTGGTCAGCCGCATACCAACCTATAAGTCAAGGATGAATAAAAAAAAATACAAATACACATCAGTTAAGCAGTTGGAGAAATGAGGTCCGGACATGAATCGGCAAAAACTTGTACCAATCAATCAATCAAGGGTACCTATATCTAAATATCCGAAGCCCGGATTCTACAAAAACTGGTATTAGAACAAAGACAGCACAACCCTGTTTGTCGCGTAAGATCGCCCGTACAAAATTTTTTTTGGGCTAAATCGAATCCGTGTCCCGGGTTATTTCGATTTTTTTACCCGGCCGTATCCGGGACGCTCGCGCCGCACCGACAACGTTTTTATTCAAACATTCTCTTTTTTGCGGTCTGACGAAATAGGAACAATCTTTTATTTATGAATTACACTGGTCGACATTTTTTTTTTTTTTTCTGTCCCTAAAGCATAGATAATTTTTTTATATGTATTTACTATCCTTAAACACAAAATGAAACAAAAATTTTTTTTTACAGGTCAGGTTTTTTTATTATTTAACAAAGTGTTTTTGCACAATTCTGTCATAATATGACGGGTACTTACTTAACAAAATTTCAAATTTAATTCAATTTAATTTTTTTTGCTCCTGATTTGCGCTTGTGGGTATCTTGAGAGTCTCTCTGCAGGGTCCAGCAATAGTCAGCCAGCATAGATGGGCTCCACTTTCCTTGGTATCGCTTCTCCATAGCCGCAATGTCCTGGTGAAATCGTTTGCGTGCTCGTCACTGACATCTCCCATATTTTTGGGAAAAAATTCAAGTGAGAGTGAAGAAATGTATTTTTAGTGACATGTTACATCCCATATTTTTAAAGGCCATTAGCATTTCAGATACAATGCTGATATAGTCTTCACTTTTATGATTTCCAAGAAAGTTCTCGACAACATTCTTGAAGGCCGACCAAGCGGCTAGCTCAACTGGTCTCAACACTGTTTTAAAATTCAGATCAGTCAAGATCTCCCTTATTTTTGGTCCCACGAATATTCATTCTTTAATTTTTGCGTCGCTGATCTTAGGAAACTTTTGCTTTAAATAAGTCATGCCATTTCCTTCTTTAGACAAGCCTTTTTTACAAACATTTCTGATTGCAGTTTTGATAAATTCAGGTCACGTACCAGATCATTTAGGTCATTTTGGTTCAACAAGTGAGGCTTTGCAGAAGTAGACACCTCCACAGAGAATTCAGAATCCAACTTTTCAGTATCCTCCTCTGATGGATTATAGCCGATTCGACGTTGTTTGGGTATGTGATGTGCTTCTTTTTTTTCTTTGTACATCCTAAAATGTTTGTTATGCAGAAGTAACAATCCGTTATGTGATCTTTTGGCTCTCTCCAAATCATCGGAATCGCAAACAACATCATAGCCTTACGTGAACCTTGTAGCCACCCCCTGAGAGTTATTGTACATCGTACACAACTCACGTGTGGAGCCCATGACTTGTCCTGGTCACTAACTTTGCACTCAAAGTAGAGTTCATATGCTCGTTTCTCCTAAACAGTCATGGTTTTCTTTTGAGAAATTGGTGTAAACTCACCGCACGTATAACAAATTGTCCGCACTATTTTTGCACTTTTGAGGCATTTTTACATTGTTTTCTACCACAATTTGCATAAACAAACAAAAAAACATGCGCTCATATAAAGACAGGTTAAGAAAGTAACAGCAATAGCTGCCAAAATGATAGTCGAGCCTAGTGTTGCCATTTTATTAAAAAAATCAATGATAACACACGAAAAAATATGAATTTATACATACTTTAGTAAAACATAAATTCCATAAAAACCTGACGTGATAGAACAAAACTAATTATATATCTGAAATCAGCGTAAAATTTCCTATAAGATTTGGCTACTTTTGTTAAAGGGACAAAAAATGTGTTGACCAGTGTTATTAGAAAATGTGAAAAAAATCTATTGTTATTATTATTATTATTACTTCAATTTGATAAAAAATATAATAAATGTTCGTGAATATTTTATATGAAAAATTTCAAATTCGATTTTAGGAAATTGAGATTGCTACCATTGAGTTAAAATAAAACAATAATAAATTAGGATAAATTAGGAATCCAGTCGGTAGCTTATATGATATTGTGATTGCATTCCATGCCGAGAGCTCGCGTTCACACCCAAAAGCAGTAAATCACACCTCAAGAGCCCTCTGCGAGTTTTGTCGTCACTATAAAAAGGCGCCCATTCCCCATCAACACCCAAATGCTGTAAGTATGGATACAACTTCAGTCAATAACACTTCTGACTCGTAAATGGAAGGTTTTGGGTTCAAATCCGGTGGAGCACAAAACATATACCATTTCTATTTTCAAATTTGCTCTTCGCTGGGATGAAAAATTCATAAAACCTTTACCAATGACCGGTCACCAAAGGTCCATCCAGCCTTTCAGCAACTGGGTCTTGCTTGAGAATTGGCGCTTTGAAGTGACGACGATCAAGCTCGTAAAAAGGTCGATAGCTCAATTGGTAGCATGCTTGCATTCCATGCCGAGAGCAAGGGTTCGATCTCAAAGGTTTACTCAGCCTTCACAAGAAATAGAATACGCCCACATTCACTGCAATCGTGGACTCAAAGTTACCTCAAAATTCACAAGAAGAAAATGTCCGGTCGATAGCTCAGTTGGTAGAGTGCTTGCATTCCATGCCGTGAGTTCGGGTTCGAATCTCACCGAGGGTGTCAGAAATGATTTCCCGTTTCTGTGTTTATTTCAAACCCCAAAATAAAATACCGCTAAGGTTTACTCAGCCTTCACAAGAAATGAGAACCAGTCCCCCGGGAGCTGGGAAAAACCTCCACTTCAACTGAAAGTGGTTGGTGTGAGGCCGGCCCCCTTACCTGTAAAAATAAATAGGTCCCGAAGCGCCACATGCGACCCCTTCGGGGATAACGCAGGCAAGAAGTTACACTATATGTGTGGCTTAGATGCATTATAGATATCGTAAGTCAATGGTTCCAACCCCCCCCCCCCCTTGTATCCAGGCACGCTGTACATATTTCGTGATGCCCGAACCTCCATTACTTATTAAGAAGCCGCTTCCACGAAAATATTTTCCGAACCTCAAAGGAAATTAAATGTATTACTGACAAGTACAGGCATGACCTCCATTTTTCAACACCGCACGTATAGCTAGTGTTACTCGTAGACCAAAACACTCACTCAAGGATGCGTTTTCTTTAAATCGGCAATAAGTAAGTATTTACAAGCTACAACGTAATGATAATTAATCTAATCTAATCAAAGTTGCAAAGTTACATAAAGGATTCACATTAAACGCATTTTCACAAGAAGACACATAAAATAAACATGTCGCTAGTCAGTGGCGAAGGGTGCCATACAAGCCGGTTTCCATCGGCTCCCCTTTTAAAATGATGTAACAAAGTAGCTAAAAAATATAGGCACAAAGTAAAAATAAACATTTAAAACCAAAGAAACAATACGCATTTTTTCCCCATTGAAACCATGCAGTCTACTTTATTATTATTTCTGCCTCATTTTAAACGGGAAACCGATGGAAACCGGCTTGTATGGCACCCTTCGCCACTGCCGCATGTAGACGTACAATAACAAACCCAAATCTCAAATGAACATACATCCTGCAACTTTTGCCGAAGACCAGTCACAAAATGACCATCCAGCCTTACAGTAGGTCTTGCTTAAGAATTGATTCTTTGCAGCGACGACTAAGCTCATAAAAAGTCCGGTCGACAGCTCAGTTGGTAAAATGCTTGCATTCTATCCTGAGAGCAAGGGTTCGTTCCCCCCCGAGGGTTTCAGAAATGATTTCCCGTTTGTGTGTTTATTTCAAACCCAAATACCAGCGATGTTTACTCAGCCTTCACAAGATATGAGAACCAGCTACCTCAGGAGCTGGGAAATCGGGGGATGTGGTTGATGTGTGGCCGGCCCCCTTACCCGTAAAAATAAACAGGTCACCGAATCGCCACATGCGACCCCTTCGGGGATAATACTGAAACTGTAACTCTGTCGCCATACCGCTAGGGGTGGCCTGTTTGGCAGAGCTGCCTCCATTTTTTCCTATCCTGAGATACCTCTTTCAATTTATTCATATCCATCACCTTTTTCATAAATTTTCTTCTTTTACGCTCACTTTGTATATTCCATTCTTTCACCATCTCCTCAATCTCGCAGGCAAGAAGTTACTATACGAGCTTAGTCGCGCTGTAATAGAGTAGTATCACATATTTTTTTCATTGCATAAAATGGTAGAATACATCTTTTAAAATGCATCTGCGTTTTAAAAAAATATATATCTTGCTGGGTTTTTAAACTAAAGCTCTTTAAAATTAGCGTATTCTCGATTTCCGGAAAAAAAAATGTTTATTTAGGCAGATATGACGTCCATGCATCTTCGGAGTGTAGGTATCGACGGGCCCAGTGGCGAACCTTGACGTCATTTCGACGTCAAGGTTCGCTAAGCCGACCGCGCTGCGTTTTGGCGCGACTCAAATTCTCCGCATTATATTTTTGAAAATTATCAATGATATTTTTATTTTTACTACACAAAAAATGTACGATTGTGATCCTTGAAATGTACTCTAGGCAAAAAAAAAACTCTACACAACCATATTATTTTCAACCGTTTTCCCTACCACTGCAACTACCCTATTCAAGACGTGCGAATGTTGAGGTTTGACTGGCAAATAGGACCAAAGCAACCTTTAATGCTGTTTCCTTCATAGATTGAGCTTTTTTTCAGTCCAAGTAGATTACGAAGAAATAATGATTTACATTCGAGGAAATTACGTAAAAGGAAAAATATTTACACACAATTTCAACGTTTATCTGTCACTTTATTTACTGCAAGTATACAATGAATTTGTTAAACCAACATTTTTCAATACAATTAGACTATTTTTTCAATGTTTGAATTCTTCTTTAAGAAAATATTAGGATGATTTATTTATTTAACTTATAGGTCGGTATGCGGCTGACCACCCATGCTGTAGAAAACGGTTCACTTAGCCAATGTCACTCCTGGTTCAGGGATGGTCGGCAAAGATATGTAACATTGTCTAAGTTGAAAAGATATGTAGCATTGGGGATTTACATTATGTGCATTTTCACAAGCAGACACATATGAGTTCGCGCTTAAACACGCCGCATGTGGACCTACAATATAAAAAACCCAATTTTAAATGAACATAAGCCCTGCAACTCTTGCCGACCTTCCCTGAAACAGGGGTGACATTGGCAAAGTGAAAAAAAATTACAGTATGGGTGGTCAGCCTCATACCAATCTATAAGTCAAGGAATACAAGCAATTAATTACATCCAGTTATACAAACAAACAAACAGAACCTAAAAAATCTACAAAACTTCTATAAAAATGAAAATTGATTCTTGGCCTTAGCCGCCTACATTATAGATCAGCCGCCATTTTTTTCTGTCCTTACATACTTCCTTCATTTCCTCCAGAGTCATAACCTTCATTTTACAAGCTCTCCTTTTATTATGACTCTGGATATCCTATTCATTCGCTATTTAAGGAATATTGATATATTTGGAAAAATACGCTGTATAAGTTGGTGATGTTGCCGATATAATAAATTGTGTATCCGCGAGCATGCATGTTTAATACTACACGGGAAATACGACGTGTATTCGCCACGTACATGTGCGCGCTTACACATGCTGTGCGGCGCGCTGTATCACTTAATGAATTATTCACTTTTATGGAGTATACACACAACGTTGAACGGCAAAGTATTGGAAATTTATGCTCCCATTCTGACTTGAATAAGACCCTTTCGGAGATTCGTGTTTCTCAATGTCTTCTTGCAAACTTTTATTTACATTCCAAATGCCTAATAAATAATAATATTAGGATGATTTATTTGGTGAGCGCTGTATTTGTGTGTATCACACCTCAAGAGACCTCTGCGAGCTTGATCGTCGCTGTAGAAAGCGTCAGTTGTTGTAAGGTTAGATGGACCTTTCAGAGCAAATTTGAAAATGTAACTGGCATTTTTTTGTGCTCCGCCGGGATTCGAATCCACAACCTTCCGTTTACGAGTCCGAAGTTTTACCACTGGACGACGGACCGACGTGTGCATACAAATAAAAAAAACTTGAACGTGTGGGCGCGAACCTACATGTGCCTGTTTGTGGGCATGCATATAATATGAGCCTAAAATGTAAACACACTTCGCAGCTTCGATTATAGATTAATTATAGGTTAACCGATATTTTTTTTCCATATTATTTTTAAAGCATATAAAAATGTAATATATTCAGAAAACATTGGCGTACCGAATGGCTCAATAATGATATCCCCACTCCAAATAGACTTGTTTCAGATAGATTTCCCATGGGGGGCGATAATCCGCGTTACGCCCCTGAACAACTGCTTATTTGTTAGTATATATGTACCATTTTATTACATATAGGTACTATATTCAACTATAAAATAATCTACTCGTATTATCTAAGTGGCAAAAACATTTTGACATTTAAAATTCATATTTTTACGAACTATCGGAGCTATTCTTAAACATTTTAGTCGTCGGTTGAGCCCACGCTTTGACAAACTAATGATGCCTGGGCTGGAAGTCTCATCACCACGGTCATTCTTACCTACCGAATTTTGGTAATATTTGTATGAAGACTAATTGTCTGTTCACTTGCTGCCATCTTGGATTGACAGGTCTTCATACAAATGCATCACTAGTTTGTCAAAGCGTGGGCTCAACGGACGACTAAAATGTCTAAGAAGAGCACCGATATTGTTCCGAACTATGACATCAAAGTACCTACGCGCACCTATACATATACGATAGTGTGGGAAGAACAATCTGGCAGTAGTCCGTGATGGTTGTAGTGCATAGAAAGCTCACATCAAATGCAAGCCCACAAACACACACGTGTAAGTTCGCTCTTACAAATGCTGAATGTGAACTCATAATTTAAAATCTTTAATCAAACCCTACAA
Source organism: Agapetus fuscipes (assembly GCA_951799405.1). Classification (NCBI taxonomy): domain Eukaryota; kingdom Metazoa; phylum Arthropoda; class Insecta; order Trichoptera; family Glossosomatidae; genus Agapetus; species Agapetus fuscipes. Next base: position 8,255,858 of record OX637351.1, on the reverse strand, counting down.
GTTTTAAAATCCAAACTCTACTAGAGGGAACCCTTGTTTACAGTATGGGTGGTCAGCATCATACCAACCTATAAGTCAAGGAATACAATCAATAAATTACATTCAATTATAAAAAAACAATAAACACTAAAAAATCTATAAAAATGAAAATTGAGTCTTTGTCTTAGTCGCTTACATTTCAGATCAGCCGCCATTTTGTGCGGTCCTCGCATACTTTTTTAATTTCATCCAGAGAAACTATGACCTTTATATAAATTAGACCATAGCCACAACAACCCATCTACCGTAACTTTTACTTTCGCATAATATTATGGAAAGGCGGCTGTTTTGTGTTGCTACCGGCCGCTACAAGCAGCGGAATTGGCGTGTTTTCCAGCCGAGCGTGAGACCTATTTTCATTTCAGTTATTTTTTATGACCTTTCCATTATATTTGTTGGTTATTGTGTCAAAAGACCCAAAGCGAAACGTCTCAACTCCAATTTTGAAATAAAAACCTTATTTTTGATAATTCAAGTTTCAGAGAAGGTCGGCAAGAGTTGCAGGGCTAATGTTCATTTGAGAATTGTGTTTTTTATATTGTAGGTCTATATCCTTGCGGCTTAGATTTAGATTTTTTTAGGAAGTCGTGATTATTTTGATTTTTTAATGGAGTCTATCGGGGCTATTCTTAGACATTTTAGTCGTCAGTTGAGCCCACGCTTTGACAAACCAATGATGCCAGGGCTAGAAGTCTCATCATCACGGCCATTCTTACCTACTGAATATCGGTAATATTTGTATGAAGACGTGTCAACCCTAGATGGCCGCAAGTGAACAGCTGATTAGTTTTAATGAATCTCATCTACGTTGCAAATACATGTAACATTTAAGATTGACATTATATGCATTTTAACAAGCAGACACGTATAAGTTTGCGCTTAAGCATGCCGCATGTGAACCTACAATATTAAAACCTGAATCTCAAATGAACATACACCGTGCAACTCCTGCCGACCCTCCAGTGGTAACACTTTGGACTCATAAATGGAAGGTTGTTGGTTGGAATCCCGACGGAGCACAAAAAATATACCATTTATGTTTTCAAATGTGGTCTTCGCTAGGTTGAAAAATTCATAAAACCTTTACCATGGACCGGTCATCAAATGGTCCATTCAGCCTTACAGCAACTGGGTCTTGCTTGAGAATTGGCGCTTTCTACAGCGACAACCAAGCTTGCAGAGGGCTCTTGAGGTGACAGAAACAAACAGCGCTCACCAAATAAATCAGCCATTTTTTTTTTAAATAGCAGACAGATAAGCCAAACAAGCACTGGTGGGACGTAGTGTTTACAGCTACTGAGCCTTCGATTAAACAGCAAGACCAGCCAACACGCGATTCGGGAGAAAGGAAAAACTACCCGGGTCTCACTCGAAGAAAGTGTTATTTACCTTCTCTTTATAAGACTTTCTCTCATTTCTCTTTCACATTCCACAACTTCCTTTTACGGCGGACAATCATTAAGGTACTGCACTGTTACTGTGACGCAACGCAACTAAGCTACACATATTTTATTTTTATTTTTTATTTTATTTTTAATAGGACAACAAAAAGCGTTACATCAGAAATATAATAATAACAATTACAAAAAATATGGCCAATTATATGTTGCCACGGATATCAAGTTTAGAAAGTTGGAAAGAATAACAAGATGTTAATTACAAGTGCCTAATTGCAAGAAAAAAATACTGCTCACTGCATACATATAGGGTAACTTCTTGCCGCGTTATCTCCGAAGGGGTCGCATGTGGCGAGTTGAACCTATTTAGACTAAGGACTACGGAGGCCGGCCTTACGCCATCCACTTCAGTTGTAGTGGGGGTTTCCCAACTCCCGAGAGGGCTGGTACTCATTTCTTGTAAAGACTGAGTAAAGTTTGCCTGTATTTTATCTTGGGGCTTGAAATAAACACCGAAACGGGAAATCATTTCTGACACCCTCGGCGGGATTCAAACCCGAGCTCACGGCATGGAATGCAAGCACTCATAATTGCGCTAGATGTGGCCAATACCTCCTCTTAGTTCTGTTATTTAATCTAATCTAAGTTGCAAAGATATATAACATTGGGAATTCACATTATATGAATTTTCATAAGCAAACACGTACAATTTCGCGCTTGCAAATGCCGCATGTGAACCTTCGATATAAAAACCTAAGTCTCAAATAAACATACACCCTGCAACTCTTGCAGACTTTTCCTGAAAAAGAGGTGACATTGGCAAAGTGAACCATTTTTTACCCCTTACCTGTGAAAATGAATAGGTCCCAATCCACACACGCGACCCTTTCGAGAATAACGCGGTAAGAAGTCGCACTAAATGAGCAGCTTAGCTTAGTTGCGCTAAAATATAATTTTATCTATCACATGAAATAATTCATTCCTTTCTTTATACAAATAGCAGAAAAGCAAGAAGTAAATATATTGATATAACCTTTCTAATATTATGTTTTACCGATACAGGGCAGTGATGCAAAACCGCATGTCTACGATATCTGTATTTAAAACTAGAAGCAATTTTGATTGATTTCAATTCAGCCTTAGAAATGAAACATCTATTGACCCATCCGTAGTCCATTGGTAACACTTTAGACTCGTGAATGTAAGGTTGTGGGTTCGAATCCTGGCGGAGAAAAAAAAAGTACTATTTATATTTTCAAATTTGCTCTTCGCTGGGTTGAAAAATTCATACACCTTTACCAAAGACCGATCATCAAAAGCTCCATCCAGCTACTGGGGGCTTGCTTGAAAATGCGCTTTGAAGCGACGACCAAGCTCGCAAAAAAGTCCGGTCGATAGCTCAGAGACGTCTAGTCTAGAGCTTGGAAACCCCCACTCTCAATGAAAGTGGTTGATGTGAGGTCGGCCCCCTTACCCGTAAAATGAAGTAGGTCCTGAATCGCCACATGCGACCCTTTCGGGGATAACGCAGTAAAGAAGTTACACTATGTATGTAGCTTAGTTGCTTTTTTATAGGTAAAATAAATTTCTGGTTAGGTAATCTTATCTAATCTAAGTTGCAAAGATATGTTACATTAGAGATTCACATTACATGCATTCTCACAACCCGACACGTACAAGTTCGCGCTTGCACATGCCTCATGTGAACCTACAACATAAAAACCAAATCTCAAATGGACATACACCCTGCAACTCTTGCCGTCCTTCCCTGAAACAGGGGTAACATTGGCAAAGTGAACCATTTTTACAGCATGGGTGGTCAGCCGCATACCAACCTATAAGTCAAGGAACATACACGACAAATTTCATTTTGTTAAATCAATAAATAATAATAATATATATGGTCATCAAAAACTAAAACATAAAACAAATTTCCCTTTTTAATAAACCCTAGCTGCCAACATTATAGATCAAGCACCATTTCTTTCTGTCCTTACATACTTATTTCATTTCCTCCAGAGTCATAACCTTCTTCATACAGGCACTTCTTTTATTATGACTCTGGATATCCCATTCACTCGCTATTTTGAAAATTTGGTCCATCCATACCTTTCTCGGTCTTCCTCTGCCACGACATCCATCTATTCTTGCAACATATGCTTTCTTTAACAGTCTTTCCTCTTTCATTCTCTCCATATGTCCAAACCATATTAGCGCACTTCCTCTTGCACCACATTCTTCTCTTACAAGATCATATTCCATTCATTCGCAATTTCGGATATTTGGTCCATCCATACCTTTCTCGGTCTTCCTCTACCACGACATCCATCTATTCTACCAACATATACTTTCTTCGTCAGTCTTTCCTCATTCATTCTCTCCATATGCCCATTTTCTCCATTTTTCATATTGTCACATTGATGATGATGATGATTTGTATAGCGCCGTTTCGTGACTGCTGTCACTGCAAGGGCGCTTTCAGGCTTGACACGGCGGTGAAGAAATGAGTCTTCATTCCCTTCTTGAAGCTCTCGATCCCTTCCTTGGCACGCACTTCAGGAGGCAGCTGGTTCCAAGTGGACGGTCCCGCAACGGCGAAAGCGCGGTCTCCGAACACTGTACATCTTTTTCTGTGTTGAGTGCTGACAGATGTAAGAGCACTGTCGGCAGATCGCAGAGTGAGCCCCCTCTCGCTCAGACTCCTCGGTAGTATAAGCTCCTGCAAGTACTCTGGCGCCACTCCATGCAGCGCTTTGTGTACCGTGAGGCCCAGCTTAAATTTAATCCTTTCTGGGATCCTCAACCAGTGAAGCTTCTGCAGGAGTGGAGTAATGTGGCAGTACTTGCTCTGACCATAAATCAGGCGGGCGCTGGCGTTCATTACAGACTGTAATCTGTTTAGCTGGCATTTTGGTTGTGCAGCATAGATACCGTTGCAGTAGTCTACCTTGGAGATGACGAAGGCATTTATCAGCGCCTTCATGGCGTCAGGTGGTACGCAATTTCTTGCTTGTTTCAGCTGCCTGAGACCATAAAAGCCAGAGCTGACAGTACTGCTAATTTGTTTGTCCAGGCAAAGGGAGCTGTCTAGATGGACTCCTAGCAATCTTACATCGCTGGATGGAACAATGTTAGCGCCAGAGATTGTTACTGGAGAATGATCTATTAGGTATGCTCTTCTGGCCGTGGTTAACCACATAATCTCCGTTTTGTTGGGGTTGAGCATCAGACGATGTGATCGCATCCAAATGTTTACATCTGCGACGCATTCCGCCACCGTTGATTTTAAGTAGTCAACATCTGATGGTTTGCAGTCTGAAAAGATTTGGCAATCATCTGCGTATATATGTGCTTTCAATCCCCGTTTGTGAATGACGCTTTCAAGCTCCCTCGTGTACAACGTAAAAAGAAGAGGCCCGAGTACGGATCCCTGCGGTACCCCTGAGGTTACTGTTGACTGCGTTGTGAGAGTGTTGTTGAGCTTAATGACTTGTTTTCTGTCCGAGAGATACGATTTCAACCAGCTCAGCGCCTTGTTTCGTATACCCAGTGTGAGTTCCAATTTCTGGAGCAGAATGCTGTGATCCACGGTATCAAAAGCAGCGCTCATGTCCAAGAGTGCGAGAATGGCTATATTTCCCTGCTCTATTGCAATGGTCAAATCTGACACTAGCCTCAGCAGGCCTGTTTCTGTTGAGTGAGCCTCTCTATACGCTGATTGGTGCTTAGCAAACAGGTTGTTTCCCTTGAGGTAAAGTGTGAGCCGTGCTGCGACAATCCTCTCAAGAATTTTACCTAGAAGAGGTAGGTTTGAGATCGGTCGGTAGTTTGCCTTATCTTCTGGATCTTGCTGGGCTTTTTTGAGAATGGGAGTAATTTCAGCTAGCTTGAGTAGTTTCGGCATAGTTCCATGTCTCAGGGATTTGTTAAAGATAACAGCAATGAGGGGGGCAAGTTCATCTCTGCAACTTTTCACTAGCCACGTGGGAATGGGATCAAGTTGACTGTACTTGTTGGGTGCAGCTATTATCCATTTAGTGACTTCGGCAGACGATGTGTCAGCAAAAGTCTCTAACGATGAAGTGTTGTATTCAGTCATTTCTGGTTCTGTAGCAGTGTCGGAAATTTCTCTGATTTTGGAAATCTTTTCTTCAAAGAAGTTTGAGAGTTCCTTTGCTGTTACAGAGGATACAGTGTCTGTTTTCGTGCTGTTATTGCCAGTTAGATGGTTAAGTGACTTCCACAGTTGTCGAGGGTTGCCCTTAGTCTCATCAATTTTATTAAGCCAGTAGTGTGACTTTTTTTCTTTAATTGTGCTTCTGTAGCTCTTAAGTGCCGATAACCATTGCTCTTTAGATGCATTTGTCAACAGTTTTTTATTTTGTCGTTCAGCTTTCCTCAGAGTTTTCTTCATGTTCCTGCATTCTTCATCGAACCAGTCAGCTGAGACTCTAATCAGTCTAGTTTTAGTTGTAATGGGCGCGTGTTTATCGGCCAGAGCTGTGAGTGTGTCGTTGTAAAATGTCATAAGTTCATCACAGGTTTTGTGGGTCAGGAGTTCCTCCACAGAAGAGATCTGAACTGACAGGTCCGCACGAAACTTTTCTAGGTCAGCCAGCCGCCAGGCTCGAGAGGATGATGTGGTATAGGAACTCATTGGTTTGCTTATGTTTACTTCCATTGTGACTAAGTTGTGATCTGAGAGACCTTTGTCGCAGACCATTACCGTGTTCGGCATGTCATCCTCACGGGTTATGATAAGGTCAAGAAGACCACCTGCGCTGTGAGTGGGACTAGTTATCCATTGATGACATCCAAAGTCTGATAGAAGGCTTTTTAGTTTCATTGTGTTGGTGTCTCCAGGTCGGTCCATACGTATATTAAAGTCTCCGGTGATAATTATTTTCTCCGTTCGTATGGAGATCCACTCAAAGAGAATCTGTAGATCGTCAAAGAAACCAGAGGTGATATTTTGGGATCCTGGTCTATATACGTTTATTAAGGTGATGGCTTTGCTTCCAGACAGAATGCGACAGCTCAGATGTTCGAAATGCCTGAAGTCGTGACCAGTGGAGAGTTTAGTTATTCTTAGCCCAGGACTTACGATTACTGCGACTCCTCCATGGTTTACCCAGTTGCATGTGTCTTGTGTTCGTGATTTTTTGTGTTTTCTTGCTACCTCGACCAAAGAGTATCCCAAGGCTCTGAGTGATTTCAGAGAGGCGGAGTTGTAATCCTCGTGCCATGTTTCTGATAGAGCTAGCACATCGAGAGACTCGTCCTGGAAAATATCGTTAATGTCGTCTACCTTGTTATTGAGGGAACGACAGTTCCACGCCGCTATCTTTATCAGTTTCTCTTGTTGCTTCTTGTGTCGTTGATTCACGCAGGTACGTTTTGGTGATATGTGTTCTTTTCTTTGATCATCATTTGCCAGACGTTCTTTTGTTAGTCTGCCACCACGTCTGCCTCGAGCTCTAGTTGTCTTTTTATTCTTTTCTTCCCCTTTTCCTATGCTCCATTTTTTGAGTTTCTGAAAGAACTCTGGAGTGGCAATATAAGAAAGTGCTGTCTCACGTAGTTTCATGAGTTCCTTTTTGGTGTAAGAAATATCCTGGTTTATGATACTTGTTGCCATTATAGTAATATATTATCAGATGTGAAGTTCGTAAGCAAAAGTAGCATCCGGTTTTTAGGAAGTGAGATGGCGGCTGAGCTCTGATTGGCTGGTGACGCGAGCTACGTCAGCGCAGGCCGTGATTCACTTGTAGGTAATTTTAGAGTCACAGAGAAACCAACGGTCACAGACAATGTGAATTATGAAAAAATATTTGAAAACACAACGGTCACACACACTGTTGATAATTCAAATGATTTAGGAAACGCAAGCACAATGGTAAAAGCACTATGTATTATAGGAATGGTTTGAAAAACAGTTTAACAATTATTGGTTTCCGGTGATGATTAATTTGGCATGGCGTCTGAGCTCTGATTGGTAGATGAAGCCACGAGTGCTTGCTCTTGTTGAATCACACGTGTCACAAGATGGCGGCGTGTCACAAACAGAAAATAATACTTCTAAAGTAAGTTTATTTCGTTTTTTCTTACTAAGTGAGCTTAAAACATGGAGAGATATCGGTTTTTTGTAATTGAAAAGTTACAATAAGCACTCAGATGACACATTAACAGCCCTAGTTTGACAGACACGTCTCAACAACACTTGAGAATGACAGATTGAAGAGTGACAATTTGAGAATTTTGCTAAAACTTTCACACTTAGGAGCACTTATGTAGGATTACAATATTGTTGTCAACACCCGTAAAAAGCGATGTGTCGATTATGTTAACCCGGCAAGTTGACAGTTTTTTTGAGGATCGATTTTTTTTTTTAAGGATTTTTAAATTGTGAGAGAGCGCTTTGTCGTGCTGGGAGCACGCGTCAAACGTCCGTCGCATTCGGATGCGCCGGGACAACTGGACAACAACAACATTATTATGTCGGTTGACTTTTAGATAGTAGGTATCTAAGCTAAATTCTAGTTGTAATTTTGTTCTTTTCTTGTCGACTATTAGTCCAAGACTATCGTTGTAAACTTATTGAAATAAAAGTGGTGCATCATCAGGAATTGTCTTCACTCAGAAAAAAATTGTGAGAGAGCGCTTTGTCGTGCTGGGAGCACGCGTCAAACGTCCGTCGCATTCGGATGCGCCGGGACAACGGGACAACAACAACATTATTATGTCGGTTGACTTTTAGATAGTAGGTATCTAAGCTAAATTCTAGTTGTAATTTTGTTCTTTTCTTGTCGACTATTAGTCCAAGACTATCGTTGTAAACTTATTGAAATAAAAGTGGTGCATCATCAGGAACTGTCTTCACTCAGAAAAAAATCTTTTATAGATTTCTTACTTCTTTTTGTTGGTTCTCCTCTGTTCTCTTTTATAGTTACTTACTGCCTTTTTTTACAAAAAACATTCACTTATAGAAAAGCTTTCTAATGTTCTACCTCACTGTCAGCCTGTACAGAATATTAGTAGCTCCCTCTGTGAGGTCATAAATATGCTCCCCCCATTACGCGCCTCTAACGCTAGGTAATGGAGGCCACAAAAGGCTAAACGCCCGCGATAAACCATACAGGCCTGTCGATAAACACCGGCCTGCTGCTCAGTGGGTGCTGCGCTGGCCTTTGATAAGGCAGCCACGCTTTCGGCCTACATTCTTACGTGGCTTCATTCCCGGCCTGCATTCTAAGGTGGTGTCGCTTTCGTACTACTTTTAAGATGAAGAATTGCTTTTAGCCTAAATTTTTAGGCAGTGTGGCTTTTGGGCATCATTTTAAATAGCTTCGCTTTCGGCCTACATTCTTAAGTGACTTCACTTTCGGACTACTTTTAAGATGACTAAGCTGTTAGAGAATTTTTTAGATTACTTCTTTTTCGAACTACTTTTAAGGCGTGTTATAAAGCTAAATCTGCCGTTTTTATTTCTTACACTTTATGGTCTTAGCAAAATAGTTACAGTAATGAAAAAAATCTAAAATGTGTATTAGTTTTTTATCTTAATTTTAAAGCTTGAACAAAATATATAACTTAAGAATTGCCTCCACAAAAAAATATTTAAATAAACTCGTTTTTTTTACATTTTTACCTTTTTTTTCGTCTGTGCTGTATTTTGGATTTTTTTTTTGCTTTATAATTACAGAACTATACATTGTTTAGGTTCCGTACTTAAAAAAAAAATTATAATGTCAATAGTTTTTGAGTAAATATGGAAAAACTGAAACTAGTTAATGAATTAAAATTAAATTAAATCAAAGAACACAGTTTTTCCATATTTACTCAAAAACTATTGACATCATAAAAAAATGTTAAGTACGGAACCTAAACAATGTATAGTTCTGTTATTATAAAGAAAAAAATTAAATTCCAAAGTGTATTTGCTGTAGCACACACGAAAAAAAAGCTAAAAATGTAAAAAAAACGCGTTTTTTTAATATTTTTTTCTGGTGGCAATTCTTAAGTTATATATTTTGTTCAAGCTTTATAATTAAGATAAAAAATTAATAAACATTTTTGATTTTTTTCATTACTGTAACTATTTTGCTAAGACCATAAAGTGTAAGAAACAAAAACGGCAGATTTAGCTTTATAACACGCCTTAAGAAGGCTGCGCTTTTGACTTCTTTTTAAACGGCTTCGCTTTAGGACATATTTTTAGATCACTTCTTTTTCAGACTACTTTTAAGATGGCTTCGCGTTTTAAGTACTTTTTAGATGACTTCTTTTTCAGTCTACTTTTTATGTAACGTCACTTTTGGACTACTTTTCAGATAGCGTAACTTTTTAGATGACTTCTTTTTCAGTCTACTTTATATTTAACGTCGCTTTTGGACTACTTTTAAGATGGCTTCGCTTTCGGACTACTTTTTAGATGACTTGTTTTTGCTCTACTTTTAAGATGGCTTCGCTTTTGGACTTCTACAACGTTTAAAGTGAGAACCAAATGTGAGCAAATTAAAGAATAAATTGAATCCTAGTTGTATTAAATTGAACCTAAAGAGATCGTAACACTATGAAAATTATTGTATGGTTTTTCTACCCGAAGACGTCACGCAGCCGTTTGTTTCCCGGATATCACGGATCCCTTGTTATTGCTCCGGCACAATAAATCGCCCGCCTCTCATTTCGGGCTCCATAAAGCGACGGTGTTTTCTCGTATTGTAGTTGATTAAGAAATATATACGGCTGGTTACAGTGTCTTATATGGACCATACACACGCGCTTTATCTGGCTTATATCCACTGCATGATATAGGCTTTTTTAGGACTTTATGGTGTTACGTTTTCTGCTGGATTCTCTTTTCAATTAGAATGCCATAATTTATTTTTTCTACTCCCATTTGGTAATTTACTAATTACAAAACGGCTAACGCGATCACAATGCCATACATTTCTACACCCGTTGCATAATGTTACATTATGCAACCGGTAACCGTGTTAAAATGAACATGTGCGATGCGCATTGTCAGAATTGGAACCATTTTTTAATTTCAAATGTCAACCTTGTATGGGGGTATGAAGACCTGTCAATCCAAGATGGCCGCAAGCGATCAGCTGATTAGGCTTCATACAATATTAGTGATATTCGGTAGGTAGGAATTACCGTGGTGATGAGACTTTCAGCCCTGTTCAGATGAAAATAAATAAGCATATTTTATGTGTAGAGTCAAATAAAAATTGTTAATAGTGCTAAAATTTATCGAATTTATTTATCGGATTGCTCCAAATAAAGCTTTCCTTTTTTCAATGGAAAATAAAAGGCTTGAAAGGAAAACCATACAAAAAATTTCACCGCAAAAAATAAACAAACTCAAAAAGTTACTTGGTTAATAGGTGAGTATGAGGTTGATCACCTATGCTGTACAAATTTGGTTCACCTGCCAATACAACTGCAGGGCATATGTTTATTTGAGTTTTGGGTTTGAATGTTTAAGCTTATATGCAGGATGTAAAAGCGCGACCTTATACATATGTGTCGGCTTGTGGGCATGAATTCAATATGAAACCTAAATATAATTTATTTTTACAACTTAGGTTAGATTAGATAATCGAAGGGAATGATAAATCACACGTTTTGACAAAGGTAAGGTTTTAATTACTTCAAATGGACGAGTACATTATAATGACTATTATTCACTATTTTGTTAATTCTCTCATGGTCGTAGAAAAAGTATTGTATGCCACTGCACGTAATTAGTCTTTGTAACACTCGTGCTTTCTATTGTGCCATTCGGCTGCGCCTCATGGCACAAACTAGCACTCGTGTTAAAAAGACTATCATTACTTGGCAGTGGCATAAATAACTATTAGAGAATTTATTTTTCACAATTTGTTTCACAACTTGACAATCACTGGTTATATGTCGCACGCTTAATCATAAAGAGCAATAACTCAAAAATTGATAAAATCGAGATTTTGTAATAATACGCAAGAACAATGCGAGAAGAATAGATATAATGCGACAGCCGTTCAATTTAGACGAATATGACCGAGATAAAACATCGGTCGCCTTTTTCATCCCATGCAAGTTGTACTGAATGTCTGAGCTTCAAACGTGATTTCCCAACATTCTTATTTTTTGAGTTATTGCTCTTTATGATTAAGCGTGCGATGTTACTTAGTGAATTGTTCAATTGCGACTCCCTGTTCGTACCATGTTCGTACCTCTTTTATAATGAACCAGAGAGGTCTTTCTCGCATTCACTAGTTCATTCTACTACCAGAACGTTATGTACACACGCAAACACTACCACTTCCAGACGGTTCCGTCTCACGTGTATATGTGTGCGTAAACACATTGATGTATGTGTGTATAAGCGCACGTATTTAAATTTCGAAACAATAGACTTATTCTACCTACCCTTCACCATACAGTACAACTGAATCAGCGTGTGTATACGTTGCGCGTACAGCAGCGGCAATAACTCTCTCTCACGCGCTTTGTTTTAATCAGCCTGTCTTCAACTTTCACTTACTCAGCGCATATTACTTCTTCTTCTTCTCACCCCCCTCACCCACAGATCATTCTCATCCCTTTCGTTTCGCATCTCAACAAGCGGGGGAAACTGTGTGAACTGGTAAGAACGATTTTTTTTAAGGAAGCCTGTGCGGGAGACTCCTTAGATTCAAGAGACGCTAGAGATCTATGACACTTGTTATAGTGCCACAGAGGTGTTGGTGATGTGGCAGTTGTCCTTATCCGGTTGCAGGGCCGTTAGCTGCACAGTGCTGTCGTGTGTGCTGCGTTGCTTTGTTTTGAGACACTGAGAGGAAATGGCGATTGATGTTGGATTTGAAAAGGACAAGGTTAAATTGGGATTGAAACACAGATACCGGTAACTCATTCCATAAGCGGGCAGTTTGGCAAAAGAATGAGTCGTGAAAACACCAAGTTCTCATAGTTTTGTTATCGACTGCAAATGGTTGGATGTGAGCCGTTCTACGAGTTGCCCTTGTTGTGACGGGGTATAAGTGAGGATATTTCATCAGAACAGACGCCATTGTAGTACCTATAGAAAAGACTGATCATTCCAACTTTCCTTCTGTAATGAATGATTAGGTACATAATATGTAGTCGGGGAATCTTGGGTGATCCGATTTTTGCGTTATGACAATGTACCCGTATTCGGCCCAGGTAGGTACCTAAATTACAGTACGAATTACGACGCGACAATAGCAGTACCAATTCTCACCAATCAAAAACATGTTTACCTGTCGCGCCCGCCAAAACTTCGCAGTGTGACTTCGCAGTACATCACCAACGACGACGATACCATGTTGAAAGCACCGGTTCTCATCAGATCACCGAAGTTAAGCAACATTGGGCGCGGATGCTAATTGGATGGGTGACCGCTCAGGTACACCGCGTGTTGTTGGCATTCCTTGGACCGGTCCGTAGTCCAGTGGCAACACTTCGGACTCGTAAATGGAAGGTTGAAGATTCGAATCCCGGCGGAGCATATTTCCAAATGTGCTCTTCACTGGGTTCAAAAATTCATACACCTTTAAGAATGACCGGTCACCAAAGGTCCATCCAGCCTTACAGCAACTGGGTCTTGCTTGAGAATTGGCGCTTTGAAGCGACGACGACCAAGCTGATAAAAATGTCGATAGCTCAATTGGTAGAATGCTTGCATTCTATGCCGAAAGCAAGGGTTCGATCTCAAGGTTTACTCAGCCTTCACAAGAAATGAGAACCAGCCCCACCAGGAGCTGGGAAACCCCACTTCAACTGAAAGTGGTTGGTGTGAGGCTGGCTCCCTTACCCGTAAAAATAAATAGGTTCCGAGTCGCCACATGTGACACCTTCGGGGATAATGCAGTTAAGAAATTACACTATATGTGTAGCTTAGTTGCGTTGCGTTTAAGAACAGCGGAAAATAAGAGGAGATATCCGGTCGGAAATTCTCAGAACTAAGCATAGCGGTGAGTCAAATTTTGCTATACCATGTGCTGAAAGTTTCGTCTCGGCCCTGTTACTCTCACCCCTTAGGAATTGCAAATTGGATGATTGAACTCCCTAAGGAGAAAAACGAAATACAGTCCACTATTTAACACCCATCCGCATTCGCCCAACAATGAACCATTCAATTACCATTAATATAATGGAGTCGAAAGACGAAAGTACCGAAGACGAAAGTACTGAAGACGAAAGAACTGAAGACGAAAGTACTGAAGACGAAAGTACTGAAGACGAAAGTTCTGATTTTTGACAAAAAAAATGAAACTGAAGAATACACGTTCATGTTAAATGGTACGAATGACTGACAAGGGTAGCATGACATGTTAAATGGCACGAAAAAACAAGAACCTTTAGGTCAGAGGTGTGCCCATAACTATAAAAGTAAATGATTCAATGTCGGCAGGATACAGTACAGTACATTAATTTGAGCTCTGTGAGTAGAAAAGAAGTTTGAAAAAAATACAGTCCACTTTTACATCGACCAACCGTAAAACGTGGTAAAGAGAATGAAAAAAGAAGAAGATTCGGATTGGTTTTGAAAGTGCGAGGGTAAGGGCGCTCCAGGGTCCGCCAGAAAAATGATAACTGGAATATAATTCGAGCGCCGGGAAACAAAATGATTTCCAGATAAAACAGATTACGTTCAGGACCCAACTTGACCTCCGGGAGGTGTAAAGCGAAGCTAACCTCACTTCGTGCTTCAAAATATTGTTGCAAACGTTAGAGTTCGTAGGGTTTGCTTGTGTGTGTGCATCCGCTTCTAGTATAATGATAAAATAGATGCTAGTAGACTTAAGAATCAAGAACAAGCAAGAATGGTCCCTTTCGTACCTACATAAGTGAGCCGCAATCGTGTGCAGGTGAGAGTAGATTGAAACATTGAACAGTGAAGTTAATATAGGCAGAGCCAGAGAATCTAATCAGTATTGTGTAACCGACATTATGTTAAATAAATCCTGAAAAATAAAAATAAATGCTTTTGACGTTTCTCGACTGTTCTCAACTTCTCAAACATAGTTTTTTTTAAGGAATCCTATGCGGGAGGCTCCCCTATTTTTTAAAGTCTTGGGGGTTACGTCACCTTGGAAAGGTGCCACAGAGGTGTTGCTTGAATTTTTGCTTCCTGGGGTACTGCAAGGAAGGGGCGATAGTGAATAATTCCAGAGCGTTGTTCTACCAGCTTGATAAGAATCACGTATGCACCAATACTACCATGTGGCCCATAGACAAATCTACCTAATTTGACCGATTCGTAGTCCAATGGTAACACTCCGGACTCGTAAATGGAAAGTTGTGGGCTCGATTCCCGGCGCAGCACAAAAATTTACCATTTATATTTCCAAATTTGTTCTTGGCTGTGTTGAAAAATTCATAAACCTTTACCAAAGACCGGTCATCAAAAGGCCCATCCAGCCTTACAGCAACTGGGTCTTGCTTGAGAATTGGCGCTTTCTGCAGCGACGACCAAGCTCACAGAGGGCTCTTGATAATGATGATGGTTGATTTCTTTCCTGTGGCGCCATTTAATGGTCCAGGACCATCTCAAGGGCGCCGTGGCTTCTGGAGAAAAGCAGTGTCTTCAGTCCCTTTCTGAAGGTGGTGGTAGGCTGGTTCGCGCAAACAGCGACGGGCAAATTGTTCCCGGCAACCGGCTCGGCCACCGCAAAGCTCCTGTCTGCAAAATTTGATGTGTACGCTCTTTTGGGCACTATGACCTTGTTGACAGCAGTGAGGGCAGAGCGTAGTGGTCGTTTTGAAGGCTTATTGACAGAATATAGCTCAGCGAGACATGGGGGTGCCGTGCAGTTCAGGGTCCTATGTACAGTGAGACACAGTTTAAATTCTACCCTCTCTCGGACCGGAGAAAAAGATGGGCTGAGCACCCAAGAGGTGCTGCCGACCCGGAGAGGCGACTTACATGAACTCAGTCTTGGTTGGATTCAGTTTGAGACGTCTAAAGACTATAACGTGAGGTGTGATACACACAAAAACAGCGCTCACCAAATAAATCAGCCTTATTTTAATTTCGTTTTAAGGCACAAATCGCGTTCAATCGCGCTTTTACCCAGGGCGGGGGTCCATACAAATCCTGGGGGAAATTTATGGCGCCCAGGTCCGCAGAACACAATATCATTTGCGTAATAAACGAAGGTTTTCCCGCGCAAATAGCCGGGCCTGCCAGTAGAGCAGAGAGGGCACATGCTCTCTCTCTCTAGGACGGGGCAGACGCTCTTCGAGTTTGGGAAATTGCCCATTCTCTTAAACAAAAAGGCAAATATTCTTTTTAACACACATACATGAGATCGATTCATTAATTTTTGCATCAACTAACAAAACTACTCTAATCTAAGTTGCAAAGATATGTAACATTGGGGATTCACATTACATGCATTCTCACAAGCAGACACGCATAATTTTGCGCTCACACATGCCGCATGTGGACCTACAATATAAAAACCAATCTCAAATGAACATAAGCACCTCTTGCCGACCTTCCCTGAAGCAGGTCAAAGTGAATCATTTTACAGTATGGGTGGTCAGCCTCATAGCAATCTATAAGTCAAGGAATACATGCGATGAATTACATCCAGTTATACAAACAAACAAACACTAAATAATCTACAAAACATCTATTAAAATGAAAATTGCCACCATCTTTTTCGGTTCTTACATACTTCTTTCATTTCATCCAGAGTCATAACCTTTTCCATACAAGCTCTCCTTTTATTATGACTCTGGATATCCCATTCATTATATCTCTTTGAGTTTGGGAAATTGCCCATTCTCTTAAACTAAAAGGCAATTTTTTTTTTAGTATACATACGTATATGTATAATAATAATAATATTAGGATGATGTATTTGGTGAGCTCTGTTTTTGTTTGTATCACACCTCAAGAGCCCTCTGCGAGCTTGGTCATCGCTGTAGAAAGCGCCAATTCTCAAGCAAGACCCAGTTGTTGTAAGGTTGAATGGACCTTTCAGTGACCGGTCTTTGGTAAAGGTTTATGAATTTTCAACTCAGCGAAGAGCAGGGATACACACAAAAACAGCGCTCACCAAATAAATCATCCTAATATTATTTTTATTATTAAGTGAACCATTTTTTAAAGTATGGGTGATCTTCCCTAACACAGCGGTGACATTGGCAAAGTTTACTATTTTTTACAGTATAAGTGGTTAGTCTCATATCAATCAATAAGTCAAAGAACAGAAAAACGCTATATCATTAATTCGCAATTTTCCTCCAGTTTTATCCACTCATTCACCGGACAGCACTTCAACAGCACTTCACCGGAAAATACTCCATTTTGTCTGCAAAAAATAATCCTTTTTATTTCTCCAAAAAAAAAACGGTTCAATTCATTTTTTATTACGTCCTTATAAAAAGCCTATCATTTCTATAAGAGGCCTTCATAATAAATAATAAAAAAAAAACGCCCCAAGTGTCTTTTATCACATCTAACACCCTTTGTATGGCAGATACACTTATCCAGGGGATGGGAAATGGAATTAGACGCTTTTGATGTTAGACACACGACTTGTGTATTAATATTTATTGTGAAAATACAGAAAAAAGCGATACACAACCTTTTTTTATTAAAAAATTATATTTTTTAAATCAGATAAAGTCGTCTACTCATAATTAAATTTAATTATAAGTAAATATTTTATTATACTTTAATATTTATGTAATTAATTAACATATCTTATTATTTATATAATTTATAATTATTCTTTCTATATATAATTTATTTATATTTCATCTCTTAATTGTATTATATGGCACTGGATTGTAACATTGATTGAATAAACACAATGTTTGGAGAGCGTGCGTTTACAGTTGCTGGTCCTCTGGCCTGGAACCACAGGCTGCCACATCATGTGAGAGAACTAGAGGACCATGGAAAGTTCCGGAATGCACTGAAGACACGCAAATTTCTGCCATCATTTGCACAAGCGCCCTTGGAGTGACTACATCACGAAACGGCGCTATCAAGAAATCATCAACTCATCATCATCATCATGCATTACATTTCCTTGACTTGTAGATTGGTACAAGGCTGACCACCCATGCTGTAAAAAACGGTTCACTTTTCCAGTGTCATCCCTGTTTCAGGAATGGTCAGCAAAAGGTGTAGGTGTATTTGTATTGCGTGTATTTTGCGGAGCACTCAAGACTCACCTTTTCAAAAAGTCTTATCCATGATCGGAGAGGGCCCTCGAGGTGTGACACACACAAAAACGACGCTCTCTTATCATTTGTAATTTAAAATAAATTAGCCTGATATTATTATTATTGTCGGTATTTAATTTTGGTTTTGAAACGAACATCGAAACGGGAAATCATTTCTGCCACCCTTGATAAGATTCGAACCTGAGGTCTCGGCATGGAATGCAAGCACACTACCAGCTAAGCTATCGACCGGACTATGATTAATTATTATATTTACCAATTGTTATTTACAGATTATAATTAGATAACTCTGGTCAATAGCTCAGTTGGTAAAGTGCTTGCATTCCATGTCGTCAGCTTGGGTTCGAATCCCACCGAGGCTGTCAGAAATGATTTCCCGTTTCGGTGTTTATTTCAAACCCCAAAATAAAATACCGGCAAGGTTTACTCAGCCTTCACAAGAAATGAGTACCAGCCCTCTCGGGAGCTGGAAAACCTCCACTTCAACTGAAGTGGTTGGCGTAAGGCCGGCCCCTTACCTGTAAAAATAACTAGGTTGACCTGAAAATAGCATTGACCTGATGATGATTACTGTGTAGTCAAAAAAGTTTGTGTCCAAATAATTAAATAATAAAATAGTGAAAATAAAACAGTGTTTAAATAACTAAAGATAAATAGGTGTAACTCGCTACATGCGACCCGTTCGGGTATATCGCAGCAAGAAGTTACACTATATGTGTAGCTTAGTTGCGTTGCGTAACTAGAAATCAACTGTATGAACGTATACATAATTTAATTCATGTGAAATATGCATGTTTTTCATGTTGGCGTAGCATGTCAGTGCAATAGAAAAAACGTCTACGATTTTTTGCATCACTATTCGTTTGGAACGTAGAGCACAGACTCGTAGAGGATTCTTTAAGCGTAGAAGGACGAAAACAAGCGGCTCTCTAATGGAGGCATATCAGATATCCACTTAGGCGTAGAGGAGAGAAGCGTAGACGGCAGGGAAGGTGGGAGCTGGGATTCAAATATAACATGAATACCGGTATTTTATTTTTACAGGGTTATTCTTAGACATTTTAGTCGTCGGTTGAGCCCATGTTATGACAAATTAATGATGCCTGGGCTGAAAGACTCATCACCACGGTCATTCTTACCTACCGAATTTTGGTAATATTTGTATGACGACTAATCAGCTGTTTACTGGCGGCCATCTTAGATTTACAGGTCTTCATTCGAATGCTTCATTAGTTTGTCAAAGCGTGGGCTCAACGGGGGACTAAAATGTCTAAAAATAGCACCGTTAGAGTTTTCTTGGGTTTATAAGAAAATAAAAATATTGACATTTGTCGGTGCTGCAGCCAAACGATCTAGGCTAAACACCTTTGAAATAAAACAGCGCTGGATTCCCGTGGACGGAAATCGACGGAAATAGGGAATCGTCTTAGGGAAATTTAAATCTGTTTTATTTTTATTTTTTAAGGAATCCTGTGATGAAGACTCCCTAGATTTCAGAAACTCTAGGGGTGTATAACACTTGGTTTAGTGTCGCAGAGGTGTTTACGAGCTTGGTAGTCGCTACAAAGCGCCAATCCTCAAGCAAGATCCAGTTGCTGTGAGGCTGGATGGACCTTTAGTGACCGGTCTTTGGTAAACGTTTTATGAACTTTAAACCGAGCGAAGAGCATATTTAAACGGTTTATTTTTTGCGCTCCACCGCGGTTCGAACCCACAACTTTCCATTTACGAGTCAGAAGTGTTAACTACTAGACTGCGGAACGGTCAAAACGTCATTGAAACAATCCCAAGATCGAACCCCGCCTGCGCCGTGTCCTATCGAAAATAACTTTGCCCAACAAATTTATCAACAGATGTCATCAGGAAATTGTTAATTATTAATTCATTAAAATATTAAGAATTAATAATTAATTGATAGTTGTAAACTTTTAATACCTGTTTCTAGCCAGGCAGAATAGGTTATTGAATTGCATTTCTCTTCACAAATCAATCTTTAATATATATATATATAATACGTCGGTTATAAGGGCGCCGTGTGAGCTGCCGAATCTAGTTTCTTTAGTTGATCTAGTTGATTTTTGTACAAAAGTCTGAAAAATTAAATTTCTAATCTTTTCAGATACCATTTTCTCTTCTATTAGTTTCTTTCACTATTGTACTTAGTTTATATTTTAATCAACCATTAAAATGCAATAACTTCCAAAATGCAACTGTATAGATAACAATAGTTATTTATGCCACTGCCTAGTAATGATAGTCTTTGTAACACGAGTGCTAGTTTGTGCCATGAGGCGCAGCCGAATGGCACAATAGACAGCAAGAGTGTTACAAAGACTAATTACGTGCAGTGGCATACAATACTTTTTCTACGACCATGAAATAAATAACAAAATAGTAAATAATAGTCATAATACTGTACTCGTCCATTTGAAGTAATTAAAACCCCACCTTTGTCAAACCGTGTAATTTATCATTCCCCTCGATTATCTAATCTAATCTGCAAAGATATATTACATTTGGGATTCATTTTAAATGTATGCCCACAAGCAGACACATATAAGGTTGCGCTTATACATGCCGCATATAAGGGTTAACATTCAAACCCAAAACTCAAATAAACATAAGCCCTGCAACCACTGAAGCAGGGGTGTCATTAACAAAGTGAACCAAGTTTTTACAGCATAGAATCATAGATGGTCAACCTCATACCGACCTATTAGCCAAGTAACTGTTTAAGTTTGTTTTTTTTTTGTGGTGCAAATATCTTGCATTATTTTCCTTTCAAGCCTTCTGTTTTCCTTCGAAAAAAGGAAAGCTACAATTTGGAGTATTTTGATAAATAAAATTGATGAATTACTACACTATTAACAATTTTTATTTGACTCTACGCATAATTATATTCATTTTCATTTGAACAAAGATTGAACATAGTGGGGAGGAACTATCAATAAATTGAAAATATTCATGTAATGGCTGACGTTTAAACGTGGTTGCTATGGAAACGGCCAATAATAATTTGTTATCGGTCGCTTAGAAGGATAGCCTCATACATGGTTGATACTCGAAATTCAAAAATGGTTCCATTTCTGACAATGCGCATGCGCACATTTTCATTTCAACACCGTTACCAGTTGCGTAATGTAACATTACGCAACGGGTGTGGAAATGTATAGCATTGTGATTGTGTTAGCCGTTTTGTAATAAGTAAATTACCAAATCGGAGTAGAAAAAATCATTTATAAAATAAAATCCGGGATTCCGGCTATTTTTCGAATACCAGTTTTGCGGCCCCCACACAAGCGTAGATACCTCTAAGCGGACACCGTAGCTCCTGGGAAACCTTTCGGTGAAAAAATGCGATACAAGCAGGGTAGAAAAACCGGGGAGGGATGTACATCGTACAGAACGAAAGGAACAAATCACAAAATGTACTTTTCAATAAATGTCATGGATGAAAGACTGACGAAGAAAGTATATGTTGCAAGAATAGATGGATGTCGTGGTAGGCCTGACGTAGTCCGCTGACCGGTCCGTAGCTCAGTGGTAACACTGAGGACTCTGAATGGAAGGTTGTGGGCTCTAGAATCTAGGGAGTCTCCCGCACAGGATTTCTTTAAAAAAAAAGACGGTTCGCGTAATATACGATCAAAAAAATTTAACTGTGTAGTTATAATTATTGTAGAGGAAGACCGAGAAAGTCCTATGGATGGATCAAATTTATGAAATAGCGAATGAATGGGATATCCAGAGTCATAATAAAAGTAGAGCTTGTATGAAAAAGGTTATGACTCTGGATGAAATAAAAGAAGTATGTAGGGATAGTAAGATAGTAAGGCTAATCTGCAATGTTGATTTGTAATGCTGGCTTATTCATTTATGTTACATTTTTTGTATAGGGATTGACATTTTTTTTTTGTATAGATTATTTTTAAGGTTTTGTTGTTTTTATATACTATCTCTTATGCGCTAAAATAATGATTGGAGAAGTAAGAAAGAAGAAACGTAAGAAGAAAGTAAGAAAGCCAAGAATAAAAGTAGAATGTCTGAGTGATGAAAACGTGAAAGTGAAGTATAAATCAGAAATACAAAAAAAGTTAAGTGTGAATGAACTTGAAAAGAATGTGAATGAAAAAGATATTGAAAGCATGTGGAAGGATATGAAAGAAAGAATGATTGAATGTGCTCGAAAAGTATGTGGAGAAACGAAAGGTGGAAGATTAAAAGGGGATGCCTGGTGGAATGCTAAAGTAAAAGAGGCTGTGAAAGTAAAGAAGGAATGTTACAAAAAGTGGCTGAACGACAGGAATGATAGAAAGCTAGAAGATGAATATAAGATAGCCAAGCGAATGGCGAAGAATGTAGTTTATGAAAGCAAAGCGAATGAACAGAGAAAGATTGATGAAAAAATGAACAGAAGTTTCACCGACAGTAGGAAGGAATTCTGGAGATGGGTCGGTGCCATTAGGAATAAAGATTCTGCATTGACCACCCCAGGAATCAAAAGTGCTGTTGGTGAGATGGTATGGGAGAATGATGAAGTATGTAAGAGATGGAAAGAATATTTTGAAGGGATTTTTGGTCGGGGCGAAAGAAATTTGTTTAGAAAAATGACAGAAGAGAATGAATTTAGGATTTTGAAAGAGGAAATAAAAGTATCTATTGAATGTTTGAAGAATGGAAAGTCTGCTGGGTTTGATGGAATAAATGGTGAAATGTTGAAAGCAGGAGGTGAATGCGTGATAGATTGGATGTACGAATTATGTAAGCTTTGTGTGAATGCAGGAGTAGTACCGATGGATTGGAGGAAGGCAGTCATTGTTCCCATTTACAAAGGTAAAGGGGACAAAGAGACCAATTCAGACCAATCAGTCTACTCAGTATACCAGGAAAAGTCTTCTGTAAGGTGATTATAAAAAATGTGATTCTGACTACTAGTGAAAGGATTTCCGATATACAGTCCGGCTTTATGGCCGGTAGAGGCTGTGTTGATCAGATTTTTACTCTACGACAACTTGTTGAAAAACAATTGTCGGTGAGGCGGAAGCTGTTCACGGCCTTTGTAGATCTGGAAAAGGCTTTTGACTCAGTAGACAGAGGTATGTTATGGGATGTTTTGAAAGCATACGGAGTGAATGGGGCTCTCCTAGGTGCGGTGCATGCAAACTATGAAAATAGTAAGGCATGTGTTCGTATTGATGGTGAGTATAGTGAGTGGTTTGAAGTTTATAAGGGTGTGAGGCAAGGATGTGTGATGAGTCCATGGCTATTTAACATAGTCATGGACAAGTGTGTCAGAGATGCTCGACTTAATGATTGTGGATTGACGATAGGAGAGAGCAAAGTGAGTGTTTTACTGTATGCAGATGATGCAGTTCTTGTTTCTGATTCAGCAGTAGAATTGCAAACAATGCTCTCTAGATTGAATGAAGCTTTGTTAGGTAACCATCTGAAGTTGAATGCAAGTAAGACGAAAGTATTCATTTTTGAAAGAGATGATGAAAGTATGAATTATGAATTTAAAATTAATGGAATGAATGTTGATGTCGTAAATGAATTTGTATACCTGGGAAGTATGTTTGAAAAAGATGGAAGAATGACCGGTGAATTTGAAAGAAGAGTAATGAAGGGCAGGTGTGTACTGGGTGCCACAGCTTGTATCGCCAAAAATCAAAACATATCTAAAAATGCTCGATTGGCGGTACGCAGTGGCATACTTTTACCCACCTTGATGTATGGAAGCGAGGCCTGGACGGTGAATGAAAGTGAAATTAGTAAAGTCCATACTGTTGAAATGGACTTTCTAAGAAGTATGATTGGGAAAAAACGGAGTGACAGGGTGAGGAATGATTTTGTAAGAGAAGAATGTGGTGCAAGAGAAAGTGTGAAAGTGAAGATTAAAAGAAGTTTGTTAAGATGGTTTGGGCATATGGAGAGAATAAATGAGGAAAGACTGACGAAGAAAGTATATGTTGGTAGAATAGATGGATGTCGTGGTAGAGGAAGACCGAGAAAGGTATGGATGGACCAAATATCCGAAATTGCGAATGAATGGAATATCCAGAGTCATAATAAAAGAAGAGCTTGTATGAAGAAGGTTATGACTCTGGAGGAAATGAAAGAAGTATGTAAGGATAGAAAGAAATGGCGGTTGATCTGTGATGTTGGCGGCTGGGGTTTGTTAAAGTAAAATTGGTTTTGTGATTTAGTTTTTTATGTCAATGTATATATTGTTATTTTATTGATTTTAAAAATGTAATTTGTCATGTATGTTCCTTGACTTATAGGTTGTTATGCGGCTGACCACCCATACTGTAAAAAAAATTGGTTCACTTTGCCAATGTCACCCCTGTTTCAGGGAAGGACGGCAAGAGTTGCAAGGCTTATGTTCATTTGAGATTGGGTTTTTATATTGTAGGTCCACATGCGGCATGTGTTAGCGCGAAATTA
The DNA here is from genome assembly GCA_951799405.1 of Agapetus fuscipes. Classification (NCBI taxonomy): domain Eukaryota; kingdom Metazoa; phylum Arthropoda; class Insecta; order Trichoptera; family Glossosomatidae; genus Agapetus; species Agapetus fuscipes. The sequence goes on along the minus strand of OX637351.1, from coordinate 8,231,757 downwards.
TACATATCTGCTTGTGGGAATGCATTTAATATAAATCTTAAATGATATATATTTTTGCAGCTTAGATTAGATTAGATTAGATTATATACTTAAATGTTATTTATTATTTGTATTCCTTGAGTTATAGGTTGGTGTGAGGCTAACCTACCATACTGTAAAAAATGGTTCACTTTACCAATGTCACCCCTGTGTCAGGGAATTTCGGCAAATGTTGTAGGGTTTATGTTCATTTGAGGTTTAAGCGCGAACTTATGAAAGTGTCTGCTTTTGAAAATGCATATAATGTGAATCCTTAATGTTACATATCTTTGCAACTTAGATTAGATTAGATTAGATGCGCACTTTCACCTGTACGTGGACGATGAAACGAGTGTATAGTCAATGATGGTACGGTCTAGCACTGGAGTGTCCTGGATATCTCTGAGTGAAAAATTCCTCGTATTTAATGGTAGAAATGTTGAGTTTACTTTTTCGGATTTCATTTAATACATTCTAGGAAAAAATGCTCACATTAAAAAATATTTTATATTTCCACATATCTCAATATGAGTTTTTAATATTTTAAACTTATTTTTTGTACTACTGCATATCATGATTTTTATAATATTGTTATGTTTATAGTAGATGCATATGGGTAGCAATAATTATTATAGGCTTAAGAAATCTAGAAATGAAATAATCCCTTTGTACTCTCGAAGCTGGTGGAGCGTTCGAGAGTGTGCTGGCAAATTGGTCCCTAGAGACTTCTGTCTCTGGGGTATATCAGGAGCAAAATTGGGTGCAGGGGAGCAGATAGATATTCGCCTTTGATCGGAGAACAAGTGTGAGGTGCTAAACTGTGAAATAAAATTAAGTTGCTAAAAGTGTTAAAAATAAATATAAAATTTTCAAATAAATTAAGTGTAAATAAATATCCAAAAGAAAGACCAGTTTTTTTTTTGTTGAAGTCTATCCGAACCCAAAAACACAATATTTTCTTTATATTTCTGTTTTTTTATACAGTTTAATTTCGCTTTTCGGCTAACTATTTATTTTTACAGGTTGGTATGAGGCTGACCACCCATACTGTAAAAAAATGGTTCACTTTGCCAATGTCACCCCTGTTTCAGGGAAGGTCGGCAAGAGTTGCAGGGCTTATGTATATTTGAGAATTGGGTTTTTATATTGTAAGTCCACATGCGGAATGTGTGAGCGCGAAATTATGCGTGTCTGCTTGTGGGAATGCATTTAATATGAATCTCAAATGATAAACATCCTTGCAGCTTAGATTTAGATTGTTTTTTTTTTTAGACTAATGGGTTGGTATGAAGCTGGCACCTTGTACTGTAAGCAATGGTTCACTATACCAATATCACCCCTGTTTCAGGAAAGGTCGGTAAGAGTTGCATGGTGCATGTTCATTTAAGATTTGGGTTTTTATATTGTAATTCCACAGGCGGCCTGTTATACGTGTATGTTTATGAAAATGCATGTAATGTGAATCCTTAATTTTATATATCTTTGCAACTTATATAGATTTGAAATGAACATAAACCCTACAACTTTTGCCGACCATCTCTGATACAGGGGTGACATTGGCCTTGCACCTTTGGTGGGATTCGAACTCGAGCTCCCGGCATGGAATACAAGGATTTTACGAACTGTGCTATCGATGGAAAAAAATGTCGAAATTGAAAAAATGTATAAACCAGTGAAAAAGATTAGATCCACAATGAAAGGTAACAATTAGGTCTAACAGTATGTTACACCTAAAAATCTTCGATTCCTTAAAAAAAATGTAACCTTTAAATTTTTATTTATTACAATTATTAAATACGATTTTATTTATCAATTCCATAGAAAAAACAAAGTTTTAGTCCACATCTTTTTATTTTATGCTCAAACGTTTTCACCAAATAAGGCTTCTTCAGGATCATAATCTAAATCTAAATCTAAGCTGCAAAGATGTGTATCATTTGAGATTCATATTAAATGCATTCCCACAAGCAGACACACATAATTTGCGCTCACACATGCCGCATGTGGACCTACAATATAAAAAACCCAATCTCAAATGAACATAAGCCCTGCAACTCTCGCCGATCTTACCTGAAACAGGGGTGACATTGGCAAAATGAACCATTTTTTACAGTATGGGTGGTCAGCCTCATACCAACCTATCAGTCAAGGAATACAAATAACGATTACAAATATTTTTACTTTACACATCAACTAGCTTTATCCGGCGTGTTTCACTACGCCATTTGGATATATGGAATCAATAGTCGGTGTTATAGCCGCGGGGATCAAGACAGGTTATTTGAAACTGGGTAACGCTGGTTCGAATCCCGCGACGATAACTTCGACCCTGGTTCAACAGATGCCGTAGCATGCACACAAGCTTCTGCTTTCGCATGAAGACAACTGGCCAGATAAAATAGGTTGGTGGATTGCATTCCTTTCCACAAATCTATTTAAAAAAATTAAAATAATAATAATAATTACCATGCATAAAAGGACCAGCCCTAAGGCAACAATAGGGCCTATAAAAAGTTCATATTCAACAATTAATTGCAACAGTAAATGGAACTTAGAGATCTTCGATTCCTTAAAAATTGAAATATTTAATTTTTTATACCAAAATCACATAAAGTAAATAAATATATTTGTGTTATTTGTTTCTAAGTCCTGCTATTATGTTTTGTCCGCAAGCTGCGTTGCGAAGCCCACATCCGGGCAGAGCGTCGGTAATTGTCGCCCTCGGAAGTGACGTCACACGAAGAGGCGCGAACTAAATGGATAACCGCTGCATGGCAACAGGAAGGGCCTTAGTGAGAGGGGGATGATTTATATTCCTTAATAATACTTCTCAGCGACAAAACGGAAAGCGGTAAGATTTGTGTGTGGGCTTTTTGAGTTTAAAAATATCTAAGAAAAAGAAGAGACCGGTCCGTGGTCCAGGGCTTCTTATCTTATCTAAGTTGCAAAGATATGCAACATTAAAGATTCGCATTATATGCATTTTCACAAGCAGACACGTAGAAGTTCGCGCTTAAACGTGCCGCATGTGAAAATACAATATGTAAACCCGAATTTCAAACGAACATACACCCTGCAAATCTTGCCGACCTTCCCTGAAACAGGGGTGACATTGGCAATGTGAACCATTTTTTACAGCATGGGTAGTCAGTCGCATACCAACCTATCACTAGTACTATAAAAAAATATATTAAAAACTAGCAGACTGACCGTGCTGTGCACGGTTGTCTGCTAGGCCCTTCGGGCAGAGTGAGTCTGGCTTCGCAATAATTTTTCCTCACACCTCATTCATAGTAATTAAATGGTTTAAGAAGTAATTTGAAAAAAAATTGCGGTAAAAGGGTTATTTAGTTCTTTCATGTTCTGAGATTCTTGTATGAAGCATGAGGTATGAGGCTGACCTCCCATACCTAAAAAAATGTTCACTGAACGAATGTTTCTCTGTTCCTGAAAAGTTCGGCAAAATTGCAGGGCTTATGGTCAAGAGAGGCTGAAATTTTTATTTGTAATAATTACACATGCAGCGTTTGTAACCGCAAACTCACTCATGTCTGCTTGGGGGCATCCATTCAATATGAATTATAAAATGTTTGTATCTAATCTAATCTAATCTAAGCTGCAAAGATATATATCATTTAAGATTTATACTAAATGCATTCCCACAAGCAGATATGTATAATTTCGCGCTAACACATGCCGCATGTGGACCTACAATATAAAAACCCAATCTCAAATGAACATAAGCCTTGCAACTCTTGCCGTCCTTCCCTGAAACAGGGGTGACATTGGCAAAGTGAACCAATTTTTATATTATGGGTGGTCAGCCGCATAACAACCTATAAGTCAAGGAACATACATGACAAATTACATTTTTTAAAATCAAAGAATAAAAATAACAATATATACATGGACATAAAAAACTAAATCATAAAACCAAATTCACTTTAACAAACCCTAGCCGCCAACATCACAGATCAACCGCCATTTCTTTCTATCCTTGCATACTTCTTTCATTTCCTCCAGAGTCATAACCTTCTTCATACAAGCTCTTCTTTTATTATGACTCTGGAATATTCCATTCATTCGCAATTTCGGATATTTGGTCCATCCATACCTTTCTCGGTCTTCCTCTACCACGACATCCATCTATTCTACCAACATATACTTTCTTCGTCAGTCTTTCCTCATTCATTCTCTCCATATGCCCAAACCATCTTAACAAACTTCTTTTAATCTTCACTTTCACACTTTCTTTTGCACCACATTCTTTTCTTACAAAATCATTCCTCACCCTGTCACTCCGTTTTTTCCCAATCATACTTCTTAGAAAGTCCATTTCAACAGTATGGACTTTACTAATTTCACTTTCATTCACCGTCCAGGCCTCGCTTCCATACATCAAGGTGGGTAAAAGTATGCCACTGCGTACCGCCAATCGAGCATTTTTAGAAATGTTTTGATTTTTGGCGATACAAGCTGTGGCACCCAGTACACACCTGCCCTTCATTACTCTTCTTTCAAGTTCACCTGTCATTCTTCCATCTTTCTCAAACTTACTTCCCAAGTATACAAACTCATTTACCACATCAACATTCATTCCGTTTATTCTAAATTCGTAGTTCGTATTTTCTTCATTTCTTTCAAAAATCAAAACTTTCGTCTTACTTGCATTCAATTTCAAATAATTACCTAGCAGAGCTTCGTTCAATCTAGAGAGCATCGTTTGCAATTCTACTGCTGAGTCCGATACAAGAACAGCATCATCTGCATACAGTAGAACACTCACTTTGCTCTCTCCTATCATTAATCCACAATCATCAAGTCTAGCATCTCGAACACACTTGTCCATGACTATGTTAAATAGCCATGGGCTCATCACACATCCTTGCCTTACACCCTTAAAAACTTCAAACCATTCACTATACTCATCATCAATACGAACACATGCTGTACTATTTTCATAGTTTGCATGCACCGCACCTAGGAGAGCCCCATTCACTCCGTATGCTTTCAAAACATCCCATAACATACCTCTGTCTACTGAGTCAAAAGCCTTTTCTAGATCTACAAAGGCCGTGAACAGCTTCCGCCTCACCGACAATTGTTTTTCAACAAGTTGTCGTAGAGTAAAAATCTGATCAACACAGCCTCTACCGGCCATAAAGCCGGACTGTATATCGGAAATCCTTTCACTAGTAGTCAGAATCACATTTTTTATAATCACCTTACAGAAGACTTTTCCTGGTATACTGAGTAGACTGATTGGTCTGAAGTTCTGACAGTCTTTTTTGTCCCCTTTACCTTTGTAAATGGGAACAATGACTGCCTTCCTCCAATCCATCGGTACTACTCCTGCATTCACACAAAGCTTACATAATTCGTACATCCAATCTATCACGCATTCACCTCCTGCTTTCAACATTTCACCATTTATTCCATCAAACCCAGCAGACTTTCCATTCTTCAAACATTCAATAGATACTTTTATTTCTTCTTTCAAAATCCTAAATTCATTCTCTTCTGTCATTTTTCTAAACAAAATTCTTTCGCCCCGACCAAAAATCCCTTCAAAATATTCTTTCCATCTCTTACATACTTCATCCTTCTCCCATACCATCTCACCAACAGCACTTTTGATTCCTGGGGTGGTCAATGCAGAATCTTTATTCCTATTGGCACCGACCCATCTCCAGAATTCCTTCCTACTGTCGGTGAAACTCCTGTTCATTTTTTCATCAATCTTTCTCTGTTCATTCGCTTTGCTTTCATAAACTACATTCTTCGCCATTTGCTTGGCAATCTTATATTCATCTTCTAGCTTTCTATCATTCCTGTCGTTCAGCCACTTTTTGTAACATTCCTTCTTCACTTTCACAGCCTCTTTTACTTTAGCATTCCACCAGGCATCCCCTTTCAATCTTCCACCTTTCGTTTCTCCACATACTTTTCGAGCACATTCAATCATTTCTTCTTTCATAAACTTCCACATGCTTTCAATATCTTTTTCATTAACATTCTTTTCAAGTTCATTCACACTTAACTTTTTTTGTATTTCTGATTTATACTTCACTTTCACATTTTCATCACTCAGACTTTCTACTTTTATTCTTGGCTTTCTTACTTTCTTCTTACGTTTCTTCTTTCTTACTTCTCCAATCATTATTTTAGCGCATAAGAGATAGTGGTCACTGCCTATTTCAGGCCCACGATAGACACGGCTATCTCTTACGGCTCCTCTCAGTCTTTCATCCACACAGATGTAGTCAATGATTGTGCGACTTCCCACAATCTGCCTTGTGTACAGATGCACATCCTTATGTCGAAACCATGTGTTTGATGCAAAAAGGCTGTGCTCTGCACACAAAGCTATCAGGTGTCGCCCATTATCATTGACTACACCTCGTCCACTAGGACCAACAATTTTCACACACTCATCTCTTTGCGTACCTACCCATCCATTCATATCTCCCAAAATTATAATGTATTCATTCTTCTTGCTTTCGCGCACAACTGCATTCAACTCATTCCAGAATCTCATTTTCACGTCCATACACTCTGAATCTACAGGTGCATAACAGGCCACCAAGAAAATTTTCATCCTGTTTGTTTTGAGTTTAACAGTCAAAACTCTTGGAGAGATTCTTTGGTAGCCCGTTATGCATCCTTTTACATTCTCACTTATAACCACACCCACACCCTGTCTTTCATTCCCATCTTCCACACCTGACCAGATATACAGTTCACCATTCATTAATACTTTTTCACCATTCCCTTTCATTTTTGTCTCTGTCACACCCATCACTTGTATTCTTTTTTCATTCATCACATTCACGATTTCCTTCTCCTTACACTCATTCATTCTTCTGACATTCCAAGTTCCAAACACCCATTCATTCTCTCTGAGCAAGTTTATGGCGGTTTTTCTGCAGAGTGGAACTGCGTTTATATTGGCGAACATGGGGTTTATTAATTACAAAAATAAACTAATTATATTAAATAATAACAATTATTATATAAAGTGTAAGTACATAAGAATGTCAAAATAAAAATGTCAAATATTTAAAACAATCAAATCATTATCATTAACATTATCAGTATGCAACTTAGATTTATATTCTAAAATTAAAAACATCAAGTGCCACAATTATATGTTAGCGTGAAAAGACATTAGCCAGCTTGTGGGTGTGCATTGTATTTGAATCATCAAAACTCTTTTTGCAACTTAAGATTATAAATTAAGATAACCGTTGTTTAAGGATTTTCCAAACCCAAATTCCTTGACCTAAGGGTTAGTATGAGGCTTACCACCCATATCGCATAAATGGGTTCACTTAACTAATGTTCCCCCTGTTTCTGAATAGGTCGGCAAAAGTTGCATGGCTTATGGTCATGAGAGGCTGAAATTTTTATTTGTAGTTACACATGCAGCATTTGTAAGCGCAAACTCACTCATGTCTGCTTGGGAGCATGCATTGAATATGAATTATAAAATGTATGTATGCAACTTAGATTTATATTCTAAAATTAAAAACATCAAGTGCCACAATTATATGTTAGCGTGAAAAGACATTTGCCAGCTTGTGGGTGTGCATTCAATTTGAATCATCAAATAACTTTTTTTGCAACTTTAGATTATAAATTAAATTTAACGTTGTTGAATCAAATTCCTTGACTTTTAAGGGTTAGTATGAGGCTTACCACCCATATCGCATAAATGGGTTCACTTAACTAATGTTCCCCCTGTTTCTGAAAAGGTCGGCAAAAGTTGCAGAGCTTATGTGCATTAGAGGCCTTCATTTTAATTTCTAAGTTTACATGCAGCATTTCTAAGCGGGAACTCACTCGTGTCTCCATGGAAGCATGCATTGAATATGAATTATAAAATGTATCTATGCAACTTAGATTTATATTCTAATATTAAAAACATCAAGTGCCACAATTATATGTTAACGTGAAATGACATTTGCCAGCTTATGGGTGTGCATTTAATTTGAATCATCAAATAAGTTTTTTTGCAACTTTAGATTATAAATTAAGATTAACGTTGTTTAAGGATTTTTCAAACTCAAATCCTTGACTTATAGGTTGGTATGCGGCTGACCACCCATACTGTGAAAAATGGTTCACTTTGCCAATTTCACCCCTGTTTCAGGGAAGGATGGCAAGAGTTGCATGGCTTATGTTCATTTGAGATTGGGTTTTTATAATGTAGGTCCACATCCGGCATGTGCCAGCGCGAAATTATACATGTCTGCTTGTGGGAATGCATTGAATATAAATCTTAAATGATATATATCCTTGCAGCTTAGATTAGATTAGAAATTCCTTGACTTATAGGTTAGTATGAGCTTAAATACCCATATTGCAAAAAATTGTTCATTTGAAAAATGTTTCCCCTGTTTTTGAAAAGGGTGGCAAAAGTTGCAGGGCTCATGTTCATTACAGGCCTTAATTTGAATTTGTAAGTTCACATACAGCATTTATAAATGCGAACCCACTCGTGTCTCCAGGGGGACATGCATTGAATATGAATCATAAAAGTTATTGTATCTGTGCAACTTAGATTATATATTCTAATATTTAAAAAAAATCAAGCGCCACAACTATAGGTTAGCGTGAAATGACATTTGCCAGTTTGTGGGCGCGCATTCAATTTGAATCATCAAATAACTTTTTTTGCAACTTTAGATTATAAATTAAATTTAACGTTGTTGAAGGATTTTTTAAACTTAAATCCTTGACGGATAGGGAAGTATGAGCTTGAATACCCAGATCGCAAAAAATGGTTCACTTGACAAATGTTTCCCCTGTTTTTGAAAAGGTTGGCAAAAGTTGCAGGGCTTATGTTCATAAGAGGCCTTAATTTTAATTTGTAAGTTCACATGCAGCATTTATAAGTGCGAACCCACTCGTGTCTCCAGGGGGACATGCATTGAATATGAATTATAAAAGTTATTGTATCTGTGCAACTTAGATTATATATTCTAATATTTATAAAAAATCAAGCGCCACAACTATATGTTAACGTGAAATGACATTTGCCAGTTTGTGGGCGTGCATTCAATTTGAATCATCAAATAACTTTTTTTGCAACTTTAGATTATAAATTAAATTTAACCTTGTTGAATCAAATTCCTTGACTTAAGGGTTAGTATGAGGCTTACCACCCATATCGCATAAATGGGTTCACTTAACAAATGTGTCCCCTGTTTCTGAAAAGGTCAGCAAAAGTTGCAGGGCTTATGGTCATGAGAGGCTGAAATTTTTATTTGTAAATACACATGCAGCATTTGTAAGCGCAAACTCACTCGTGTCTCCGTGGAGTAGTGCATTGAATATGAATTATAAATGTTAATGCGTCTATGCAACTTAGATTGTATATTATAATAATACTTTAAAAAAATTAAATGCCGCAATAAGTATGGTTTTATATAAAAAGTTGACCTAATCGATCGTCATTATTTCTAAAAAATACATGTTATAACTGGTTGAAGTATAATTTTGAAATAAATAAAGAATATAGGTAGGTACTCAACGGAATTCAACCGAAAAAGAATTGACTTGTATGGCAACTTTGAAGCGTATGTTGAAGTGTTGGCAATTTATTTGAAATTCGAATGTCAAAATGAGTTTTGTTTCTCGCATAGGTTTTACATAAAAAGGTGTTGTGATTGATCATGTTTATTTATTTTAAAAACAACAATTTAAAATCTATTAATGATGAGGAAGCACATCCCAAGTCCTGAACAATATTTGTTGTGAATATGACGTGCATCTGTTCAGGAGTTCTTCAGTTTGTCATCCATTAACGCACAATTATTTTGTATGGGGAGGCCGTTGCATTTTATATTATAGGGGGATTTAAAATACAATTGACTTTCACCGTGTTAACAGAAAACCCTTAAAAATCTATATATATAATGCCCTTCGCCGTCGTCATTCGCTTACAATTTCAATTTTCAAAATTAATGCCATCACAGAAGATGAAAAACATTCCTGATCGATGGCAAATTAATTTTTGTATATATGCTGCAATGCTGCGAGCTTTCGCGTTTGTGTTCACAAATGTATGAAAACTTTTTTCAATTAACCTGTTTCTTCATACTGAAAATGTATCGAAATAAATTGACATCTAGCGGCAAAACGTGAAAGTTTTTTTTTATATTTTCTTTTATTTCATGCAAATTAAAAAAAAAAATACACAAAATAAAAATGGATTTAAATCTGTAATCTAAGTTGCAAAGATATAAAACATTTGAGATTCATATTACATGCATTCTTACAAGCACACATGTATAAGTTCGCGCTTACATATGCTGCATGTGTATTTACAACACGACTTTTCCTCAAACAGAGATAAAATTTGCATACCTTGACTGATAGGTTGGTATGCGACTGACCACCCATACTGTAAAAAATGGTTCACTTTGCCAATGTCACCCCTGCTTCAGGGAAGGTCGGCAAGAGTTGCAGGGCTTATAATAATTTTAGATTAGGTTTTTTATATTCTAGGTCCACATGCGGCATGTGTGAGCACGAAATTATGCATGTCTGCTTATGGGAATGCATTTAATATGAATCTCAAATGATATATATCTTTGCAGCTTAGATTTACATTTAGAATTAGATTTAGATGGTGAACCATTACTTACAGTATGGGTGGTCAGCCACATACTAACCTTTTAGTCAAGGAAATTATTTTGTTTAGTTCTATAATCTAAGTTGCAAAGATACAAGCACACACTTATAAGTTCGCGCTTACACATGCTGCATGTGTCCTTACAACATAAAAACACAATCTCTAATAAACATAAGCTCTGCAACTCTTGCCCATCTTCCCTCAAACAGGGGTGACGTTAGAAAAGTGAACCATTTTTACAGTATGGGTGGACAGCCTCATACCAACCTATAAGATAAGGAAATTATTTTGATTTCTATTCTTTATAATCTGTAATCTAAGTTGCAAGGCAAACAGTGACAAAACGATACATGACCAAACAACAAAGTAACAAAACAGCACAGTGACAAAACAGCACGGTGATAAAACAGCACAGTGATATAACAGCACAGTGACAAAACGGCATATTGACAAAAAAGCACGGTGAGAAAACAGCACAGTGACATAACAGCACAGTGACAAAATAGCACGGTGACAAAACAGCACAGTGATATAACAGCACAGTGACAAAACGGCACATTGACAAAAAATCACGGTGACAAAAAAGCACAGTGACATAACAGCACAGTGACAAAACAGCACAGTGACAAAAAATGACGGTGACAAAACAACACAGTGACAAATCACCACAGTGACCAAACTACACGGTGACAAAACACCACAGTAACAAAACAGCACAGTGACAAAGCAGCACGTTGACAAAACAGCATAGTGACAAAACAACACGGAGACAAAAAAGCACAGTGAAAGAACAGCACAGTGACACAACAACACGGTGACAAAACAACACGGTAACAAAACAGCACAGTGACAAAACAGCACAGTGACAAAACAGCACAGTGAAAAATCAGCACAGTTTCAAAACAGCACAGTGACAGAACAGCACTTTAACCAAAAATCACAGTGACATAACACAAGTACACTAGCAGACTCGTAAAAGTTCACGCTTACACATGCTGCATGTGGACTTACAACATAAACACCCAACTCAAATGAACATAAGTGCAACTCTTTTTGCACTTATGTTCATTTGAGTCAAAAATTTTAATATTTGCATACACTATCGATGTATTTATTATATTAAGGTATATAACCGTTTACAGTGCGGGATATTCCCAGTATTTTTTTTGTAATGGCGGATTTTCATAAATTTATTTTATCAAAGCCTAACAAATCTAAGTAAATGTTCTTTTACAAAAACTGAGTGTTTTTATTTTACATGTTTTATAATATTACGAAATTTAACGCGAGGAAACTATGTGCAATATACACATTTCACAAATGTTAGGGGTTGGGCTGCGTAGCAGCCAGGGGCAACGCCCCTAGTATATATTAAATACCACATCAATTACTAAATTTTCAGTTTATAAAAAGCCCGGTCGATAGCTCAGTTGGTAGAGTGCTTGCATTCCATGCTGAGAGCTCGGGTCCGAATCCCACCGAGGGTGTCAGAAATGTTTTCCCGTTTCGGTGTTTATTTCAAACCCCAAAATAAAATACCGGCAAGTTTTACTCAGCCTTTACAAGAAATGAGTAACAGCCCTCTTGAAAGCTGGGAAACCCCCACTTCAACCGAAGTGGTTGGCGTAAGTCCCCCCTTACCTGTAAAAATAAAAAGGTTCAACTCGCCACGTGCGACTCCTTCGGGGATAACGCGGCAAGAAGTTACACCACATGTGTAGATTAATTGTAGTTAGTTGTAAATAGTGGCCATTTTTGAAACCAACAAGCTTTTGATGGGATATGAACAATGGGTCTTTTTTGAACAATTTGCTTTCATAAAATCGCTAGGCATGAGGAAGGACCTATAATAATCTATAACTTAAATCAAATCGCCCCCTTTAGAGGGGGATACGCGTGAACAGGTTTACCTCGTATTCACAAAAACATGCAGGCCAGGCGTTCTCAAGGCCCGGCAGTCGTGGACTCGGCACATTTAACAATATACACGTTGATTATTTCGCCACCTTAAAAGTAAAACTGAATAAGTGCTGATTCGCTGATTTGAGAAGTCTTGGATAAAACATTTTATTGGGTGTAGCATCTCCAAAAAAGTGAACTAATTATCTTCCTCTGAGTCTCAGGCGGGCTGCTGACTACGACAGTTTCAGGGGAGGCCTGAAGACACACCTTTTTTCTAAATTTTATGAAATTTCTGAACAGTAGCTCTACTATAACTGTATAACTTGGAATTACTTTAATTGTATTTTTGTTTGGTTTCTGAAATTGATGTAGATACAATTTGATTTGATTTTTTGTTCTCGTCAAACGTTGGTGTAATTTATTGTACTTTGATTTTATATTCTATTGAAATTTATTTTTCTGCCATTTTAAATATTTGTTTGTCCGTAAGTGTAAGTTAATGTTAATTATTGTTTTTACAACGTGTAAAGCGCCCTTGAGGTGATTGGTCACAATACGGCGCTAAAGAAATCGTCCAAAAAATAAATAAAATAAGGAAGTGCTTGACTTATAGGTTGGTATGAGGCTGACCACCCATACTGTGAAAAATGTTTCACTTTGCCAATGTCACCCCTTTTTCAGGGAAAGGTGGCAGGAGTTGCAAGGTTTATGTTCATGTGAGGTTTTGTTTATTTGAATGCACCACGCAGAATGTGTAGGCGCGAACCTGCATGTTCCTGTCTGTGGGCATGCATTTGATATGAGTTTCGAATGTTAATATATCTTTGCAACTTAGATCATGGATTATTATACTACCTACGTAGATTTGCAACAATATGTTAGCAAATAAATGGACCACCATCAAGACCCGGAAGAGCCATATAAAGCATCTGAAGCAGACCGTGAAAGCCTGAAGCAAATTTCCGAAATAAAGCTAGACTACGTAGTTTGGGAACCTCTTGTCTAGGCATTCCTCTGTCCATATCAATCATCCCTTTTGTGATTCAAATTCCGCAGCCTTCATAACTAAAGCGAACACTAAACTTCACAAATACACGCATACATGGAGATCTTGTGCTATTTAAAAATAAGTATTAATAATAATAATATTAGGATGATTTATTTGGTGAGCGCTGTATTTGTGTGTATCACACCTCAAGAGCCCTCTGCGAGCTTGGTCGTCGCTGTAGAAAGCGCCAATTCTCAAGCAAGACTCAGTTATTGTAAGGTTGGATGGACCTTTCAGTGACCGGTCTTTGGTAAAGGTTTATGAATTTTTCAACCCAGCGAAGAGCACATTTGGAAATATAAATGGTTTATTTTTGTGCTCCGCCGGGATCCGAATCCACAACCTTCCATTTTACGTGTCCGAAGTGTTGCCACTGGACTACGGACGGGTCCAAGATGCCAACGACACGCGGTGTACCTGAGCGGTCACCCATCCAAGTACCATCCACGCCCAATGTTGCTTAACTTCGGTGATCTATGGGAACCGGTGCTTTCAACATGGTAACGTCGTTGACGAATAGTGAAAATGTGTGTATCACACCTCAAGATCCCTCTGCGAGCTTGGTCGTCGCTGTAGAAAGCGCCAATTCTCAAGCAAGATACAGTTGCTGTAAGGCTGGATGGACCTTTGGTGACCGGTCATTGGTAAAGGTTTATGAATTTTTCAACCCAGCGAAGAGCACATTTGAAAATATAAATGGTACTCGTATATTTTTGGGCTCCGCTGGGATTCGAACCCACAACCTTCTCATTCAGAGTCCGCAGTGTTACCACTGAGCTACGGACCGGTCGAATATATTTGAGACACGATATATATTTGGACCGCAATTCTGCGAGAGACGAAAGTCGATTACAACATTGGGCCGTGAAGTCGATAAGCAAGAGCTAGAAATCAGTACATTTTAAACCGACATTGTGTAAAAAAATCTTGAAAAATAAATTGCAGTTTCATGAAAAAAAAACCCAACTAAAATTAGAACAATACTTTTGTCAACGACGTTACCATGTTGAAAGCACCGGTTCCCATAGATCACCGAAGTAAAGCAACATTGGGCGCGGATGGTACTTGGATGGGACCTTAATATTATTATTATTATTATACTAGAGGTGGACACACACACATAAGCAAGCCACGCAATCGGGCTCACAAGTTCGTAGCAGGATTATAAATTCTTTAATTACCGTGATAAGTGGACATCTAGCGCCAGATGGACGAAACACTTTGAATATTTAGGTACAAGCTTATGTCAAAATTAAGGAAGGTATATTTTTTTTTTTTTTTTTTTTTTTTTGTGTGCACAACAGGTTACCCTAATTACAGTGCACCCTCACAGCTATCAACACGCTGGGAGGAACTCTTTTGCTAAATTTTTAAATCTTAATAAATTACATTCAAAAATGTCTATATTTGACTTATTTAAGAGCTTTATACTCCGAGTCACAGGGTGTTGCGCCACGACATCAGTACGGCTTTTCGGTACATGAAATAGATCATGTCCTCGCCCTCGGGTGTAGTCGTCAGGCACATACAACCTGTAGCCCTCCAACAGGGTGGGACTGTCAATTAAGCCGTTGATGACCTTATGAGTGAGCACCATAAGGGACCTGTTGCGCCTCGTTTCAAGGCTTCTAAATCCAGTCTCCCGAAGTAGCTCCTCATGATGCATGAATTGTGGGTAACTTCCACACCGCCTCATGAGGAGATACCTGAGAAACTTTTTTTGAACTTGTTCTATCATATCTATGTACTTCCGCTGGTAAGGAGTCCAAACCTCGACAGCGTACTCTAATTTGGATCGTATAACGCAGCTAAAGATGTCAACCATCGCTCTGGGGTCAGTGAGTTGTTTGCTCACTCTGATTACTAATCCCAGCAGCTGGTAGCACTTCGTCATCAGCTGCGTTATATGATCGGAGAACTTCAGTCCAGGATCAAACACAACTCCCAGATCCCGCATTGATTTCACACGAGACAGTAATTGCCCACCAATACTGTACTCATGCAAGATGGGTCTGAAAGATTTAGTGAACGACATTGAGACACATTTCTTTGAGTTAAAGAAGAGCTTGTTTTTCTCAGCCCAAGCTGCTAATGCATCTAAATCATGTTATATGTGTTGGATCTAATCTAATCTAATCTATGTTGCAAAGATATGTATTCACATTATATGCATTTTCCCAATCAGAAACGCATAAAATTAACAATATTAAATCCAAATGTCAAATTAACAAACACCCTGCAACTCTTGCCGACATTCCCTAAAACAGGACATGCCATCAGCAAAGTGAACCAGTTTTTAGAGTATGGGTGGTCAGTTTCAGGTCAGCCTCAGTAATCTAATCTAATTTAATCTAATCTAATCTAAGTTGTAACAACATTTTACATTAGAGATTCACATTACATGCATTTTCACAACCAGACAAGTACAAGTTCGCGCTTGCACATGCCGCATGTGAACCTACATCATAAAAACCAAATATCAAATGGACATACACCCTGCAACTCTTGCCGACCTTCCCTGAGACAGGGGTGCCATTAGCAAAGTGAATCAGTTTTTGCAGTATGGGTGGTCAGTTTCAGGTCAGCCTCAGTAAGCCCTGTAAAAAGCTCTCCTACATAAATAATTCATTTGCAAGCAACCGTTTCTATCCAACCGGCATACACTGATGGCTTCTCATTCAATGACTCGTTTTTCACGGGAAATGGTGTAATTTGCATCAGAAAGAAACTTCTAGCCGCGGGACGGCAGTCACAGATACTGTTGATAGAGAGTTGTCGAGTGAACAGAATATCGGAAATCGCTTAAAGGCTGGGGGGGCATACACAACAGTGCAGCGGGCAGAACATTCAACCACAGGGCACGCAACCAAGCTGCACATATGGTGTAACTTCTTGCCTACGTTAAAGGTCACTAAAAACACTAAACAACTACACACTAAACAACTACACTAAAGATCCATCCAGCCTTACAGCAACTGGGTCTTGCTAGAGAATCGGAATGGGAAGGTTGTGGGTTCGAATCCCGGCGGAGAACAAAAATATACCATTTATATTTTCAAATTTGCTCTTCGCTGGGTTGAAAAATTCATAAACCTGTACCAATGACCGGTCACCAAAGGTCCATCCAGCCTTACAGCAAATGTATCTTGCTTGAAAATTGGCGCTTTCTACAGCGACGAACAAGCTCGCAGAGGGCTCTTGAGGTGGGATACACACAAAAACAGCGCTCACCAAATATTATCATCATTATAACGTTATCCCCGAAGGGATCGCATGTGGTGATTCGGAACCTATTTATTTTTACGGGTAAGGGGCCGGCCTCACACCAACCACTTTCAGTTGAAGTGGGGGTAACCCAGCTCCCGAGGGGCTGATTCTTATTGAGTACACGCTGCCGGTATTTAGATTTGAAATAAACACCGAAACGGGAAATCTTTACTGACAACCTCGGTGGGGATCGAAATCTTACTCTCAGTATAGAATGCAAGCATTCTACCAAATCAACCGGACTTTTTACGAGCTTGAGCGTCGCTGCAAAACGCCAATTCTCAAGCAAGACCCAGTTTCTGTATGGCTGGATGGACCTTCGGTGACCGGTCATTGGTACAAGCTTATGAATTTTTCAGCCCAGGGAAGAGCATTTTTATAAACGTAAATGGTATTTTTTTGTGCTCCGACGGGATTAGAACCCACAACCTTCCATTGATGAGTCCGAAGTGTCAACCACTAGACTACGGGCCAGTCAAATATATCTTATAACAATATATCGGTCGGTGTTACGGCCGAAGGGTAGAGGCGCATGTTCGACTAGCGTATTTGGAACCGAATGACGTTGGTTCGAATCTTGCGTCTAGCCCACTTGACCACAACTTCGACCCTGGTTCAACACATGCCAATGCATGCGCACACAAGCTTGTACTTTCGCATGAAGACAACTGGCCAGGCAAAATAGGTGGGTGGATTGCATTCCTTTCCGCAAACCTATTTAACAAAAAAAAAAAACTTTGAAACCGACGGGGCTATTCTTGACATTTTAGTCGTTGGTTGAGCCCAGGCTTTGACAAACTAATAATGCCCTGGCTGGAAGTCTCATTACCCCGAACATTCTTACCTACCGAGTTTTGGTAATATTTGGATGAAGACAAATCAGCTGTTCACTTGCGGCCATCTTGGATTGACAGGTCTTCATACAAATGCATCATTAGTTTGTCAAAACGTGGGCTCCACCGACGACTAAAATGCCTCAGAATAGCTCCGTTAGATTATAGATGCTGACATCGAGTAAAAACAAAGTAGCACATGTAAGGTAGCAAAAAAATCAATAAAATTTTGAACGAAAAAAAAACTATGGCACTTTGAAAAACGCAATAAAATGTGACCGGACCTCAGAAAAAGGGCCGTAAAATCACACAGGGTCCCCCTCGGTATTGATGGCTCCTCGTAAAAAGTTGACAGCGACCCCTAGATCCACACCCCGCGTAGAAATGCGCGCCAAAACGAACGCTTCCATCTTTTCTGACGGCGACATTTTTTTTTCGACGTGTCGAAGGCGCTTTCTTGTTATGTTTTGTAAAAAAAAAGATCTGTGTAAGGTCAGATGCGAAAGAAAGGAATATAGAAGTTGTGAAGCCATCCATCTATCTACTTATTGTTATCGATAATATAATAATTATAATTCCTAGACGAAATGATGATAGACTGACGAAGTATACATACAAAGAAAGTGTGAAAGAAAAAAGAGGGAAAGGACGACTGAGAAAAGTAAGGTAAGAGTAAGTAAAGGTGATGGATATGAATGAATTGAAAGAGGTGTGTAAGATATGAAAAAAATGGAGGCAGTACTGCAGGGGCTCTGGCCACCCCTAGCGGTATGGTGACAGAGTTACAGTTACAGTTACCTATAATCAATGTTTCAAAGATATATAACATTTAAGATTCATATTAAATGCATTCGTATAAGTTCACGTTAACATGCATGTGGACCTACAATATAAAAACCCTACCTCAAATAAACATAAGCCCAGCAACTCTTGCCGGCCTTTCCTGAAACCGGGTGTACATTGACAAAGTGAACAATCTTTTTACAGTATGAGTGGTCAGCCACATACTAACCTATAAGTCAAGGAACATATACAATAAGTTACATTTTTAAATCACAAATAACACATCTAAACAAATACAGAATACAAAATTCTAATAAACGCATAGAGGATTCTGAAATGTGATATATATTTGCAACATAGATTATAGATAAACCCCATGCTAACTACCATATGCTCGGTGTGCAGTCTAGTGGTAACGCTTCAGAGTCGTAAATGGAAGGTTGGGGGCTCGGGTCCCGGCGGAGCACAACAAATACCGTTTACATTTTCAAATTTGCTCTTCGCTGGGTTAAAATATCCATAAACTGTTACCAACGACCGGTCACAAAAAGTCCATTCAGCATTACAGCAATTGGGTCTTGCTTGAGAAGAGACGCTAAATCTCAAATAAACATACACCCTGCAACTCTTGCCGTCCTTCTCTGAAACAGGGGTGACATTGGCAAAGTGAATCATTTTTACAGCATGGGTGGTCAGCCGCATACTAACCTATAAGTCAAAGCACTCTCCCACAACCTCCCACCCAGTTCATACAACTCATGCGGAGTTGCTTCACTCGGTGAACAACATTACAATATATTTTTCAAGTGGCTGAAGGCCTTCCCGATGAAGTTAATCAGCTAGTGTAACTCTATTCATGTCAAAGAAAAGAAAGCCCTCCAGATCAGAGGCTATTGCATGACTCTAAGGAACCCCCCCTCCCCCGAATTTCGATGTTACTGAAGCTAATGTGCCTGGCGGGAAAGCCTCCCTGACGGGTATTTCGCGAGGAGCCATCTGCGTCAAGGATCGAAAATATAAATGGGATATTTTTTTCTGCTCCGCCGGAATTCGAACCCACAACCTTCCTTCCTTGACTTGTTCCTTGACTTATAGGTTGGTATGCGGCTGACCACCCATACTGTAAAAAATGGTTCACTTTGCCAATGTCACCCCTGTTTCAGGGAAGGACGGCAAGAGTTGCAGAGCTTATGTTCATTTGAGATTGGGTTTTTATATTGTAGGTCCACATGCGGCATGTGTTAGCGCGAAATTATACATGTCTGCTTGTGGGAATGCATTTAATATAAATCTTAAATGATATATATCTTTGCAACTTAGATTAGATTAGATTAGATTAGAACCTTCCATTTATGAGTCAGAATTGTTAACAACTAGACTATGGATCGGTCTATAGAACGGTGGTTTAATATTTACCGGTAGTCCTTTGTCGGCCCTTCAACAACAGTTAACAACAAAAGTTGTTCCGTTCTCCTTGCAACGCTCTTCCGCGCGAGATGCAGAATGGGTTATTAATAATAAATCAAGATGCACGAGGAATAGAGATGTGCGACAGTTGAACATTTTTTTCCCGGTATTAAAATTTTTAAGAATTGGGAATTCCCGCGAAAAGATATGCATAACTTATGTATATAAAATCGAAATTCCGCATGTGGACTTACAACATAAGAACCCAAATCTCAAATGAACATAGGTACACACTGCAACTCTTGCCGAAACTGAAACATGGGTGACATTTGCAAAGTGAACCATTTTTTACAGCATGGGTGGTCAGCCGCGTCAAGGAACATACACAACAAATTATATTTTTAAATCAAAAATAATAATATGTAAGGACATCAAAACTACAACATAATACAAAATTCTAATTTAAAAACCCCTAGCTGCCAGCATTCCAGATCAACCGCCATTTTTTCTGTCCTTACATACTTCTTTCATTTCATCCAGAGTCATAACCTTCTTAACACAAGCCCCACTTATATTATGACTCTGGATCACTGTAAAATGCTCAATCCCGGTTTCTGCACATACTAATACCGTACTCTTCCACTTTGTTAACCACCCTATGTTTCCCCTCAGGAGGCAGCCTTGTCCTCACTCGGCTCTAGACTACAAAAGCGTTTTGGCTGCGCGCCAAGACGCCAGAGGTTCGAGTCCCCAAGCACTGCCCTAAGAGTTTGCTTCAGGCTCGATTGAGACCGATTTTGTACGTCATTGAACGTCTGTACTATAGTCTATAATCTAAGTTCCAAAGATACATATATTAACATTTAAAGCTCATATCAAGTAAAACGAATTTATACGCAAATTTTGAGGTTTTTAAGTGAATAACGCGAAATTTGAGGTTTTACGCAACTATCGCGAATTTTCGTACTTTTGGTAGAAATTGTGCGAAAAAGTTGGCATATGTGTCGCTTTTGCAACGCAACGATTTCGTGAAAGAGAAAATATTCCTGCGGAAAACCTTTGCAAGGTGCAAAGCACAGGAAAATTGGTCGGTGTTATGGCCGAGGGGACCAAGTGGGCTGATCTTTCTGGCGTTTTGGAATATGTAGAACAACGTCGGTTCGCCATTGCTCCAAAAATACTCAGCTCTGTACCAATATCTAGCTGACCTTGGAAGATGCTCATCGAAGTATAATAAATTGTAAATATTAGTAATATCTATTGTTTTGCAATTACATCAACCTTCATTTTGATCAAATCAACGCTAAAAAATAACACCGAATTTCCCTGTTTTTGGTCAAAAATAACGCGAATTTCACAAAAAAATAACACCGCTATTTTCCAGTCCGTACCTAATATCGTACCTATAATTCAAGGAAATAAAATATAATAAAAATTGCCGTGTGACGTCCAAATGATTTTCTAAGGTATTTGCTCCGAGTCCATTTAAATATAATTAATTAACGAATAAAATATCTTTATTGAGCACTTGAGTTTAACTTTTGGAGAGCTTAACCCTTTCGAGAGCGGATTTTTGAAAATCTCCCCGGACCCCTGGAACGCTCGGTTAACCCTGTGAAGTGCTCACAAAGTAATTATAACCCTCTGTCTCAATTATTTTAATTCGACCCATCCATCGGCCGCGGAGTGGGGAAAAAATACCGGAAGGGTTAACAATCGGAATTTGAGCGAGCCCATAAAGGCAGACGCATACATTTTTTTATTTTTTTTCGTAAACAAATAGCTTTGTGAAGAGCAATACAATTCACCAACCTATTCTACATACCTGGGCTGGAAGTCTCATCTATCTATAATCTATAATCTAAGTTGCAAGAATATATTCATTCAAAGCTCTTAGATGTATGCCCACAAACAAACACGTGTAGTTCGCGCTTACAAATGCTGATTGTGTACTCACAAATAAAATCCAAACCTCAAACGAACATAAGCCCTGCAACTCTTGCCGACATTCCCTGAAACAGGGGTGACATTGGCAAAGTGAACCATTGTTTACGGTATGGGTGGTCAGCCTCATACCAACCTATAAGTCAAGGAATACGAGTAATAAATAACATTTAAGTAAACAACAAAATCTTAAAAATAAATCTATACAAAAAACGTCAAAAAAAAAATTATGCAAAAAATGTAGCAAACTAATAAACCAACATTACAAATCAGCATTGCAGATTAGCCGCCACTTCTTCCTGTCCTTGCATACTTCTTTCATTTCATCCAGAGTCATAACCTTTTTCATCCCCACGGTAATTCTTACCTACCGAGTATCGGTAATATTTAGTAATAATAGTTAATCCAAGATGGCTGCAGGTGAACAGCTGATTGTTTTTCATACAAATATTACCGATATTCGGTAGGTAAGAATTACCGTGATGAGATTTCCAGCCCTGGCCAGATACAGGTATTAATATCATTTATTAATGATTCATTATTGTTTATTTTAAGGAATTGTTAATAAATAATTACCCAATAACATCTGTTGGACCAGGGTGAAACTTATGGTCAAATGACCCAGGCGGGGATCGAACCAACGTTGTTCTATTCCAAACACGCTAGAAAGATCAGCCCACTTGGCCCCCTCGGCCATAACACCGACGACTAATCTATTCTAATCTAACCTAATCTAAGTTGCAAAGATATGTAACATTGGGGGTTCACATTGCATGCATTCTCACAAGCAGTCTCGTACAAGTTCGCGCTTGCGAATGCCGCATGTGAACCTACAACATAAAAACACAAATCTCAAATGAACATACACCCTGCAACTCTTGCCGTCCTTCCCTTTAACAGGGGTAACATTGGCAATGTGAACCATTTTAAATACAGCATGGGTTATTTATTATTTGTTTTCCTTGACTTATAGGTTGGTATGAGGCTGACCACCCATACTTTAAAAAATGGTTCACTTTGCCAATGTCAACCCTGTGTCAGGCAAGGTCGCCAAAAGTTGTAGGGCTTATGTTCATTTGAGGTTTGCATTTTATTTGTAAGTACACATTCAGCATTTGTAAGTGCGAACTACACGTGTTTGTTTTTGGGTATACATTTGAGAGCTTCAAATGAATATATCCTTGCAACTTTAATAGAACTCCATGCTTGCAACTTAGATTATAGATGGGTGGTCAGCCTCATACCAACTCAGGCATATTAAAAGCAAAATAAACTTAAAAGCAATCTGAACAAAAAAAGTCAATAGGAATCCACCAACATTCCAGCTCAATATTACACATTGAGAATAAGTTAAAAATTAAAAACAGGCGCACCTAAGCGGCCAACTTTACTCAGGAGATATTTTTGATGTAATAAGCTACTCCGAGTATGAAGCAGAGAGTAAATACTCAATCATCGAGTACGATTCCATGTTGAACGCACCGGTTCTCATCAGATCACCGAAGTTAAGCAACATTGGGCGCAGATGCTGCCTAGATGGGTGACCGCTCAGGTACACCGCGTGTCATTGGCATTCATGACCGGTCCGTAGTCCAGTGGCAACACTTCACACTCGTAAATAAATGGAAGGTTGTGGATTTGTATCCCGGCGGAACAGAAAAAATATACCATTTATATTTCCAATTATGCTCTTCGCTGGGTTGAATAAATTCATAAACCTTTACCAAAGACCGGTCACTAAAGGTCTATCCAGCCATACAGCAACTGAGCCTTGCTTGAGAATTGGCGTTTTGTAGTGACGACGACCATGCTCGTAAAAAAGTCGATAGCTCAATTGGTAGAATGCTTACATTCCATGCCGAGAGCAAAGGTTCGATCTCAAGGTTTACTCAGCCTTCACAAGAAATGAAAACTAGCCCCCCAGGGAGCTGGGAAGCCCCACTTCAACTGAAAGTGGTTGGTGTGAAGCTGACCCCCTTACCCGTAAAAATAAATAGGTCCTGAATCACCACAAGCGACCCTTCGGGGATAACGCAGGCAAGAAGTTACACTATATTATATTATGTAGCTTAGTTACGTTTATGTACGCAACGTTTTATACTTGGATTACAGGTACGGAAGGGATCCGCCGGGTTGCTAATTAAAGAGAGCAGACGGGAACCTGACCGAACGTAAAAGTTTCCGACATTTGCGGTCCGCGACCACAATGGCATCTCTCTTTCTCTCTCATGGATAATTATTTAAAAGTATACTAAATATACTACGTGGAAAATGAATTGAGAGATCCTTTTTTGTATCTCATTTATTGTACTGTATTGTCAAAGGATTATTTTCAAATGAGGGTAGCTAAAAAAACGCAACTAATATATATAAATGTATGAGGATGATTTCTTTATTTTTATTTTTTACTTGACAAAAAAAGAGCGCCGTTTTTGTGTGTGTCACTCCTCAAGGGCCCTCCCCAAATCATGAATGAGATATTCTATAAAGGTGCCGTTTCAGTGCTCCCTTAAAAATCCCAGCAGATTCCGAAACCCTTACTCCGGGTGGCAGTCTGTTCCACTCCATCGGTCCCGCAAACCGGAAAGCGCGATCCCCAAAATTTGTGCGTATTTGACGGCGAGGCTGCATCAACCTGACAGCATCACTTCCCGCTGACCTAAGTGTCCGCCCCTCACACTCACCTCAACAGGGGAAAACATGTCTGCCAGATATGACGGAGCCAAACCATTTACGGCTTTAAATACGGTAGACCACCCTCTCAGGAAAATGAAGCCAATGTACTTAGTTTTTTCAACAGCGGAGTAATGTGAGAGAATTTGGACATCCCGAAGATCAGTCTTGCGGCCGCATTCAAAACAGACTGAAATCTGTTCAGTTGCTTGACTGGCCAATATAAAGTGTGGAACAATAATAAACAATTCGGGGCATCACAAAAGAAACTAAGCTACACATATAGTGTAACTTCATTATTTATACACGTGTCTGCTTGTGGGCCTGCACTTAATATTAATCTTAAATGTTAGTATATCTTTGCAACACAAATTATAGATTGTATAATTAAATAATAATTGGTCTACATGTATCAGTGGACCAATCGTCGTACTTTCAAAAACACATACGGGGCTATTCTTAGACATTTTAGTCGTCGGTTGAGCCCACGCTTTTTACAAACTAATGATGCCTGAGCTGGAAGTCTCATCACCACGGTAATTCTCCCCTACCGAATATCGGTAATACTTGTTTGAAGACTAATCAGCTGTTCACTTACGGCCATCTTGGAATTACAGGTCTTTACATCATTAGTTTGTCAAAGCGTGGGCTCAACCGACGACCCCGATTGTCTCCAATTTATTTCCCAAAACAATCTTAAATTGCACGCAAAAAAATCCAACCTTCAAAAATACAAAACCATTGGCGTAACAGCTTAAAATCCGTGAACCGAGATCAGTGGCGCAACATAAAATATTGATGCGGTTTATCACGCCCCCAGAACGTACCAAAAACGGGGGGAGTGGGGACGAATTCTTCCCCCATCTATTCAGCATAAACAAAACACGGGGGGGGCATGATACACTTTTTTTTCGTTAGGAGGACATGATCCGAAAGGGGGGGCGGTTCATTTTTGGGGAGGAGATGATCCGTGAGGGGATTTTCATTTTTTTTCCAGGGGGGAGAAATAGCCCTTGTGACATTAATTGGGTGAAGGACCCGACGTTTCGGGGGCTCTCGAAAACATCAAATAAATTTCTGGTAAATTGAAAGAATGATGGTTTGTTTTACTCTCATTTTTTTTTTTTTTTTTGAAGTAAGGTTCTTTTAAAATACCTCGTGAATTTTTTCGGTAGCTTGTTTTTTTAATGATGAAATATTTCTTTTGGTACAAAATTAAAACTCTACAACTAGGGCTCTAAGCTTGTTTACGGATAATTATATCTTGTATTCCTTAACTTGGTTGGTATGCGGCTGACCACCCATACTGTTAAAAAAATGGTTCACTTTGCTAATGTCACCACCGTTTCAGGGAAGGTCGGCAAGAGTTTTAGGGCTTATGTTCATTTCAGAATGGGTTTGTATATTGTAGTCCACATGCGGTATGTGTTAGCGCGAAATTATTCATGTCTGCTTGTGGGAATACATTAAATAGAAATCTTAAATGTTATATGTCTTTGCAACTTAGGTTTAAGATAGTTATACATAGATATAATTTAAGTTGCAAAAGTTTATTACATTTAACATTCACATGCTTTCCCAAAAGCAGACACAAATAAGTTTACACACACACATGCCGCATGTGGTCTTACAACTTAAAACCCAATCTCAAAGGTACATAAGCCCTGCAACTCTTGCCGACCTTCCCTGAAACAGGGGCGACATTGGCAAAGTGAACCATATTACAGCATGGGTGGTCAGCCGCATATACCAACCTATAAGTCAAGGAACAGGGAGGAAAATAGGTTTAAAAACCAAAATCTGATCACTCTGCCACACCAGGAGATTCCAGGGTTCGATCTTCGGAGAGGACTGTGGACGACTTTAAATAGGGTCCGCCCAGAGTAAGGCCGTTGCAACTCCTTGCTTAACAGTTTTGGGGTTAGCTCCATCTCCAGGATGTGACTGTGGGGCGGAGAACCAGACTGTCCGGCACATAGTGGAGGAGTGCCCCATCAGAAGACACCCTGGCCTGAAAGACGTCCACGAAGCCACGCCAGGAGCAGGGAAGTGGATGGAAGGCTTGGATCTCCGCCTCTGACGCGGCACAATCGCCAAGAAATTTGTTGCGCTTGCCGGCCGTATGAAAATTCGTAACATTTATATCAAATAATATAAGCAAAAACGTATTATATACTCAAACAATCATCATTAAAACCTATGTATGGAGTATCTTGATGTACGGCTGCGAGACATGGTGCCTATCCAAAAGAGATAAACGGAGACTAGAGGCTTTCGAGATGTGGTCATATAGAAACCTACTAGGAATTTCCTGGAGAGACCACACTACAAATAGGAGGTTCTCCAAAGAATTGAAAGAGAAAGGCTCAGGACCTTGTCCGAAAGGCGTGCAAGATGGATCGGCCAAGTAATACGACAAGAAGGTCTCTTGCATGCCATAACGGAGGGGATGACTGAGGTGACCAACTCTAGGGATATATATATATACAAGAATACCTGGAGGACCTGTTGGTGGACGTGCGCTGCTCATTATATGCAGACCTAAAAAGAGCCGCACAGGACAGGGAAGAATGGAAAGACATTGCTGCAAGCCAATCCTAGGATTAAAACTGGAGAAGAAAAAAGGAGAAGACTCAAAAAAAGGCAATAGACCGCTTGAAAAGACGCTCTTTAAAACTTCAGCGTCTTCCGACTTCCGATAGAGGAGAAACTCGCGAGCAATATGCATAGTTTTCCAACATAAATTAGCATTATGCAGAGGCCGGAAGGGGAGTCGGAGCATAATCTGTTTGGAGTTGAAAGTTTGAGAAGTCGTGGCGGGAATGGCGTCTCGAACAACTCGTGTTGTTGCATGGGGACAAAGAATAAAGCGCGATGTATCTGTACTAGGGATGCAACGAATATTGTATTCGTCCACCGCCTTCCAAGTCTTCAGTATTGGTCAATGACGTATAATATCTATGGAAAAGAAATTATTTTAACGAAAATAGACATAATATATATCTGTCTCAACTTGCTTACGAAAATGATCATTAGTTAGAAAAAGAACAAAGAACTTCACAGCTGCATTTCCGTATGTACAAAAAACTCGGTAAAACGAAAAAAAAAATAGAACGTTGGTACCATTGCAAATAATGGCTGCCGATTAGACCGGAAATAGCTAGATTTGACAGACAACACGCGGTATAAATATTGTGATCGTCAAAATTGGTGTCAATATTTCATATTTTCAAGGTGTATATTCATACTTTAATTTTATCACTCATTTCATTATAGCCATTGTGATATTTAATGCGTCGTATTTGTAATTGTTGCCGCCGTACATTGGGGGCACACTGCAACGTTTGACAGGAGAGGAACGCAAGTGGGAACAAGTATGTATCAATTCAGTTTGTTAGTTTTCGCTCCCCTATGTTTGCTTGCTTTCCATCCAGAGAGCAAGGGTTCGATCTCAAGGTTTACTCAGCCTTCACAATAAATGAGAACCAGCCACCCCGGGAAATCCCCACTTCAACTGAAAGTGGTTGGTGTGAGGCCGGCCCCCTTACCCGTAAAAATAAATAGGTCCCGAATCGCCACATGCGACCCCTTCGGAGATAACGCAGCCAAGAAGTTACACTATATGTGTAGCTTAGTTTTAGTTTACCGAATATTCGATGCAACACTAAGCTGTACCACAAGTGTAAAACATTTTACATACACTCCCCTCGATAGCGTAAGTAGAAAATTTATCGGATGCACGACAGCACTCCTAGTGAGCGAGTTAGTTTTGAGGCACTTTTTGATTTACGTGATCGCGGTGAGTTAACGCGATGTTATAGAAAAGCTCCTAGAGCGTCGGATGCATAATTCTAGAAGAAAAGTCTGCAAACGTTGCACACACACTGTTGCACAGAGCGTTGAAGATAGTAGTCTGACAACATCGCGTAATCTAAAATCTACACCATTAAACGCAACGCAACTAAGCTACATTTACAGTATAGCTTTATGTCGTGTTCTTCCCGGAAGGTTCACTAACCTTTGTATATTTTTTTTTAATTTAAGAAATGTAACTTGTAAATGTTCGTTGACTTATGGATTGGTATTTGGCTGACCACCCATGCTGTAGAAAATTGTTCACTTTGCCAATGTTGCCCCTGTTTCAGGGAAGGTCGGCAAGAGTTGTAGGGTGTATGTTCATTTGAGATTTGAGTTTTTATGTTGTAGGTAGAACTTGCACGCTTGTGAAAATGCAATCAATGTGTTATGTTACATATCTTTTCAACGTAGATTAGAAGGGAGCTGGCCTTACACCAACTACTTCACTTGAAGTGGGGCTTTTCCAGTTCCCGAGGTAATCATTTCTTGTGAAAGCCCAGGAAATATCCTCTTGAACTCAGTTGAGTTCATCCTCAGTCGTCGTGTAGAGAGGGTGTCTCTTGAAGACGTTAGCCACATCGGTAACGAAACGTCGAGAATAATGTAAGTTATCTTATAACGGTTCGCGTAATATACGATCAAAATAACTTAACTGTGTAGTTATATAATTATTGTAAATACGCCAACGACCTTAATTCCAACCTCAACCTCACAATTACTTCTCTTGGGTTAAATTATCTCACAGCTTTCGCATTTAGGCGGCTTCGGCCGCGCTCCAGAAGTCAGATTATTCGGTTACGACATGGCGCGACATAAAATATCTCGGTCTGGGAAAGCAGAGCCGCCTATGGCGCGCAAGCCGCGTCACAGCACTTTATGGTGCGCAGTCATCGAACCGCGACGTGGAGGATATCTTGAACGACTTTATTGCCCGCCCTTTTCTTGAATAAAACAAAACAAGCCTTCTTACAGCGACCTACAATTGTTATTTTTCAAAAACATTGCTACGAATATGGAAAATATTAGTTGTTGTGTTTGGTTTGTCTGTGTTAGTCAGCAATCTAATCCAAGTTGCAAAGATATGTGTCATTAAGAATTCACATTATATGCATTTTCACAAGCAATAAGTCTGTGATATTTCTAAAAATAAGTAGAAGCTTAGGTAGGTAACTGTAACTGTTAATCTGTCGCCATTCCGCTAGGGGTGGCTAGAGCCTCTGAAGAGCTGCCTCCATTTTTTCCTATCCTTACATACCTCTTTCAATTCATTCATATCCATCACCTTTTTCATGCATTTTCTTCTTTTACGCTCACTTTGTATATCCCATTCTTTCACAATCTCCTCAATCTGATCACTCCATACTTTTCTCGGTCATCCCTTCCCTCTTTTTCCTTTCACACTTTCTTTGTATACATACTTTGTCAGTCTATCATCATTCATTCTTTCCAAATACCCAAACCATCCCATCACATTCTTTTGTACCTTAACTTTTACATCCTCTTTCTAATTACATTATTTTTTTACCCATTCTGGTGCCTTATAATAATTTGTATTTGTGAGAGATTAATTGAGTGTTGCATCGAATATTCTGGGGAAATCCAGCAAGGTGGTGTGTTACGATTCTACGTGTATTGAGACTGATCTTAATAATCTTAAATCCTCCTCGGTTCTTAGGTCCTAAAATTAGGACCAAAATTCCTGGGAGAGTCAGATATAAATCAACCGTTGTAGGTACTGTTCACTTATAAAAGGCTAGTTTTTGCTGATAAAACAGGATATTTAATGAAGAAAACATTTTTTATATTTAATCCGATATTTCACGGAAAAAAAAGTTTGGCAAGACTAGAAGCAATTTTAAGTAATTCGAAACAAAGCCAACTTTTTTTTTTAATTTAAGCTTAATATATTAACTTTACAATTTATTACTTTTAAAACTGTTAGATTATTTATTTGAGCTAAAATCAAAAAGTTGAATCACATAAATTAGTAAAAAAATTCAGGCAAAGAAAATAATATTTACGTAACATTAGAAAAATACATCGTTTGTGTTTATTCATTTTTTTAAATTTAAAGAAAATTGAATCAACTCGATTATTGCGAAAATATCCATTTAATATGACTAAAGTAAAACGAAATAAATATACATGGAAAATTCTGGGCCTGGATGGGTTAAGCTTTATTTTCCTAGTATTGGAGTGATAATAAAAAATATAAAGATCCCATACGCTAAATGCTTCAAGGGCAACGCGGTAAGAAGTTGCACTATATATGTGCAGCTTAGTTGATTTACGGTATCGAATGAAATGATTTTGACTTACCTCATTCATTTCCGAAGAACCCCGAACACTTCCGGAAACTCTCGACCAATCAAATCATTGGGCTGGCGTCACACATCTGAAACAAGGAACTATTATAAGTTTCATCTAATCTAATCTAATCTAAGTTGCAAAATATATGTAACATTAAAGATTCACATTATATACAGGTATGCAAGGTGTCGATAAAACATTGAGCCGTGAAGTTCGAAAGCCAGAGCTAGAAATCAGTTGTTGTAATTTATGAACCAAATTGAGTAAAATAAATTCTGTTTAAAAAAATAATTACAATTGATTAAATGTTTCAGCGGAAACTTTGTAGAACTCCATTTTAAATTTAAAAAAATAAAATGAACTTTGTATTATTCTACTTTTATTTATTTATTTTAATTTGTTGCTTTATATAGCCACTCTATTTTAAAGACTTTAGTTACTCTGAAGATGGCCTAGAGGCCGAAACCGGTCAACTTATTATTATTATTATTATTTTAAATTAAAATAAATAGAATAATACAAAATTCATTTTAATGTTGTTACTTTAAATAATTGCAGTTTAACTAAAAAAGAGCCCAGTAAAAACATAACAATATACAATGGCGCAATGTTTTGTGTACACTTAAACATTTAAGCGTTTTTCCTCCAGTTAACAATTTGAAAAAATCCCTAAATTCGCTAAAGACATTATCGCGAACCCCCAGATTTTAGTATTCGGTCGTTTGTGAGAGCGCGCACTTTTGTGCTACATTGGCATTATGCGTGTCACGACAAAATGTCCACCAACACAATGTCCATAGACAAAATATCCAGCGTCAAAATGTCCACCAAAAAGATGTATTCTAATCTAATCTAAGTTTCAAAGATATGTTACATTGGGGATTCACATTATATGCATTCCACAGATCACGGAATATAAAATGCATTCTTACAAGCAGACTCGTATAGGTTCGGGCTTGTACATGCCATATCGCTGCCTTAGTGCTTGTTTACTGTAAACGCCATTGAGCTTATTTTACAGGAGCAATGTTTTTGTGTTTTGTTATTGTAATTGACAAAATCGTAATTCAATTGCCTATTTTACCGAAAGTACCTACTGCAGGTCTGGCACTATAATAATCGGTAAAAATCATAATAATGTTACGTTTAATATAAAAAAAAGGCGTTTTAAAATGGATATACGTCAAAGATGCGCAACGGAAATTTCGTTAAGTGGATATACAGTAAAACGATCTTGAGATTGACCGGACGCTCGCAACAATCTTTTAGTGCTTGTTTACTCTATGCGCCAAATCACATATAAAGGGTGTTCCAGTCACTTCTTCACCGCACATTATATTTGTTGTACTTATTTAATTCATATTACACAGTAGGCTATTGAACTTTCATTTGACTTTTATTTATTTCTTTACTTCCTTCCTTTCCTATTAATACTCTAGTGTTACCAAAGAGATGGAAGAGAGAAGTTTATTATCAAAATATTTTTTTTATTTTCTTTAAGGTTTTTTTTTTGTTTTTTACTTTCTTGCTCTAGCTGAAGACTACAAATTTCATTTTTTTTCACGAAACGGCGCTATAAAGAAATCATCAACTCATCATCATCATAAAGAAAGTATTGATTTGGTGTGAAATTTTTTTTTCGAGGTTTTCACGGAAATGAGTTGTCCTGGTGCAGGACATGCCAAAAAACACTATCTTTCAAAAACGTCCGTCTGTATGTGTGTGTGTGTGTGTGTGCGTGTGTATGTGTGTCACTTTCCAAAGTATTAGACTTAGAGATACCAAATTTTGGCTACATCAACTCTTTTGAACGTGTTTTAAATATGAATTACACGGAATTACACCAACTTGAAAATTCAAGATGGCTGCCATACAAAAAAAAACATAAAATTTCAGATTGCAACCCATAGACCCAGGTTTGCAAGAGTGTTGCCATACCTAATTTTTTTAGTAAAAATTTGAGCAACGACCACACTGAAAAAAATAATCTTGGAGCCGTTTTTGAGAAAAGTGCAATTTTATGTTTTTTTTGTATGGCAGCCATCTTTATTTTTTTATTTATTTTTTATTTATTTTTTTTATTTATTTATAATAAACGGCTGAAGCCTTTTACATTTTTAGATTAACAGAGGTAGTACAGAAGTTTGTTGCTTACAAATTGTATAAATATTATGATACATATTATGAATATAAAAAGATTAAAAATAAATGTATAAAAATAAGTGATCAGTAAGAAAAGAGAAATTAAACATAAATCAAGAAGAATTACATGATAAAACAGACTTTAATGAATTTCTATAAATTCCGATGGACATACCAAAAATATCTATATCATCATTGGTTAGATAATCATTACCGAGTCGATGAAGCCGATATATCATAGAATGCATTATAAATGTTTTTGTTGCAACGTCGCAGTGGAATATATTTCGACTTCTTGTTCGACTCGGTATGTGTAGATTAATGACATTCAATAATTCAGGGCTGTCCACCAATGAATTAACAACTTTATACAAAAAAAAAAAATCATGAAATATTCTGCGATTTTGTAAAGTTTCAAGATTCAAAAAATTTAACAAAAAACTATAGTTCAAGTCATCAAAACGAATATTTAATTTAAAATTTACAAATCTTAAAAATCTTTTTTGGATACGCTCTATAGCATCACAATGAAGTTTGTACCCGGGAGACCAAATGTATGAGTTGTATTCAAGTTGGCTGCGTACAAGGGAAATATAAAGCTGTTTGATGGCTAATATGTTCGAGAAATCTTTCACAGTGCGACACACAAAACCCAGGGTCTTAGTGGCCCTATTTGTTATAAATGCAATATGTTGTCGGAACGATAAATGGCAGTCAAAGATTATGCCTAGATCTCGAATTAGTTCAACCGATTCAAGGGAACTATTGTTTAGGCAATAATTATATATTATCTTGAATTTTCAGGGTGATCCCATGCCGGTCAGATCATCAAAATTTGTGGTTGTCAATTCTCTAAATCTAAAAATTGGTGTCTCTGTGATTAGTAGTATCGGCTGGGACATACACACATACGGACGGACAGGTTCGACAAATTAGGTTTTTTTGCACGTCCTGGCGCAAGACAACTCATTTCCGTGGAAACCTCAATTTTTTTTTCCGACGAATACAATACTTTATAGCTCCTTCTGACTGCTATAAAGTAAAAATATATTGAAAAGTTCTCAGCAGTTAGTGTTAATAAAAAAATACTTTTTAGAAAATTTAAGACAATAATGATAACTTATATGATGTCATCATTATATTTTCCAAAAAGTGAATCACATACAAAGTGAGAAATTTCCAGACAAAATGTTTGGTAATCAGAGGGTTAAAATTATATAAAAGGCTGCGATTCTTAAAACTTTCTAAATAGCAATAATAATCAGTCGTTACTTTTTCAAAACATGACAAAAAAGTTTACCCACCATACAAAGTCCAAGTTTGCATACAAAAGCGTTCAATGACCATCTATGTACATATGTATAATAATCGAGAATCGTAGTTGCCACGAAATATTAACATTCAAAACTCAGATCAATTGCATGCCCACAAACAGAAACTTGTAAGTTCGCGCTTGCAAATGCTGAGTGTGTACTTACAAATTGAAACCAAATCTCAAATGAACATTAAGCCTGCAACTCTGACATTGACAAAGTGAATTATTTTTTACACTATGGGTGGTCAGCTTTATACCAACCTATAAATCAAGGTTCTTTCTTGTGTAATTGGCGTTTTTTTCAGAGACGACCAACCTCGCAGAGGGCTCTTGAGGTGTGATTCACACAAAACGGCGCTCACCAAATAATCTTTTTTTTCTTCTTGAAACAGCATAAACTGGCAGATGATTCTAGCTTTACATTCGTCATACAGTGAGTTAATTTATGCAAGAAAGTCGAGTGCAGATTCTGTGCATTTTTTTTTTATTATTTTGAAGAAAATATCAATTATATATCAGAAAATATGTTTTTTTAGGACAAAAGTTGTAGCTTTCTATCTCTTGTATAAAATGTGTACGAAAGTAAGTCTGTTTTGATTTCGAATTTCCAAATAGTGCGTGAACTACGTTATTGAAAGATGGAACATTTTTATACGTTTCAATGTTTTGATGTTTGCTAATGATCTCCTTGCCTGATAGGTTGGTATGAGGCTGACCCCCCATGCTGAAAAAATAGGTTCGCTTTTGCTTACGCCACCCTGATTTTACGGATATGTGACAGGAGTTGCAAGGTTTATGTTCATGTGAGATTTTGTTGATTTTAATTTTAAATTTAACGTCAATTTCAATTTTCAGTAAGGATAGGCAGAATAAGAAGAAATGGAGGCAGCTCTGCAGAGGCTCTGGCCACCCCTAGCGGAATGGCGACAGAATTACAGTTACAGTTACATATATACATAAATACTTGTTCAGATTATATTAAATTTTTATGAAAATAGAATATGATCTGTAATTTCGGCTGGTACATGCATACATACATATACGGACGGACGGGACATTATGTCTTGGGACATTTTATCGGTGGGCATTTTGTCGTGGTACCAAAAATATACTGTAAGTTATCCACGTACGTGTCTAATTAAGCATTTTGTAATCTCGTATGGCAATTATTGTCTATTAATAATTACCTACTGTTTCACGAACTAAAAATGTAGCAACCTGTATGTTAAAATGCCATTACGTTCATTTCAACATATAATCGACTAACCGTTCACATTGAACAATGCAATGGCAGAAATTGTTTTTGCAGATGGTCCGGGAGATGTTTTTCTTCCTATGAACTATAATTTTTAAAGGATTTATCTCAGGAATCCCTTGAAAACTTAAATATTCATCTCAAAATTCCGAGCGGGCTACGGTTAAAAAACGATGTTTAGGTGTGACGTCACACCCACGCGCGTCTGTGATTGGCAGATAAGGCAGCCACTCGTCAGCCACGCATGCGCATCAGCGTTTGTGGCGTATACAGTACACAAGCACTGAGTTGAAATTTCGAACACAGAATATCGTCTGTGAAAATGTTGAATAACTCGCACATTTGAAGACAAATACGTATTTTTTTTTAGCTCAGATTGTGTAGAATTTTATTCTTAAGACAACTGCATCAAAAAGTCATATTTGACAAGATTGGCGTATACAGTAAACAAGAACTGGGGGAGCGATATGTGAACCTACACCATAAAAACCCAAATCTCAAATGGACAGAAACCCGGCATGTTTTTCCTACCTTCCCTGAAACAGGGGTGACATTGGAAAAGTGAACCATTTTTTACAGTATGGCTGGTCAGCCTTATACTGCTATCCTAATAAGTCAAGGAAAAATAATAATAAAACCACTTCTTCGTTGGATTTTATGCCGGTGTACATTACATAATTGTTGGATTTCTCGTCGGTGGGCATTTTGTCGGTGGACATTATGTCGCGTGGACGTTTTGTCGGGTGGACATTTTTTCTGGTGGACTTTTTGTCGATAGACATCATGTCGGTGGACTTTTGTCGGTGGATATTATGTCGGTGGACATTTGTCGGTGGATATTATGTCGGTGGATATCATGTCGGTGGACATTTTGCCTGTGAATATTGTGTCGTTGGACTTTCTGTCTATGGACATGTTGTCGTGAAACCGGCATTATGGGACGGCTCTTTAATTCGAGCCCGCATAGCGCCACATAACACTAAGTAATGACTATAAATTCAGAATCGAAGCCTACGCAGTAAAAAAGAAACGTTATTCCCACAATGACCATTTTCTGATGTTAACTGTTACAAAGAGCGTAGTTTAAAAATGTGGATACGAACCAAAAGGAAACAATACTCGTACAACGATTCGGGACGCTTTTGGCATGGATGCTCCCAATTCCACTTGTTCTCGGTGGCAAAATGTCACGCAACTATGTATCTAGAATCCTTAGCAACCAAGTTCAATGTAAAATAATGCCTGAAACTATAGCAGCTATAAAAAAATAAGAGATCATTATTGTTTTAAATTTAATGTTCTTATTTTTCACGTATAAAAATATCATCTTTTGTATGTTGTTATAAAATATATTGTAAAAACTACCATTTTACTCCCCTCTCTCCTAAAAGAGAAGGGCTGAGAATACAAATTTGCAGTATGTTAATTTTCTTATCACCAGTAATGTATGTCGTATCATATTGTTTTACTTTATTTCCATAACTCATACAACACTTTGAAAAATATGTTTTTCATTTGTCATTTGACAAAAAAATGGCCGCATTCAAAACGCTCCAGGTTTGGAATTATTTTTTTCTGCAGAAAGCAGGTAAATAATGTGGAACATCACCTCTTACTAGTCTCCGACTGGTAGTGGATGAGGTAAGGTTTCATACGGCGGGCTCTAAGACTAACATATCAGTAGAATAAAACAATTTTGTATTGTTTGTGAATTAGCACTGTGAAAATTCAGATTCAATAATTTGTTAATTTTTAGGATTCAAATTAAACACTGTTTTATTTTCACGTGTACAATTATTTATTTAAAAAAAAAATTACAAACGTAATTTTTTTTTAAAATAAATAATTGTATACGCGAAAATAAACTAGTGTTTAATTTGTGTCCTAAAGATTAACAAATTATTGAAGAAAACATTGTTTTTTTTTCATATATACATAAATATATTTTTTACAAAATAATTTCAATATGTTAAAAGAAACTACTATGATAAATGCGTAAACAAGACTAAAGACTTGACGAAACATCAAAAGAATATTTTAAACCACAAAAAAATGTACACGTTCACTTCATCTCCTTCCTAAATGATATCACTTCAGTTTCAACGTAGAGCCTCGCTCACGAGATCGTAGACCTTTTTTAAAAATATCACAAGCGACGGTTAGGCGTAGCAATACCCCACGTACAAACCTTTACGTTTAAAATAAACCATAGCGTATACCAAAAAATCAAGTAATACTGTAAAACAGAGGTTCCCAAACTATGGTACGCGTACCACCAGTGGTACGCGACGCTTCTTGAGGTGGTACGCAAGCAGCCATGGTCATAGGACATACAAAATAAAGTCCGGTAAAGCTCACACAATTGGCGAAGAGCTGTTGTTACCTGCAGCGAAAGGCATGGTTACATGCATGTTGGGTGAGACGTCAGCTAAAAAGCTAGATCTGATATCACTGTCCAATAATACCGTGCAGCGAAGGATCGAAAGTATGGCATCAGATGTTAAAAATAAAATCATCAATCATGTCAAACATAGCGATTTCTTTTCGATGCAACTCGATGAGAGTACAGATGTAACGAACTACGCTCAACTTATGGTTTACGTGCGGTATATATTATGTACATGAAAATAATGCACTCAAGGAAGATTATTTATTCTGTGGGGCGTTATCAACACGAACTACTGCGGATGAAATTTTCAATAAACTGAGTGGATTCTTTGCCGAAAATGGGCTTGATCGGATGAAATGTGTTGGCTTCTGCTCTGATGGCGCTCGAGCTATGACAGGAAGATTCGGAGGTGTAGCCACAAAAGTAAAATCTGTTGCTAAAAATTGCACTTTTATGCATTGTAGTATACACAGACAAGCGCTAGCAACAAAACGTATGCCTGAACAATTTAAACATGTTCTCCAAGACGCCATCAAGGTGGTAAATTTTATTAAATCTCGGGCTCTTAACTCTCGTTTATTTCCTGAACTGTGTTCTGAAATGGGGAGTGAACATATTCAGTTGATGCTACATACAGAGGTGAGATGGCTTTCGCGAGGAAAAATGCTGAGCAGATTATTCGAGTTACGTTGTGAGGTACAGCTATTCCTGATGGGGACCGATTTTGAATTACGCGATCGACTGACTGACGAAATCTGGATTATATCATTGGCTTACTTATCAGATATTTTTAATCGCATCAACGACTTAAATCTATGTTTGCAAGGTAAAACTACGAATCGATTTTCAGTAAATAACAAAATAAAAGCATTTATCAAGAAATTTCAAATGATTAAAAGGAGTGTGTCGAATGAAAACCTGGCATCTTTTCCTAATTTCGAAAATTTTGTAACTGAAAATGGACTTACAGTGAGTGAAAATGTAATCAATAACATCAAAAATCACAGCCAAATGATCGTTGAAACATTTGAAGAATACTTTAAAGAAGATTATTCAGAGTTCAGTTGGAATAGGAACCCATTCGGTTTGAATCTGGATAATGTTCGTGAAAATTTAAATGTAAGTGAAAAGGAATCTCTGATTGAACTATCTTGCGATGGAGGCTTGCAAACGGAATTCAACAATCTGGAGTTGTGTGAATTTTTGCTAAAAGTAAAAAATGAATATTCATCGCTGTCAGGAAAAGTATTACGGTTTTGATTTCCATTTACAACCACGAATCTCTGTGAGAGCGGATTTTCTGCTATGTTGATAATAAAAAACAAATATCGTAGTAAGCTAAACATAGATCCTAATTTGCGCTTAAAATTAAGTACAACTGAGCCAAATATTTCCTCTCTTGTCTCGAAGATGCAGCATCATTTTTCGCACTAAGAGTAGGGGCCCTTGGGGTGCCACTAAACGGCGCTGTATAAAAAATGGCCAATTATTATTATTATTGTATTATTAATAAATAAACGCAATGTTGTTATTAAGACTTGTTGCAGTTTTTATTTTATTACCTTTTTGAAACCCCCACTTTAACTGAAGTGTTTGGCGTAAGACCAGCCCTCTTACCTGTAAAAATAAATAGGTTCACTCGCCACATGCAACCCTTTCGGGGATAACGCGGCTAGAAGTTAACTATGTGTGTAGCTTAGTTGCGTTTTTTTTTCCGTTACACTTCAGTGGTACGCCACTGGTTTATAATTTCGTGAGTGGTACGCGAAATTAAAAGTTTGGGAACCACTGCTGTAAAAGGTTTACTTAAAAAAAACTGCGTTTTAAATTTATTTTACATAATTTATTTTTACAATTTGATTACATATGGTTCACACTGTGACTTCTGTACCGGCGGCTTCACGGCTCGGGTATATTATTATTAGGGTCACTCATTGCTTGACAGCACAGCAGTCAGTATTTATAGATGACTAACGCCCAGTCTTGCCTGTACCAGATCATACGAGAAGCTTCTCGATTGGATACTTCTAGCAAATAAGAGAAGTGTCAAAAGTGCGAAGCATCAAATACTTGTGTCTATACACACATATACAAGTAATTAGATACAAATAGTCACATAATCATAAGTAAGTAAAAAAATATATAGACAAGTAATCATAATTTAGTAGAAACACATGGACATAAACATATCGACGGTTAAAAGGCAGTAGGACATAAGCGACACTTTGGTCAAAAATAAGTTTTGAATGCTATTCTGCTTTAAATTGTCCGCTCTTTCTAATGCGCCAACTCCCACAGCTCTACGATGATTTTTGTGTTGTTTATGCCCAAGCAAACAACTGAGTTTTCGAAGTATGGTTTTGGTATGACCGATAAGATGTTGGCCTTTTTTATCCTAAAGGCGCTTGTGACATAAAAAAAATCGTAAAACATCGTAAAACCACATTAATAGGAATGCCAATAAATGTTTTTATTTTTTTTATTTTGAAGCTGTTTTGATTTTAACGATATGATAAAAAATAAAAAAAGGTATGCAATTTTTCTGCAATCTCAAACTTTAAACTGCTCTCCTGAATAATTAAGTTTATGTCACTTATGTTACTTATGCACTTTATGTTACTGCCTTTTAACTGTCAATATACATTTGTAACAGTATTTTACTGTGGGTTTTAGATTCGCTATTTTTTTTTTGTATATCGCTACGGTTTTGTTGTATACTTGTCGTAGCAGGTTATATTTTTTTGCAGGGGTGGGGTTGGTTTATGGAATCGCTACGGGCGGGTCCTTAACGGGGCGTTATTGTAACGGAAAACCACTCGTAGAGGGGGGGAAATGTCGTAGACGCACTGTAACGGCCGTTACGTACAGTCGATAACGGTTAAATTCATATTTTAAAACAAATACAAATTTGTGGATTTAATTTCTTCTTGCTTTGTTTACTTTGGAACGAATACATCTATATTATTTTTTTTATTTTTTTTAATAAATCCTGTGCGGGAGACTCCCTAGATTCTAGAGACTCTAGGGATCTATGACACTTGTTGTAATGCCGCAGAGGTGTAAGAGCTTGGTCGTCGCTACAAAGCGCCAATACTCAAGCAAGACCCAGATGTTGTAAGGCTGGATGGACCTTTGGTGACCGGTCATTGGTAAAGATGTATGAATTTTTCAACCCAGCGATGAGCAAATTTGAAAATATAAATGGTATATTTTTTGTGCTCCGCCGGGATTCGAACCCACAACCTTCCATTCACAGTCTGAATTGTCACCACTAAACTACGGACCGGTCAATCTAAAATGGTATTGTATCCTTGCAACTTAGATGATAGGAGCATCCAGATTTCCTTTATTTTTTGCCAAGGAGAATAAGGTGTCTTCCGACATTATGATTTTCGCCAAATTTACATTGAAAGGCTATCATCATCATCATTAAACAAAAGGGGAGCTCAAGCGGGGGCCGCAATTTGAATAACAAAAGACCAGGAATGTGAAACTGAGGGCCGGACACTCGTGAGGCGCGCATTCACAGCTATATATTTTTAAAGGTCGTCGCTGGGATGGTTGGGGGGTTGGCACTCGAATTTGCGTTATTAACACTACCTTTTAGAGTCTTACTTTTAGAGTCATGGGCACGACTCTGACCTTGAGGTTATTGTTTTGTCGTGCCGTTGCTTTCACTTCACGGGAAGGCCTTCCGCCACTTGAGAAAATATACAGCTTTGTATGAGCGTCCATGTGCTGTGGGTCCTTCTGACACATACATACATCATCTGTTTCCAGTTTCTATTTTCTTATATGTTTCTTTCGATCAATGTTTTTTTTTTAATATGGCTGGTCACGTATTGCACCCTCCGCGTGAATGGGCTGGAATGAAGATTTTATTATAATTATTATACAGGACGGGTACGAGGAGGGTTTAAACATACTACCGCCGGTTCGAACCCCGCCTGCACCAGAGAAAACAGAAGGTTATTGAAGCAGAGGTGACATTGGAAATAGAAAACTGATTGTATCCTTTTAAATTTTAATTCCAATGTATCTAATCTAATCTAATCTAAGTTGCAAATTTATGTTACATTGGAAATTCACATTATATGCATTCTCACAAGCAGACACGTACAAGTTCGCGCTTGCACATGCCGCATGTGAACCTCAGCATAAAAACCAAATCTCAAATGGACATACATCCTGCAACTCTTGCCGTCCTTCCCTACAACAGAGGTGACATTGTGGCAAAGTAAACCATTTTTACAGCATGGGCGGTCAGCCGCATACCAACCTATAAGTCAAGGAACAATGTATAAAATTTAATTCCCATATTTAAATCAAATATGGAATTTTTAAGTACATAATTTCATTATTCGCATTATACTTCAACTCTGCAGAGTTTCTGGCTACCCTTAGTAATATAAAACTACCGTTGGCGAGTTGAGCCTATGTGGCGAGTTGAACCTTTTTATTTTTACAGGTAAGGGGGCCGGCTTTACGCCAACCACTTCAGTTAAATTGGAGGTTTCCCAGCTCCTGAGAGGGCTGGTACTCATTTCTTGTAAAAGGCTGAGTAAACCTTGCCGGTATTTTATTTTGGGTTTTGAATTGAACACCGAAACGGGAAATCATTTCTGTAACCCTCGGTGGGATTCGAACCTGAGCTCGCGGCATGGAATGCAAGTACTCTACCAACTGAGCTATCGACCGGACCGTTCATTTCCTTTTTTTTGAGTTAAAAAAAAACTAAAATCACGTTGCTTTTTCACCGCTAAAACATGGCAGAGATCCAATATTAATTGGCCAAATAAATCACTGCGAGAGATCTCTTTACAAACCGCGAAATGAGGGATTTATCCTTTTTCCCCAATCGTCGGGGAAAACACACAATAGATAATGGGGAAAAAAGACGAATTTATATTCCGCGTCTTTGTAACAATCGACTTCTCCTGACTTGGGTTCGCGCTCCGCAATCGACAAGGCTCGCGATTTTATTAGGCTTTCTGACAAAAAAACACAGTGGTTTTATCTCTTTTCTGCTATATCAGCTGTCACAGCTCATTGACACTTTGTTTTGTCCAAAAAAAAAAGAAACGAGGACGTACATTTCAATCACATACGACAATATAACCTCGACATTTGAAAAAAACTAATATATTATGATGTTTATCCAGAGTCATGATAAAAGGAGAGCTTGTATGAAGAAGGTTATGTTTATATTCCGTGATCTGTGGTTATGACTCTGCAAATGAAATGAAATAAGTATGTTAGGACAGAAAGAAATGGCGGTAGATCTGTAGTGACATCTGTATTTAACATCGTCAACGACGTTAACCATGTTGAAAGCACCGGTTCCCATAGATCACCGAAGTTAAGCAATATTGGGCGTGGTCAGTGCTTGGATGGGTAACCGCTCAGGTACACCGCGTGTCGTTGGCATCTTGGACCGGTCCGTAGTCCGTAGTGGCAACACTTCGGACTCGTAAATGGAAGGTTGTGGATTCGGATCCCGGCGGAGCACAAAAATATACCATTTATATTTCGAATGTGCTCTTCGCTGGGTTTAAAAATTCATAAACCTTTACCAATGACCGGTCACCAAAGGTCCATCCAGCCTTACAGCAACTGGGTCTTGCTTGAGTATTGGCGCTTTGTAGCGACGACCAAGCTCGTACACCTCTGCGGCACTACAACAAGTGTCATAGACCCCTAGAGTCTTTAGAATCTAGGGAGTCTCCCGCAC
Organism: Agapetus fuscipes; assembly: GCA_951799405.1. Taxonomy (NCBI): domain Eukaryota; kingdom Metazoa; phylum Arthropoda; class Insecta; order Trichoptera; family Glossosomatidae; genus Agapetus; species Agapetus fuscipes. The sequence goes on along the minus strand of OX637351.1, from coordinate 8,188,243 downwards.
AGGATCTCTTAAAAAAAAAAAAAAAGTGTTGGCGCTAGGACTAGGGTTTTTTAAATTAATATTTTGTGTTATGCTTTAGTTTTGATGTCCGACACATATTTTGATTTGTTGATTTTAAAAATGCAATTTGTTGTGTATGTTCCTTGACTTATGGGTTGGTATGCGGCTGACCACCCATGCTGTAGAAAATGGTTTACTTTGCCAAAGTCACCCCTGTTTCAGGGAAGGTCAGTTAGATTCGCAGGGTGTATTCACTAAAGGTCCCTCTAGCCTTACAGCAACTGGGTCTTGCTTGAGTATCGGCGCTTCGTAGCGACGGCCAAGATCTTAAATACCTCTGCTCACTACAACAAGTGTCATAAACCCTTAGAATCTCTTAAATCTAAGGAGTCTCCCACACAGGATTTTTTATAAAAAACTGTTCATAAAAATCCAAGATTATCGGGAATCCGTTTTTTATTCAGTAAGGGTGACGTCACAGAGCCGAGGTTTTTTTTTATTGCACCGAACCCATTTCTACGATCCAGCTGTTGGCCACCACTGCTCTAGTAGATAATTACTCAAAGATTTTTAGAGTTTTTTTCTTTTCTTAAAAGCAACCTCCAATAAGGCCCCGCAGAAAGCTCGGTAGGGGATCTTGCATATTCAAGTTTTCCCCATTTCTCAAGTAAAGGGTGTACTACCAACAGCTTATTGAAAATTCTCGCATAATAACGACCCTAGTATAAAACCATCACATTAACTCCCCTCGTTCGCGTAACTCCAAAATACACCTAACCCAAGGCGGCACTCCCAGTGAGTGAATTAGTTTTCGTACATTTTTTCGGTGAACGCGATCGAGGTGAGTCTACGCAATGCTTCATGGAGGTATATTCAATGCAGTGGCTATGAATGTGATTAAGTATCAATCGACATGATGCAACGTCTTTGACACCATACATTGTTAATAGTGCTGTCTCGCTCACGACATAATATGAAATGCTTTTGTTATTTTCTATGTAAGCAACGTGTCTCTACTCCGTCTTCAATCTATGTACATATCACCATGGAAACCCATGAATTCACTATGGTAACGTGTTTGTTACTAGTGTTGTTGAAAGTATGAAAATATCTGATTAAAAAATGTTCCCACCTCATTTTGTACGGGATGATTTTCGCAAGTATCTATTACCGCGAGCGTAGAAGTTACATATTTTAAGAAGCAAGTACTTATATATTTTAACATCACTAGTTCTAGAAATGGCTGTCGTTTTCGTGAACAAAATATTTGACAAACGAAAAATAAATTTAATCAACGTAATCATATAGAATAGTGATTAAAGTGAAATATTATTCCATGTTCTATAACAGATTTACTCTCTTTTGTTAGCACGTTTAGAAAATACCCAGTTTGACATATATATGGATTTTCTTTCCAATTAGGTAACACACCTTTTGATAATAAATAAATCACTTTTGTGTTCTTTCAGGTTTGACCATGTTCCACTAGCAGCTCCCACATCTGCCGACGTTTCGCTTTCACGAGCAGAAAGCATCTTCAGGGCGAGTTTTCAAAGCGCCGTGGCGGTTTTCGTTGTCTTCGCGGACGCGCGTTGGTGTAAACTGATGGGGAATGCGATGCGTTGTTCTCATCTTTATTTATTATTAACACCGGCCATTAAAGTGAAAGTTTTAAACTTTATTGAACACCTGTTGATAGTTGGAGGGTTACCGATAGACTGAATTTAGATTGAATAAGAGATTTAGGCTTACACGGCCGGCTGATGATGCTGGAGTGAAGTTTTCCGGGATCTGTTGCCGGTCGATAGCTCAGGTGGTAGAGTGCTTGCATTCCATGCCGAAAGCTCGGGTTCGAATCCCACCGAGGGTGTCAGAAATGATTTCCCGTTTCGGTGTTTATTTCAAACCCCAAAATAAAATACCGGCAAGGTTTACTCAGCCTTCACAAGAAATGAGTACCAGCACTCTCGGGAGCTGGGAAACCTCCACTTCAACTGAAGTGGTTGGCGTAAGGCCGGCCCCCTTACCTGTAAAAATAAATATGTTCAACTCGCCACATGCGACCCCTTCGGGGATAACGCGGCAAGAAGTTACACTATATGTGTAGCTTAGTTGCGTTTTTTTTTTTTGCGTTGCCGTGGTCTGTGGGAGCTGGAGCTTCCGGACGTTTCGCCCATTTCTACGATGGGCTTCTTCAGCGTGAAGTATGATGATGATGAAGATCTTGATGAGAACTGTGGTTCTCATCAAGATCTCATCAAGATCTTCATCATCATCATACTTCACGCTGAAGAAGCCCATCGTAGAAATGGGCGAAACGTACGGAAGCTCCAGCTCCCACAGACCACGGCAACAGATCCCGGAAAACTTCACTCCAGCATGAATTTGGATTTTTTAAGATGAGTGGGGTAGCGTATTTCTAATTCTTAAAGGATTGCTTTCTCAGCCCATCCAGTTCTACATATACATCGATGCAATACTTAGTACTCGGGGTACGGAGTTGGAGGGTGTGGGGAGAAATCGATGCCAACCACTAAGTATGAGGCTTGAAATTGGCCCTGTAGGTTTATTTATGAAAGGTGACCTACATTTTTTCATCTACTCGCCTATTTAATAGATATTTTTTTAGTATTTTACGTTTGAAATTCCTTGATTTATCCGTTGGTATTTGGCTGAAGAGCCATACTGTAAAAAATGGTTCACTTTTCCACTTCTGTTTCAGGGAAGGCCGGTAAAATTTGCAGGGTTTTTGTTCGTTTGCGGTTTGGATTTTAATTTGTAAGTATTTAGTCAGGTTGGTATGCAGCTGACCCCCCATGCTGTAGAAAATGGTTGACTTTGACAATGTCACCCCTATTTCAGGGAAGGTCGGCAAGAGTTGCTCATTCGAGATTCGGGTTTTTATATTGTAGGACCACATGCGGGATGTTTAAGCGCGAACTAACACGTGTCTGTTTTGTGAAAATGCATGTAGGTAATGTAAATCTCTAATGTGAAATATATATTGCAACTTAGATTAGAAGAGATTAGATTATAAGTACACATGCAGCATCTGTAAGCGCGAACTTACAAGAGTCTGTTTGTTAGCATGCATTTAAAAACAGTCATAAATATTAATATATCTTTGCAACTTAGATGATAGATTATAATCTGAAGCCGACTTTAGTAACAAAAAAGAAAATTCAAGAAAAAGATAACAAAAAAAGATAAAAAAAATTGCATACGGAATGTGCGAATAAAAAACGAGATATCTCTTGTTTCAAAAACAAAAATGGTACAACAACAAAAAAAACAGCATCATATTTTTCTCATAAAACAAAAATTAAATTAACTTTTCTTAATGTCAATTTTTTTCTTTAATAATGTCCCCTAAAAAAATAACACGAAGCTTAATGCGAAAACTCTTAGTAAAGCACTCGGAGTATAAAAAAAAATATAAATACGTCACTAAAAACAGTTTATTTTATGGCAACTTAAACATTCAATAGAGCCGCTGTTGCATTTTTGATATTTTTTTCTGTTTACGTGACGGTTGAGTATTGAAGCATTGTTTTGGACTATGAGTAAAGTTGTGAATCAAAGCAGCGAGAGTGTTTTATTTTGAGTTGTATCTTTTTTTTGTACTGTAGCAATGAATTATTACTCCATTTCTACGGGCAGGCAGTAGCGCGAAAGTCTTGGTTTTGTGGCCTTGAATATTTGTATTATAATGTTATAATAATAATAATAATAAGACAATATTTATAGTGCCGTTTTGTGTAAACTCACTGCAAGGTCACTGTTCAACTGTAACATCTCCGAAATAAACTTGTCTTCGATCCTGAACTAAATGCACTTACTTGGGAATAACAAGTAACATGGGTTCAATTTGATACAATTTCGATTAAATTTATTTTAAACAATTTATTTTAGAAATTTCCTGACATTCGGTTCACAGTTCAAACTTATGCAATTCTCAGTTAACGACTCGGGTACTGATGCCCCCCAATGCACTGCAATCCGTATTTATAAATGACAAAAGGCTATTTTAGCATACACCAGATCATGCCAGAATGGTCTTGCCTTGAAGCCTTGAAGCCGGAAGCGTTGAGCAATAGTCAACTCGAGACATCACAAAAGCATGATGCCAATACCAGGCCTGCTGGAGGACCTTCTTAAAGGTAGAAAGATAGCTGGACATCCTCATCTCAGGATCCTTGACTTTATATAATGTTGTACTGTTAATTAATGATAAAAAATTCTAACATTCAACAGTTCAGATAACACAACAATTACTTTTTTCGGGTTATGTAGCCGTGGTCTAGTTGATTCATTCCGGACAGTTTCGCCCATTGCTCCGATGGGCATTATCAGCGGTTGGCTAGTCGCTGTGATCAATGGGCGAAACTGTCCGGAATGAATCAACTAGACCACGGCTACATAGTCTGAAAAAAGTCATTGTTATGTCAACAAGTACCGGCCGTGAAAGCTTCAATGTACAATTAAGTACACATAACATTCATTTATACCTATCCTTTTGAAAGAAATGTCATGATTTTTGCAAACAATAACATGTATTGCCACTTTCTACAAACAATGCATATAAAGTTCTAGTTATGTCTATGTTTATACGTTATATGCATGGTTTGTCTATGGATTACCGGACAAACTGTGTGAAAGCTTCTATACATCCCCATACACTTCTTGACTTCTGACCCGGTAATCCATAGACAAAGCATAGACCAACCGGACAGAATGTGTCTTGTGTGTAATGAATCTTACGTCAAAATTAATCCCACAAAATGGTTTCCTCTCACTGGCCTCGTGCGTAGGAAAATAAAGGCAGTAAAGTTTTAATAGAGTAATAAATATAAGAACTGTGTCAGCCGTGCTATCAGACCTACACATCTCCTGCGCCAGCTAATTCAAAACTGTCATCGGAAATTACGTCACGGCGTCTTATTATAATCATTTTTTAGCCTACCCGCACAAACGGAATCTCAGCTCGGTGAATTTATTTCTTTAAATCTCAGCTCTGTGAGGTTTTTTTTTCGCCCTACAGTTGGACCGCCATTTTTTTCTTTTGACAGTTGATTACATCTTTATCCACTGCGAAGTACTTAAAGCAATAATAGTGATAAATGACTAATATTTTGAGAGTATTCTAAAGTAGCACTTTTTACTAAGAAGATTCCTTATAATTAACACAAATAGTATGTTATTAACATGTGTTAACAACACTTTTTAACGTGGTTTCATAAAAAAATTGTTTGTTCTGGAATAGCAGTTAAGTCTGATATATTTTAATAAACTACATTATTTAAATTCATGTGCGTCTTTATTTTTTTTATTATTTATTTAGGAAACAAACAGCCATTATACAAATTTCATTTTATTTTATTTTTAGTTGGACAACAAACAGCGTTAAGTACGTAAGAAATATAATAATAACAATTACAAAAAATATGGCCGATTACACGTTGCCACGGATATCAAGCTTAGAAAGTTGTAAAGAATTACAAGTTGTTAATTACAAGTGCCTAATTACAAGTAAAAAATACTGCTCTCAAAACAGAATATGATGTTATTTTGATATATAGAGAAGATCGAAAATGTAGGAGTACTTATCGACAAAATGAAGAAAAATTAGTGCTCAATTTAAAAGGAAAAATAAAAATAAAGGAAATCATTTCTTCCTGAGTGAAGCACCCACCGCTTTGCGAAAGTGCGCCGTCTCTAAATGAAAAATATCAATATCAAATATGATGTTGATAAAATTTATGTAAATGTATACCTTGAGATCCATTGGCGTATAACAATTATTAGAACTACAAGATAAAGACAACAAAAATAAAATAATACTGAAATAAAATCATAAAAGAAGAGGGGAAAGAACAAGTTATTAAAAACAGTTGACGGATTTACTCTCTAGATTCTAGAAGCATATTTCTCTCACCATTTGTATTTCGAAACGAATGTAGGGAGAAAATGTCGACATCTGAAAGATTTGTGTTATAATGTGTAGTCGCGCGTCTAAAAAAGGAATTATTTGCATGTCTTTATACAAAAACTACTTCATAATGGAAGATTTGGGGCCGTAATAGACTCGAATGTCAAAATATACGTTTCAAATGTGATGTTTTATCAGTGAACATACGCCACAGGTCTAAGTTACTAATAAAAATATATAGGTTCGCCATTACCAAAGCAATCCGGCTAAAATACATCACGACTTTTTTGTCTATGTTACATGTGTGAACTCCATTCTATCTGTAATCTTAGTTGCAAAGATATATTAACATCTGAAGCTCGTATCAAATGCATGCCCACAAACAGACACGTGTAGTTCGCGCTTACAAATGATGAATGTGTACTTACAAATTAAAATTCAAACCTCAAATGAACATAAGCCCTGCAACTTTTGCCGAGCTTCCCTCGAACAAGGGTGACATTGGTAGAATGAACCATTTTTTACAGTATGGGTGGTCAGCCTCATACCAACCTATAGGTCAAGGAACCAATAAGAAAATACAAGTTCGCCGTTACCAAAGCAATCCGGCCAAAATACATCACAGCTTTTTTGTCTATGTTACATGTGTGAACTCCATTCTATGCTCCTAATCTAATCTAAGTTGCAAAGATATGTAACATTGGGGATTCACATTACATGCATTCTCACAAGCACATACGTATACAAGTTCGCGCTTGAGCACGTCGCATGTGAACCTACAACATAAAAACCAAATCTCAAATGGACATACACCCTGCAACTAATGCACTGAAACAGGGGTGACATTGGCAAAGTGAACCATTTCCTACAGCATGGGTGGTCAGCCACATACCAACCTATAAGTCAAGGAATATACACAACAAATAACATAATATAAGATTAATATAAATATTAATCTCAAGGCGTGGCGAGAAAATCTTTACAAAGTAAATGAAACGTCACCACACAGTCTTTAACGTTTTAATAATAATATTACAACCAAAAAGAAAAAATACAAATTACCATTTTGCGTTGGCGCGCCTGATGGTCCGTGCACATTTTGTTGACGGCTGATTTTTAATGTGCATAAAGAAAAAACAAACATGGCGGACGCAAAATGGCGGGAGATTGTCTGCGGTTGGCGCGAAACGTCAAAAGTGACGCGCGGCAAACAATGGCGCCCGCACCTAATTTACAAACGCCGTTTTTCTCGTGATAAATTGCGATTAAAAAAAACGATTTCGATGCATATTACCGTGCAGTTTTTGATGATATTTTTTTGCCTTCGCAGGTTAAAAAGCTCGACATTGAGCAAAAAAATATACATACAACAAACGATGAAGTGTTTTCTAATCTAATCTAAGTTGCAAAGATATGTAACATCAAGGATTAATATTATATGCATTTTTACAAGCAGACACGTATGAGTTCGCGCTTAAACATACCGCATGTGGACTAACAGTATTAACATTCAAAACGAAACGCCCAGAAAAAAAAACACGTGTAAGTTCACGCTTACTAATTCTGAATGCGTACTTACAAATTAAAACCAAATCTCAAATGAACATACACCCTGCAACTCTTGCCGACCTTCCCTGTAACAGAAATTACATTGGCAAAGTGAACCATTTTCTACAGCATGGGTGGTCAGCCGCTAGGGAATGCAATCTCGATCTCGCGAGATCCCGATCTTCTGAGATCTCGCCTCATTTTTCGAGATCAATCTCGAAGCATAAAATGACGAGATCTCGACCGAGATTGACGAGATCGAGCGGCAGTATTTGGCGATGCATGACACATGCTTTCTGCGCGCGAGCGATTCGCTGACTGACGAAGAAAAGGATGGACCGCATACGCAAACTATCCGTGCTGCTGCAAGATCAAATAAAAGTCTTCAAGAGGAACTATAAGATACTTTGAAAGACATTTTATGGGTCTGAATTTCTGTGTTCACTAATATAAGTTAAGACATTATAAAAATTAAGTTTTTTTTTAATACCTACTTCATTTGTATCTTACTCGCATCATAATAACACCTAAGTAGTATCAATCATGTTTCAGTTACCTAATTGAAACAATACTTTTAGAAATCCATTCGAGATCTCGAAAATGCCGAAATCTCGCTGAGATCGAATTTCTGATCCCTCGAGATCTCAACTTAGCGAACTCGTCTCGAGATTGCATTCCCTATCAGCCGCATACCAACCTATAAGTCAAGGAACGCATGTGCAATATAAAAATCCAAATCTCAAATGTACACCCACCCTGCAACTCGTAAAACAGCACAAACAAAATATGAATATTTAATATGAGCTCTAGAAATACGAAATAATTGTGGCGTGTAGAGTAGAGTCAATAAAATGATAATGAAGTTGTGTGCAAATACAAGAAAGACAAGGGATTTAAGAGCTCCTCTTTATCTTGCAATAATAATAGTACAACGGAGTATGAAAGTGACAGCTCGCACGCAATTAACACATCCGCTGATACCGTTCTGTCAGCCGCCATTTAAAATTCATACATCCGCGCATTGTCTATGCCGCGCGTTCACTATTTACACTCCGTTAAACGCGCGTTCGCACGGATCGAGTGCGAGTGAATTAGTAGGTTGGCGTATGCGTGTGCTGCCGTTTTACGCACAAACACACGCCTACACGGACCAAAGAGTATGGATTTTATTCTAATTTTTGGGTGATAGAACACCTATGGAATACATCTTAAATCTCCGACAATTAATAATAATAATATAATATTAGGGTGAATTATTTGGCGAGCGCTGTTTTTTTTGTATATCACACCTCAAAAACCCTCTGCGAGTTTGGTCATCGTTGTAGAAAGCGCCAATTTTCAAGCAAGACCCAGTTGCTGTAAGGCTGGATGGACCTTTAGTGACCGGTCTTTGGTAAAGGTTTGTAAATTTTTCACCCAGCAAAGAGCATATTTGAAAATATAAATGGTATCTGTACTTTTTGTGCTCCGTCGCGATTCGAACCCACAACCTTCTATTTACGAGTCAGAAGTGTTTTAACCACTAGAACACGGACCGGTCAAATATTTTACTATAGATTGATTTTAATATTTTTTAGAAAAAAAAATCTAATGAAACACTAAATTAAAAAATCAATCAATATGAATTTTCACAGTGTTAATACAAAAACCATAAAAAATATAGTGTTAATGTAGAGTTAAAATTAAAATTAAATTTTAAAAAATTAAATATTACTTGACTCGGACTGAGTGTGGCTCGGCCCGACACGGTCTAGCGTGAGTCATCCTTAAGGGTACTACCTAATCACTCGCTACTCGCTTGTTAAGGGATCGCCCCGTCTGAACTACATAATACATCCGCGCATTGTCTATGCCGCGCTTTCTCTATTTACACACGGTCCTTGTTAGTGTCGTAATCCCCCGCATTGTGGGACGGCGCCTTTTATTGAATGCGACGCCATTTTGTGAACGCTGAGCATAGACAATAGGGATAAGGCGTCCACAAAATGGCGGCTTACCGCGTACACGAGACGCGGAGCTGAAGAAAGCGCGAGCTTCGTAATAGAGCCAAGACATAAAATTAATATTAATATAAGGATGATTTATTTGGTGAGCGCTGTTTTTGTGTGTGTCACACCTCAAGAGCCCTCTGCGAGCTTGGTTGTCGCTGTAGAAAGCGCCAATTCTCAAGCAAGACCCAGTTGCTCTAAGGCTGGATGGACCTTTCAGTGGCCGGTCTTTGGTAAAGGTATATGAATTTTTCAACCCAGCGAAGAACACGTTTGGAAATATAAATTGTATATTCTTGTGCTCCGCCGGGATTCGAATCCACAACCTTCCATTTACGAGTCCAAAGTGTTGCCACTGGACTACGGACCGGTCCAAGAAATGCCAACAACACGCGGTGTGCCTGAGCGGTCACCCATCCAGGTAGCATCCGCGCCCAATGATGCTTAACTTCGGTGATCTGATGAGAACCGCTGCTTTCAACATGGCATCGGCGTTGAATATGTGAATGGATTTAAATTTCGATACAAAAATGTGCAATAATTTACAAAAATTGCGATACGAATAGCACAACAACATTAACTTAAAGGCCAGCGCCGGTTTATCCCCACGGTAATTCTTACCCACCGAATATAGGTAATATTTGTATGAAGACCTGTCCAAGATGGCCGCAAGTGAACAGCTGATTAGTTTTTATACAAATACTACCGATTGCGGTAGGTAGAAATTACTGTGGTGATGAGACTTCCAACCCAGGCATGATTAGTTTGTCAAAGCGTGGGCTCAACCAACGACTTAAATGTCTAAAAATAGCCCCAATTGTCTCTAGCAAAGACCAGTCACAGAGGGTCCATCCAGCTGTAATATGATGATGAGTTGATGATTTCTTTATAGCGCCGTTTCGTGATGTACTCACTCCAAGGGCGCTGGTGCAAACGATGCCAGAAATTTGCTTGTCTTCAGTGCATTCCGGAACTTTCCATGGTCCTCTAGCTCTCTCACATGATGTGGCAGGTGGTTCCAGGCCAGAGGGCCAGCAACAGCAAATGCACGCTCTCCAAACACTGTGTTAACTCTTCTTATAGGTTCTTCAATCCTTGATTTGGCTCCAGTCTCAGCTGAGCGCAGTGTTAGCCTTTTTTGCCGAGGGTGACTGGTTTGATTAAATCAGCTATTCTTAGACATTTTAGTCGTCGGTTGAGCCCACGCTTTGACAAACTAATGATGCATTTGTATGAAGACCTGTCAATCCAAGATGGCCGCAAGTGAACAGCTGATTTGTCTTCATACAAATATTACAAAATTCGGTAGGTAAGTATGACCGTGCTTACGAAACTTCCAGCGCAGGCACCATTTGTTAGTCAAAGCGTGGGCTCAACCATCGACTAAAATGTCTAATAGTCCCGTGAATCAAAACATCAAAAATACCTTTTTGTTTGTAGAATTTTATTTGTTTTTTTTTTTAATCTCGATTTTGAAAAAAGCGTCGTGCCCTCTAAGAGTACCTATCTGCAAATCTTATCCAGAATAAACAATCTTAAAACGCAAAGGATGAAGATAAATAAATAAATGTACAAAAAAATCCCATCAAAGCCTGTGCGCTCTCCACCGCAGAACTAACCCACCAAAAAAAAGCTCTGAATTTTCTAGAAGTATTTTTTTTACACAAAAAGTTAGTCTTTTTACAGTCCACTCTTATACAGACATTAACATGCCGGGAGGAACTATGTTATTAAAGCTTTTAAAGAATTGAAATTAATCTAATCTTACGTAATCTAAGTTGCAAAGATATGTAACATTGGGGATTCACATTATGTATATGCATTTTCACAATCAAGTTCACGCGTATACTTATACGCGTGAACTTGATTGTGAAAATGCATATACATAATGTGAATCCCCAATGTTACATATCTTTGCAACTTAGATTACGTAAGATTAGATTAATTTCAATTCTTTAAAAGCTTTAATAATTTAATTTAGCGCTTGTACTTCCCGCATGAGAAACTTGCACCTTGCAACGCTTGCCTACCTTCCCTGAAACGGGGTAACATTGGAAAAGCGAACCATTTTCTACAGCATGGGTGGTCAGCCACATACTAACCTATAAGTCAACGAACATACACACGTTACATTTTTTTTAAATCACAAATAATAATATGTATTAACATCAAAACAAAAACAAAACACAAATATGTATCTAATTTAAAAAACCCTGGTCCTAGCCGCCAACATTACAGATGAACCGCCAATTCTTTCTGTCCTTACACACTTCTTTCATTTCATCCAGAGTCATTCGCGCTTGTACTTCCCGCATGAGAAACTTGCACCTTGCAACGCTTGCCTACCTTCCCTGAAACGGGGTAACATTGGAAAAGCGAACCATTTTCTACAGCATGGGTGGTCAGCCACATACTAACCTATAAGTCAACGAACATACACACGTTACATTTTTTTTAAATCACAAATAATAATATGTATTAACATCAAAACAAAAACAAAACACAAATATGTATCTAATTTAAAAAACCCTGGTCCTAGCCGCCAACATTACAGATGAACCGCCAATTCTTTCTGTCCTTACACACTTCTTTCATTTCATCCAGAGTCATTCTTCTTCTTTATACAAGCTCTCGTTTTATTACGACTCTGGATATCCCATTCATTTGCTATTTCAGGAACCTTTCCAGGTCTTCCTCTACAATGACATCCATCTATTCTTGCAACATATACATTCTTCGTCAGTCTTTCCTCACTCATTCTCTCCATATGTCCAAACCATCTTAATAAACTTCATTTAATCTTCACTTTCACACTTTCCCTTACACCACATTCTTCTCCTACAAAATCATTCCTCACCCTATCATTCCGTTTTTTCCCAATCATACTTCTTAGAAAGTCCATTTCAATGTTAGATGGATTCCGATTCTGGTTAAAAGATTTACAAAAAAAATACATACATCATACAGTGACCAGTCCGTAGTCCAGTGGTAACACTTCGGACTCGTAATGGAAGGTTGTGGGTTCAAATCCCGGCGGAGCACAAAAAAATACCATTTATATTCATTTCAGCAACTGGGTCTTGCGCTTGGCGTATTGGCGCTTTGTAGCGACGACCAAGCTCGTAAACACCCTTGCGGCACTACAACAAGTGTCATAGACTCCTAGAGTCTCTGAAATCTAGGGTGTCCCCCACACAGGATTTAAAAAAATAAAAATCACAAAATATTATTATTTATTGACTTAATAAAATGTAATTTGTCATGTAGTTCCTTGACTTATAGGTTGGTATGCGGCTGACCACCCATACTGTAAAAAATGGTTCACTTTGCCAATGTCACCCCTGTTTCAGGGAAGGACGGCAAGAGTTGCAGGGCTTATGTTCATTTGAGATTGGGTTTTTATATTGTAGGTCCACATGCGGCATGTGTTAGCGTGAAATTATACATGTCTGCTTGTGGGAATGCATTTAATATAAATCTTAAATAATATATATCTTTGCAGCTTAGATTAGATTAGATTAGTCGGACTACTTAAAAACAACATGGCCAATATTCACTGCAACGCTTCTTGCAATAGGCGGCTATGCCTTGAGTCAACATTAGAGATGGGCCACTCGAGGGGCGCGGTGCGTTATTGAAAGATTTCTTCCCTTTGAAGACCGCTCCGTTGAAACGCTGAACCAGCCCCCGCCTGCCCATCCCTACAGGCCGTGCACAGCGATAGATTGGCGGTGGGTAATATCATGGTTAGGAGATGAGACACTGCAGACGGGGATAGCTGAAGTTCTTAAAATAATAAAATAATATTAGGATTATTTATTTGATGAGCCATTAATGGCCCATAGTCCAGTGGTTACACTTCGGACTCGTAAACCGAAGGTTGTGGGTTCGAATCCCGGCGGAGCACATAAAAAAATACTATGTATATTTTCAAATTTGCTCTACGCTGGGTTGAAAAATTCATAAACCTTTACCAAAGACCGGTCATCAAAAGGTTCATCCAGCCGTACAGCAGCTGGGTCTTGCTTGATAGCGACGACCAATCTCGTAAAAAGTCTGGTCGAAAGCTTAGTTGGTAGAATGCTAGCATTCCATGCCGAGAGCAAGGACTCGATCCCGAGGTGTACTCAGCCTTCACAAGAAATGAGACCCAGCATACCCGGAAGCTGCGAAACCCTCAATGCAACTGAAAATGTTTGGTGTGAGGCCGGCCCCCTTACCAGTAAAACTAAAAAGGTCTCGAATCGCCACATGCGACCCCTTCGGGGATAACGCAGGCAAGTAGTTACACTATATGTGTAGCTTATTAGCGGTTTTTTTTATGCCAGCGACTATTAAAGATAGTTTTTAGTTTTAACTTGTACACAAATATCGACTTTTGAAAGAAAGTAGGGCATAAACGAAATTTTGGTCAAAAATGAGTTATGAATGCTACTTCAAAAAAAATCCGCTCTTACTAATGCGCTAACTCCCATGGCTCTACGATTATTTTTTGTTGTTGTTTATGCTTAAGTAAACAACTGCGATTTTCGAAGTATGATTTTGGTGTAACCGACAAGCTTTTGGCCTTTTTTGTCCTAAAGGCGCTTGTGACATAAAAAAATCGTAAAACCACATAAATATGAATGCCAATAAATGCCTTATTTATTTTAATGTTAGAGCAATTTTGATTTTAACGATATGATAGAAAATAAATAAGTTATGCCATTTTTCTGCAATTTCAAACTTTAAACTGCTCTCCTGAACAATTAAGTTTATGTCGCTTAGGTCACTTACTTCCTTTTAGCCGTTGATATGATGTTCAACTACTATCCTGGTTTGATCAGCATCGTATAAGTCTATAGGGAGGGCACCGTGATTTTTTAGATCGTCATTCGATTTATTTTTTGATCGAATTTTCGTGCGCCGTTTCAAATATCCCACAACCACATCCATTCTCCACTATGCGGAGACGTCGTGAAAGGTTTTATTAGGTCTTGGAGAGATTTAGCTATCAGAACATCATTCAAATATATACTCATATATCAATAACCTACAAAAAAAATACTATTCGAAAACTTTTTTCTTTATTTTCTCCTGTTATTTTTTTTGTTTTAGCTCTTACCAGAGACGTGCACAGCGTTTCAGGTATAGGTAGGCAGAACAGATGGATTTCGCGCTTAAACATGCTACATGAGTAATTACAAATTTAAGGAACCGTGTACGAAAGACTCCCTAGATTTCAGAGACTCGAGGGGTCTAATCTAATCTAATCTAAGCTGCAAAGATATTTATCATTTAAGATTTATACTAAATGCATTCCCACAAGCAGATATGTATAATTTCGCGCTAACACATGCCGCATGTGAACCTACAATATAAAAACCCAATCTCAAATGAACATAAGCCTTGCAACTCTTGCCGTCCTTCCCTGAAACAGGGGTGACATTGGCAAAGTGAACCAATTTTTATATTATGGGTGGTCAGCCGCATAACAACCTATAAGTCAAGGAACATACATGACAAATTACATATGTTAAATCAAAGAATAAAAATAACAATATATACATTGACATAAAAAACTAAATCATAAAACCAATTTCACTTTAACAAACCCTAGCCGCCAACATCACAGATCAACCGCCATTTCTTTCTATCCTTGCATACTTCTTTCATTTCCTCCAGAGTCATAACCTTCTTCATACAAGCTCTTCTTTTATTTTGACTCTGGATATTCCATTCATTCGCAATTTCGGATATTTGGTCCATCCATACCTTTCTCGGTCTTCCTCTACCACGACATCCATCTATTCTACCAATATATACTTTCTTCGTCAGTCTTTCCTCATTCATTCTCTCCATATGCCCAAACCATCTTAACAAACTTCTTTTAATCTTCACTTTCACACTTTCTTTTGCACCACATTCTTTTCTTACAAAATCATTCCTCACCCTGTCACTCCGTCTTTTCCCAATCATACTTCTTAGAAAGTCCATTTCAACAGTATGGACTTTACTAATTTCACTTTCATTCACCGTCCAGGCCTCGCTTCCATACATCAAGGTGGGTAAAAGTATGCCACTGCGTACCGCCAATCGAGCATTTTTAGATATGTTTTGATTTTTGGCGATACAAGCTGTGGCACCCAGTACACACCTGCCCTTCATTACTCTTCTTTCAAGTTCACCTGTCATTCTTCCATCTTTTTCAAACTTACTTCCCAATCTATTACACTTATTGTAGTGCCGCAGAGGTGTTGGTGATGTGGTGGTTGTTGGCTGCGTAGTGTTGTTTTGTGTGTTGCGTTGGCTTCGTTTTGAGACACTGAAAGTAGGTAAGTGGCGAAAAATATAAAACCTAACTTGAAATGAACATAAAGGCTGCAACTCTTACAGACCTTTGCCTAAAACGTGGATAATATTGAAGAAAGTCTACCAATGTTCACATTATAATAGTAATAATAAAAAGAGAATATTTAAAGTGCCGTTTTGTGATAAATCACTGCAAGGGCACTGTTCAACTGTAACATCTCCGAAACAAACATGTCTTCAATCCCGACCTAAATGCACTTGCACTCTCTACGGCTCTAAGCTCATGGGGTAGGGCATTCCACAGCACAGGGCCAGCTATGCAAAAGGCACGATCCAAGTGGTTTGCTTTATTAGATCGTATGCGTGGTCGGCGGCCTCATACCAATTTATAAGTCAAGAAAAGAAAAATTGATATGAAAACAAATTTAAAATTTAAATTCAATACAACGTGAGATAATCTGCTCCTTAAATATTTAGATTAAAAAAAATGGAAAAAAGAAAGATATTTATATATATAAAAGTAAGCAAGATTCCTTCTATATCCCTCCCGCCATCCTCTTACCTTTCCTTCTAGATACATATTTATCCTGCTCGGAAATCTTCGGTTTACTTAGGGGAATGATTTATTTAACAAAGGAGCTGCCAATATTTGGGCTGGGCGGGGGACGGAGACAAAGAAAAGATGAAGTGGATGATTATATCGCAACTAAGCTACACATATAGTGTAACTTCTTGCCTAAGTTATAACCGAAGTGATCGCATATGGCCAATATTTGTGCTGGGCAGGGTATGGAGACGAAGAAAAAGATGAGGTATATGCGTTCTGTATGTATGTGTCAGAAGGACCCACAGCACATGGACGCTCATACAAAGCTATATATAAACAGTGTTTAATTAGAATTTTGTTTCTAAAAAATATTAAAATCAGAAGCTATATATTTTCTTAAGTAGCGGAATGCCTTCCCGTGATGTAAATGAAGCGGTACGACAAAACCAGTACCTCTAGGTCAGAGGCGTTCCCATGTCTTTAAAGGTGTATAGTTCGATGTTACTGAAAATAATTTGACTTTTTGCATTGGCTTTTATTTAAAAAAAATTATACCTGACGATGATCTAAGATCGAAAACATTAGTAAAATTAAAGAATAAATAATTGTAAAAGTGGAAATATAAAACAGTGTTTGATTTAAATCCTTAAACTAAATAAATTGATGAATATGAATTTTCACAGTGTTAATATAAGTACAAACAATACAAAATATGAAAATAAAAGCATACCTCGGGGATCCTTGTGGGAATGATATACATACATATCTAATACAAAAAAAAATAATAAATGTTTCAGGGCATATCGCAAAAACGCAACTAAGATGCACATATAATTTAACTTCTTGCCTACGTTACGATGATGATGATGAGTTGATAATTTATTTATAGCGCCGTTTCATGATGTAGTCACTCCAAGGGCGCTTGTGCAAATGATGTCAGAAATTTGCTTGTCTTCAGTGCATTCCGGAACTTTCCATGGTCCTCTAGCTCTGTCACATGATGTGGCAGGTGGTTCCAGGCCAGAGGACCAGCAACTGCAAATGCGTTATCCTTAGAGTGATCGCATGTGGCGCTTTAGGACCTATTTATTTTTACAGGTAAGGAGGGACACCTCACGCCAACCACCTCAGAAGCGCTATTCTGCTTAATTCCTAAAACTTTGGATATCAATCCATGTCGGAGCTTTCTAAGGCTCCTCACTATGTGTGAAGAGGTTCACTGAAGAAGTATATGGAATATGCGAGTGGCGTCCGTGTAGACGCTACATATTTGAACCGCAATTGTGTGAGAGACCAGAGTCGATTCAAACATTGAGCCGTGAAGTCGAAAGCAAGAGCTATAAATCAGTACATTGTAAAATGACATTGTGTAAAATAAACCTTGAAAAAAAAAATGCAGTTTGATTTAGAAACCCAACTAAAATCATAGAAATATAAAATTAAAGTACATTTTTGACAGCCTGCCTGTGCTGCGCACCTTTAAACTTCTAGACTCGACGGGCTGGGGAATTTAAATCTAAATCTTAATCTAAGTTACAAAGATATGTTACATTTGAGATTCATATTAAATGCATTCCTACAAGCAGACACGCATAATTTCGCGTTCACACATGTCGCATGTGGACCTACAATATCAAAACCCAATCTTAAATGAACATAAGCCCTGAAACTCTTGTCGACCTTCCCTGAAACAGGGGTGACATTGGCAAAATGAACCATTTTTTACAGTATGGGTTGTCAGCCTCATACCAACCTACAAGTCAAGTAATACAAGCAATTAATCCCTTATCTTTATAAAATGCAACGGCCTCCCCATACAAAATAGTTGTGCGTTAATGGCATTCAAACTGAAGAACTCCTAAACAGATGCACGTCATATTCACAACAAATATTGTTCAGGACTTGGGATGTGCTTCCTCATCATTAGTAGATTTTAAATTGTTGTTTTTTAAATAAATAAACATGATCAATCACAACACCTTTTTATGTAAAACCTATGCGAGAAACAAAACTCATTTTGACATTCGAATTTCAAATAAATTGCCAGCACTTCAACATAGGCTTCAAAGTTGCCATCGTTGCCATTGCCAAGTCGATTCTTTTTCGGTTGAATTCCGTTGAGTACCTACCTATATTCTTTATTTATTTCAAAATTATACTTCAACCAGTTATAACATGTATTTTTTAGAAATAATGACGATCGATTCGGTCAACTTTTTATATGAAACCGTACTTATTGCGGCATTTAATTTTTTTAAAGTATTATTTACAATATACAATCTAAGTTGCATAGACGCATTAACATTTATAATTCATATTCAATGCACTCCTCTTCGGAGACACGAGTGATTTTGCGCTTACAAATGCTGCATGTGTATTTACAAATAAAAATTTCAGCCTCTCATGACCATAAGCCCTGCAACTTTTGCTGACCTTTTCAGAAACAGGGGACACATTTGTTAAGTGAACCCATTTATGCGATATGGGTGGTAAGCCTCATACTAACCCTTAAGTCAAGGAATTTGAGTTTGAAAACTCCTTAACAACGGTAATCTTAATTTATAATCTAAAGTTGCAAAAAAAGTTATTTGATGATTCAAATTGAATGCACGCCCACAAACTGGCAAATGTCATTTCACGCTAACATATAGTTGTGGCGCTTGATTTTTTTTAAATATTAGAATATATAATCTAAGTTGCACAGATACAATAACTTTTATAATTCATATTCAATGCATGCCCCCCTGGAGACACGAGTGGGTACGCGCTTATTAATGCTGCATGTGAACTTACAAATTAAAATTAAGGCCTCTAATGAACATAAGCCCTGCAACTTTGGCCAACCTTTTCAAAAACAGGGGGAACATTTGTCAAGTGAACCATTTTTTTCGATATGGGTATTCAAGCTCATACTTACCTATCCGTCAAGGATTTGAGTTTGAAAAATCCTTCAACAACGTTAAATTTAATTTATAATCTAAAGTTGCAAAAAAAGTTATTTGATGATTCAAATTGAATGCACGCCCACAAACTGGCAAATGTCATTTCACGCTAACATATAGTTGTGGCGCTTGATTTTTTTTTAATATTAGAATATATAATCTAAGTTGCACAGATACAATAACTTTTATAATTCATATTCAATGCATGCCCCCCTGGAGACACGAGTGGGTACGCGCTTATTAATGCTGCATGTGAACTTACAAATTAAAATTAAGGCCTCTAATGAACATAAGCCCTGCAACTTTGGCCAACCTTTTCAAAAACAGGGGGAACATTTGTCAAGTGAACCATTTTTTTCGATATGGGTATTCAAGCTCATACTTACCTATCCGTCAAGGATTTGAGTTTGAAAAATCCTTCAACAACGTTAAATTTAATTTATAATCTAAAGTTGCAAAAAAAGTTATTTGATGATTCAAATTGAATGCACGCCCACAAACTGGCAAATGTCATTTCACGCTAACATATAGTTGTGGCGCTTGATTTTTTTTAAATATTAGAATATATAATCTAAGTTGCACAGATCCAATAACTTTTATAATTCATACTCAATGCATGCCCCCCTGGAGACACGAGTGGGTACGCGCTTATTAATGCTGCATGTGAACTTACAAATAAAAATTAAGGCCTCTAATGAACATAAGCCCTGCAACTTTGGCCAACCTTTTCAAAAACAGGGGGAACATTTGTCAAGTGAACCATTTTTTTCGATATGGGTATTCAAGCTCATACTTACCTATCCGTCAAGGATTTGAGTTTGAAAAATCCTTCAACAACGTTAAATTTAATTTATAATCTAAAGTTGCAAAAAAAGTTATTTGATGATTCAAATTGAATGCACGCCCACAAACTGGCAAATGTCATTTCACGCTAACATATAGTTGTGGCGCTTGATTTTTTTTAAATATTAGAATATATAATCTAAGTTGCACAGACACAATAACTTTTATAATTCATATTCAATGCATGCCCCCCTGGAGACACGAGTGGGTTCGCACTTATAAATGCTGCATGTGAACTTACAAATTAAAATTAAGGCCTCTAATGAACATAAGCCCTGCAACTTTGGCCAACCTTTTCAAAAACAGGGGAAACATTTGTCAAGTGAACCATTTTTTGCGATATGGGTATTCAAGCTCATACTTACCTATCCGTCAAGGATTTGATTTTAAAAAATCCTTCAACAATGTTAAATTTAATTTATAATCTAAAGTTGCAAAAAAAGTTATTTGATGATTCAAATTGAATGCACGCCCACAAACTGGCAAATGTCATTTCACGCTAACATTTAATTGTGGCACTTGATGTTTTTAATTTTAGAATATAAATCTAAGTTGCATACATACATTTTATAATTCATATTCAATGCATGCCCCCAAGCAGACATGAGTGACTTTGCGCTTACAAATGCTGCATGTGTAATTAAAAATAAAAATTTCAGCCTCTCATAACCATAAGCCATGCAACTTTTGCCGACCTATTCAGAAACAGGGGGAACATTAGTTAAGTGAACCCATTTATGCGATATGGGTGGTAAGCCTCATACTAACCCTTAGGTCAAGGAGTTTGGGTTTGAAAAATCCTTAAACAACGGTTATCTTAATTTATAATCTTAAGTTGCAAAAAGAGTTTTGATGATTCAAATACAATGCACACCCACAAGCTGGCAAATGTTCTTTCACGCTAACATATAATTGTGGCACTTGATGTTTTTAATTTTAGAATATAAATCTAAGTTGCATACATACATTTTATAATTCATATTGAATGCATGCCCCCAAGCAGACATGAGTGAGTTTGCGCTTACAAACGCTGCATGTGTAATTACAAATAAAAATTTCAGCCTCTCTTGACCATAAGCCCTGCAATTTTGCCGACCTTTTCAGGAACAGAGAAACATTCGTTCAGTGAACATTTTTTTAGGTATAGGAGGTCAGCCTCATACCTCATGCTTCATACAAGATACTCAGAACATGAAAGAACTAAATAACCCTTTTACCGCAATTTTTTTTTCAAATTACTTCTTAAAGCATTTAATTACTATGAAGGAGGTGTGAGGAAAAATTATTGCGAAGCCAGACTTACACAGCCCGAAGGGCCTAGCAGACAACCGTGCGCAGCACGGTCAGTCTGCTAGTTACATCATATTATACAAACAAACATACACTAAAAAATCTACAAAACAATTAAAATAAAACAAATAAAAATTAAAATTGATTCTTGGCCTTAGCCACCTACATTACAGATCAGCCGCCATTTTTTTCGGTCCTTACATACTTCTTTCATTTCATCCAGAGTCATAACCCTTTTCATACAAGCTCTCCTTTTATTATGACTCTGAATATCCCATTCATTCGCTATTTCGGAAATTTTACCACGGCATCCTTCTATTCTTGCAACATATACTTTCTTCTTTGGAATTTGTTGCTTTAAAATTCAACGCCAACATTTTTCTCAACTGAACTCCACATTAAATTGGAATTTGTTTTCTGTTTAGTTTTGATGATATTACTATGTATTTACTGATTTATAAAATGTAATTCGTCGTGTATGTTCCTTGACTTATAGGTTGGTATGCGGCTGACCACCCATGCTGTAAAATGGTTCACTTTGCCAATGTCACCCCTGTTACAGGGAAGGACGGCAAGAGTTGCAGGATGTATGTCCATTTGAGATTTTGTATTTATATTGTAGGTTCACATTAGGCTTATGCAAGCGCGAACTTGTACGTGTCTGGTTGTGAGAATGCATGTAATGTGAATCTCCAATGTAACATATCTTTGCAACTTAGATTAGAATAGAAAACTGTGTTTTTTTAAATAAATCAATTACATATCTTTCCTTACTCGCTACTATTATATAAAATTAAAGTACATTTTTGACAGCCTACCCTGTGCTGCGCACCTTTCAACTCCTAAGCTAGACGGGCTGGGGAATTTAATGCTTTAAAATTGAACGCCAACATGTTTCTCAACTGGGTGGCAAACAGAAAGAGATGAGATGGAGGATAAAACAGCGAGTGACTGAAAGCGACTGAACGCAAAAGAAAAAGAAAATATATTTTCACTTAGACAAAGGGCAGATAATACCGCAAAGGTGCGTTCATGCTACGAAGCATATAAGAAACGCAAAATGCAACTATAGTTTACTGATTTTTTATATATTTTAGAAACCAAATTCTATTTAAACACTGTTTCTTAGCACATATATTGATTTATTTTAATTTTGAATTACAAACGTGTTCGACCTTATATGACCTGGTTGCGTAATTATTATTTAATAATTCATTACAAAATAAAAAAAAATATTAATAGTTTTTATTAAAACCTGTTTCTGGCCAAGCAGAATAGGTAGGATAATTTTTTTACTCTTTACAAATCTATTTCTTTAGAAAAAAAAATACGCTGAGTCAACCTTGCCGGTTTTTATTTAGAGCTTAAAATAAACACTAAAAAGGGAAATTACTTCTGACACCCTCGATGGCGGACTTTTTAAGAGTTTGGTCGTCGCCACAAAGCTCCAATTCTCAAGCAAGACCCAGTTGCCATAAGGAAATTTGAATATTTGAAGAAGTCGGGATGATAATGGATAACCTGAAGTATCGCAGGGGGACGTGAGTCCATGGAGGTAGTCATTCAATGGTGTGGCTATGAAAGTGATTTATTTCCAATCGACATGATGCACCGTCTTTGACACCGTACATTGTTGATAGTGGTCTTGCTCACGACATATGAAATATTTTTCTCATTTTCTATGTAATCAACGTGTCTCTACTCCGTCTTCAATCTATGTACATATCACCATAGGAACCCTTTAAATCACCATGGCAAAGGTATTTGTTACTAGTGTTGTTGAACGTATGAAAACATCGATAAATTCCGAATTCAAAAATGTTCCGACCTCATTGTGTAGGGGATGATTTTTACAAGTATCAATTACCGCGAGCATAGAAGCTACATACTTGAATAAGCACGTACTTTGAACATCACTAGTTCCAGAAATGGCTGTTACTTTCATGAGCAAAATATTTAGATAAATGAAAAATAAATTTTATGAACTTAATCATATAAAATTATTTTTTAAGTGAAATATTATTCCACATTTTATACAAAAAAAAAAAACTTTTATCGGCACGTTTAAAAAATATCCAGTTTGGCATTTATGTTTTTGTTTTTTCAATTCGGTAACACACCTCTTGACAGTAGGAAGGTTATCGATAGACTGAATTTGGATTTTTGTATGATGAGTGGGTTAGCGCGTTCCTAATTCTCAAAGGATTGCTTTTTTAGCCCATACAGTTCTTATATATCGATGGTCGCAACAAAGCTCCAATTCACAAGCAAGACCCAGTTGCTGTAAGGAATTTAAATATGAACGCGGCACAAGTCGGGATGATTATGGATAACCTGAAGTATCGCAGGGGGATGCGGGCCTAATAAAATGCCGGTCCGCCAGTCAACAACTTTATGCCTTTTCAAAATGGCCGATCCGCTCATTGTTGGAGGCGGTAAAATAACGGACAGCAAACGTAAAAACATATCCGGGATCCATAACAATGCAGACGGACGGAAAACCAGATAGCTGGAAGACGCACAAGAGCGGGGCCCGGAAAATGTCAAACTAGTTAATGAAATTAAAAAAAATCCCAATAACATTAATAATATTAGGATGATTTATTTGGTGAGCGCTGTTTTTGTGTGTATCACACCCTAAGAGCCCTCTGCGAGCTTGGTCGTCGCTGTACGCAACGCAACGCAACTAAGCTACACATATAGTGTAACTTCTTGCCGCGTTATCCCCGAAGGAGTCGCATGTGGCGAGTTGAACCTATTTAATTTTACAGGTAAGTGGGCCGGCCTTACACCAACCACTTTAGTGAAGTGGGGGGTTTCCCAGCTCCCGAGGGGGCTGGTACTCATTTCTTGTGAAGACTGAGTAAACCTTGCCAGTATTTTATTTTGGGGTTTGAAATAAACACCGAAACGGGAAATCATTTCTGACACCCTCGGTGGGATTCGAACCCGAGCTCACGACATGGAATGCAAGCACTCTACCAACTGAGCTATCGACCGGACAAATTAGGCTGTACAAATCGCCAATTCTCAAGCAAGACCCGGTTGTTGTAAGGTTGGATGGACCTTTCAGTGACCGGTCTTTGGTAAAGGTTTATGAATTTTTTCAACCCAGCGAAGAGCACATTTGGTATAAATGGTATATTCTTGTGCTCCGCTTGGATTCGAATCCACAACCTTCCATTTACGAGTCCAAAGTGAAGCCACTGGACTATGGACCGACCCAAGGTTGACTGGCTTGTTTGTGTTTTCTAGAACTGTTTTCACAACAGAGAGATTATTATTTTTTTTAATATTGTTCTGATTTTAGTTCGGTTCTTTTAATCAAACTGCAATCTATTTTTCAAGATTTATTTTACACGATGTCGGTTTACAATGTACTGATTTCTAGCTCTTGGCTTATCGACTTCACGGCTCAATGTTTCAATCGACTGTGGTCTTTGACACAATTGCCGTCTAAGCCTACATGTTATTATTTATTGATTTAAAAATGTAATTTGCCGTGTATGTTCCTTGACTTATAGATTGATATGCGGCTGACCACCCATGCTGTAAAAAATGATTCACTTTGCCAATGTCCACAGGGGCTTATAATAATAATAAACTTTATTGTACACCACAAATAAATTACATTAATATTATAAACAAAAAGAGACATTTGTACAATGGGCGGTCTTATCGCACATGGCGATATCTTACAGACAACCTTAGGATGGACAAGATCTGCAAGTACAATGATACGGGTAGTCCGTGGTATTACAATAATTATGGTTAAAAAATACTGTATAAATACATGTATATATATATATATATATATATATATATATATATATATATTTATATTATAGGCTTATGTTTATTTGAGATTGGGTTTTTTATATTGTAAGTCCACATGCGCCATGTGTGAGCGCGACATTATGCGTGTCTGCTTGTGGGAATGAATTTAATATGAATCTCAAATGATACATATCTTTTGCAACTTAGATTTAGATTTAGTATGAAGACAAATCAGCTGTCGCTTGCGGCCATTTTGGTTTGACAGGTCTTCATACAAATGCATCATTAGTTTGTCAAAGCGTGGGCTCAACCGACCACTAAAATGTCTAAGTTTAGCCCCGTTGGTGACGTTTGCCCGCCGAGAAAAAAATCTAATATCTAATGTTGTGCCGAGTCTATCTATGATATGATAGCATTCTGTATTCCTTGTTAGGTATTGCGGCTGGGCAAACAAATAAACAAGACTCCTCCACATCTGTGTTCGTAACATCCTCTCCCCCCTCTTTCACAATAAATCTCTCGCACTCTCTCTAACCCAGGCATTCCAGGGGTATGTAGAAACGAAAAAAGAATATGATATAATCTAATCTAAGTTGCAAAGATATCGACGGTTAAAAGGCTGTATCAAGTATAACAGTTAAAATTCTCTCAGTTTTTGTAGAGTCACTAACCCCCATAAGGCGACACGAGTGCACACATTAGTATGGGATCTCTCCATGATTTACACTGATTTGCTCATTTCGCCACTTCCTCGGTCTTCCCCCATTAATAAATATTCTTTTTTCGGCTGCACCGATGGCCTTGCAACGCCCATATGGACGGAAGACAATATAGACAAATAAACGACAAAAACTCAATTGTTCAGGAGAGCAGTTTAAAGTTTGAGATTGCAGAAAAATGGCATAACTTTTTTATTTTTTATCATAATATCGTCAAAATTAAAACACC
Source organism: Agapetus fuscipes (assembly GCA_951799405.1). Taxonomy (NCBI): domain Eukaryota; kingdom Metazoa; phylum Arthropoda; class Insecta; order Trichoptera; family Glossosomatidae; genus Agapetus; species Agapetus fuscipes. The sequence goes on along the minus strand of OX637351.1, from coordinate 8,162,140 downwards.
TTGTCTTGTATCCTACCGCCATTCCTCTAGGGGTGGCCGGTACCTCCACACAAGTGCCTCCACTTGACTCTGTCCTTGCATACTTCTTTCATCTCATCTAATTTCATCACTCTTTTCATGCATGCTCTTCTCTTGTTTCTACTCTGTAAATTCCATTCATTCGCAATCTCCCTTATCTGGTCAATCCATTCATTCCTAGGTCTTCCCTTTCCACGCTTACCTATTGCATTCCCTTTATACACTTTTTTTGTCAGTCGGTCTTCATTCATCCTTTCAATATGTCCAAACCATCGAATCACACTTCTTTGAACTTTCACTTTCGCGCTTTCTTTTACTCCGCATTCATTCAGAACCCATTCGTTTCTCACTCTATCTATCAGTGTTTTTCCTCTCATAACTACTTCTGTCTAATTTCTACGGTGCATACCTTATTTACTTCTCTTTCATTCACCGTCCACGACTCGCTTCCATACATCAGTCAAACATCGTCAACGACGTTACCATGTTATAAGCACCGGTTCCCATAGATCACCTAAGTTAAGCAACATTGGGCGCGGACAGTACTTGGATGGGTAACCGCTCAGGTACACCGCGTGTCGTTGGCATCTTGGACCGGTCCGTAGTCCGTAGTGGCAACACTTCGGACTCGTAAATGGAAGGTTGTGGATTCGGATCCCGGCGGAGCACAAAATATACCATTTATATTTCGAATGTGCTCTTCGCTGAGTTGAAAAATTCAAAAACGTTTACCAAAGACCGGTCACTGAAAGGTCCACCCAACCTTACAACAACTGGGTCTTGCTTGAGAATTGGCGCTTTCTACAGCGAAGACCAAGCTCGCAGAGGGCTCTTGAGGTGTGATACACACAAAAACAGCGTTCACCAAATAAATCATCCTAATATTATTATTATCAGTGTCGGCAGCAATATAAAAAGCTCTATAATTAAACAAAATACAGGCATTTATTGGCATTCCTATTAATGTGGTTTTACGATGTCTTACGATTTTTTTATGTCACAAGCGCGTTTAGGACAAAAAATGCCAAAATCTTGTCGGTTACACCAAAACCATACTTCTAAAACGCAGTTGTTTGCTTGGGTATTCACAACGAAAAGATCATTGTAGAGCTGTGGGAGTTAGCGCATTAGAAAGAGCGGAATTTTTTAAGTAGGATACCATTCATAACTCATTTTTAACCAAATGTCACTTATGCCCTACTTTCTTTTAACCGTCGATATGTAACATTGGGGATTCACATTATATGCATTTTCATAAGCAAACACGTATAAATTCACGCTTGTACATTGCCGCATGTGAACCTACAACATAAAAACCCAAATCTCAAATGAAAATACACCCTGCAACTCTTGCTGACCTTCCCTGAAATAAAATTCATTTACAAATTCCGATATTCTATAAACCATTATTGGAGAACTCACATTATTCTCGATGTTTGGTTGGTGTAGTAACCAACGTCTACAGGATACGCTCTTCTTATGGGGACACTTATGAAACGTCGAGAATAAAGTAAGTTCACCCATTAGAGTTATTCGAAAATCTGGCGTTGAAATATTGTGACAAGCGTATGGTTGTATGTTATGTTACTAAATGGAAAGGTACCTTCTGATGTACCTACAAGGATACTCACTCCGGCTAGCTATCATCAGCATCACTTTCAGGGCGTGGGGTTCTTTCCTTGTGCGGCTCACTTTGTATTTTGGGAAGGGTTGTATATTAATAAGACTAGAGCTAAAGTTAACAATAGAGATTTAATCAGTTAAAGTCAAATATAAAAGTTAAATCCATAAAAAGGGAAAGAGGAATAGTGGAGAAGGAAAAAGCCAGACCTGTATTAACACTCAAACACAATCACAGTTCTCGCGGCTCACTTTCACGAAACACTGATCTGTAGGCTGGAGTCCTAGGCAAGCTTACGAGAGCCGCAGTCCATGAGGCGGATGCCTCAACACGTAGAGCCCCAGGGTGGAGGCTCCTCTGCACCAGGCTCCGGTCCATAAGGCGGGTGCCTTGGATGACGGATGCTCCATGCGCATGTCCCCACGTGGAAGCCTCGCAGCTAAGTCCACGGGGCCCCAACTGGGAAACTCCGGCAGTAATTGCCGCCTCGCAGCGCTGTGTGCGATCTCCTCCTTCGTCCGCACGTAATTCTAGACTGGCATCTCAGCTTTCCGAGTCACGGCGAGTGAAGACTCGAAGGGCCCTCGGTAAAACTCGTACGTAGCTCGGCTACGGCCACGCCGACGTAACTGCAGCCATCATGCGCTGACTTCTCGTTTATTAAATTTTATGTTATTTAAAAATAACATAACAAGTATTAGTGCATAAATGATCCTTATCACGCTGGTGAAACAACGCTCTGGTATTGGAATCATTCACTATATTCGAGAAATCGAGAACAGTCGAGAAGCGTCCGTATGAGCATACGAGTATATAAATGTAAGCGACAATTGTGTGCAGGCCAGAGTGTCGATTGAAACACTGAGAGAAAATTAATAGTAGTGTTATGTAAATAGTACTTAGGTATAAAGAAAATAAATAGGGTAGCTGTATATAGACTCTAGCTGTAGGATGAATTATTATTAAGTACCTAGAGTAAGGAAATATTATAGAAGTAATAGTTGTGTTGGAAGCTTGTGGAGTATGATAGACGTTTCCAGACGAATTTAGGCCTATAATGTTTGATTGTAATAGCTATAAAAAGCGTGAATTGCCTGCAAGTGGACAGTATCGAAATACTATTAGCCCTTACAGGCCAAGTCAGCGAAAGTCAACCATACAAGTGAACCATTGTAAAATAAATTGTGAACCAAAATAAATTAATTTAAAATAAATCTCCGGCCGTTTTAATTAAGAAGACCATCATTTTAAATTTTCAAAACATTACAACCCTAAAAACACTACAGTAGTTTTAAAATTATTTTTATTTGTCTACGAAACAAGAAATTGAAAATCTCTGCTCTGACCTCTCACTTCCACCCTCTTTACATTACATAATACATCTCTTTCCCCCAAATCCCGCCACGTCATGGAATAAAATGAAAATGCTTACTCTCATATATATTTCTCAAAATATGAGAAATAATTACAAATTCAAATACTCTGGCTTGGGGGGCTTGATGGTGACGATGGTGATCAATAAGTTTAATTTTTGTATTGATATTTTACGAGTATGACATTTTAGAATAGAAAAAATAATGTTGGATCAAAAATTTAAATAATGGTAGGTAAAATTCAATATTTAAATAATGTATGTAGGGGAATTTGATTATGGTAGGTACATTCAATACCTACTTAAAATTACAGTATTTAATAATGTATGCAGGGAAATTTAAATTTGTCAACCACAACACTTTTTTAAACTTCAACATTGATTTTGTATTGTCACATTTCTTAATTTCTTATGTCGGTTGACTCTTGGGTAGTATCGAAGCTAAATTCTAGTTGTAATTTTGTTCTTTTCTTGTCGAAAATTAGACAAGAAAGATCGTTGTACACTTTCACTTTTTGAAATTTAAGTGCTGCATCATCAGGAACTGCTATTGTCTGCAATTGCTCTAACCTCAAACTACCCACGAAGATTCTAGAACACTTATAAGCATCGAGACAAAATCCCCAATAATCAAGAAATTCAAGACGGATGAATTGATATTGTGGCCAGCTACCAACAGAATCCTGAACAGGTACTCGTATAGTAATAAAAAACATGAATTCCCGATAAACAGGCATTTTTTCTAGTTCACAGCACTGTCAGTTCTTTTACTTGACGGAAACGCTAAATGCAGTAGGTACGGTGCACTTTAGTGTCTTTTCAATCTAATCTTATCTAAGTTGCAAAGATATGTAACATTGGGGATTCACAATTATATGCATTTTTACAAGCAGACACGTACAAGTTCGCGCTTGTGCATACCGCATGTGAACCTACAACATAAAAACCCAATCTCAAATGGACATACACCCTGCAAATCTTGCCGACCTTCCCTGAAACAGGGGTGACATTGGCAAAGTGAACCATTTTCTACTGCATGGGTGGTAAGCCGCACACCAAACTATAAGTCAAGGAACATAATATACAACAAGTTACGTTGTTTAAAAATAATAATATGTATAAACATCAAAGCAAATACAGAATACCAAATTCTAATTTAAAACACCCCAGTCCTAGCTGCCAACATTACAGATCAACTGCCATTTATTCCTGTCCTTGCATACTTCTTTCACGGTACTGGGTAACCCAAACCTACAAGATCATTTTTAACAACGAAATTCCATTTCTTTGCCACACTTTCACGACCAATAACCCTTAAACTGATATAACAGATTCGCATAAAAAATCCAGACCGCTCTTAAAGGTTCACCCTTTCACGCCCGGTCTACCTTATCATGTAACCCCTTCAGTGCGCGCCCATCCATCATGGCGACACGCCTCGGGCAAGGCCAACATTCAAATCGAAAGGAGATATCGGCGGTCAAAGGGTTAAGGCCAGGGATGGTATGAATATCCGAAACCAACGGATATCCAGAATAAAAACCTATCCGTGGCCGGAGCCGTTTAGAAGATTCCCTGGAAATGGTTCACTTTGCCAATGTCCCCCCTGCTTCAGGGAAGGACGACAAAGTTGCAGGGTGTACGTCCATTTGACATTTGGGTTTTTATGTTGTAGGTTTACATTAAATGTAGCTTCACGGGAGGGCCTTCTGCCACTCGCATCTCACATAATCTTTGCATGCGAGTCCTGTGACACATCCCCGGATGGGATGGATATACAGGGCGTGGGGCAGTGGGAGGGGAGACTGACCCTAAGAGAAGGTGTTGTAGGTTTACATGCGGCATGTCAATGTGCAAGCGCGAACTTGTATGTGTCTGCTTGTGAAAATGCATATAATGTGAATCCCCAATGTAACATATCTTTGCAACTTAGATGAGATTAGAGATTAGGTTTGAAATAAACACCGAAATGGGTAAAATTACAATTAGATTAAAAAAAAAACATTTTTGACACGCTCGGTGCGATTCGAACCCGAACTCTAGGCATGGAATGCTGAGCTATCAACCGGGCAATCCAATTCGGATAATCCGAAATAATTTCATATCTGTAACCGTATCTGAATTATTCCTACATCCGTATCCGACATTTAATATCCTTGGCATCCCTGTTTAAGGCCATGCATTATACCTGACACCCTATGGTGAAGGCAACCGATGGAAAATTGTAGAGATCTATCGAGAAAAACGTACGAAGTAATTGTTTCCATATCTGCTGAGTCCGAGCAGCCTTACAGCAACTGAATCTATATAAACCTATCATCTAAGTTGCAAAGATATTATATTAACATTCAAAGCTCATACCAAATGCATGCCCACAAACAAACACGTGTGGTTCGCGCTTACAAATGCTGAATGTGTACTTACAAATAAAATCCAAACCAGAAATAAACATAAGCCCTACAACTTTTACCGACCTTCCCTGACACAGGGGTGACAATGGCAAAGTGAACCATGATTAACAGTATGGGTGGTCAGCCTCATACCAACCTATAAGTCAAGGAATACAATTAATAAATAACATTTAAGTATATAAAAACAACAAAACCTTAAAAAGAAATCTATACAAAAAAAGTCAATACTTCCCTATACAAAAAAATGTAACATAAATGAATAAGCCAACATTACAGATAAGCCGCCACTTCTTCCTGTCCTTACATACTTCTTTCATTTCATCTAGAGCAGAGGTACCCAAACGGTCGATCGCGGGAGGTTTTAAGGTCGATCGCCGAGGATAGCTTAAATTTTCAGTGATCGACCTTAAAACTGTGGTTTTTTGCAAAAGAAAAAAGCGACATACAGAAATATGAAGTTTCATGAAGAACGTACCGCGTGGTACCTAACCTACCTACCCCTACCCACCCAAAGCTAGATAGTGTAACTTCTTGCCTGCGTTATACCCGAAGGGGTCGCATGTGGCGCTTCGGGACCTATTTATTTTTACAGGTAAGGGGGCCGGCCTCACACCAACCACTTTCAGTTGAAGTGGGGGTTTCCCAGTTCCCGGGGGGGCTGGTTCTCATTTCTTGTGAAGGCTGAGTAAACCTTTGAGATCGAACCCTTGCTCTCGGCATGGAATGCCTTTAGTGTCATAAAATTTATTGTCATAAAAAATATATTGCCATTAAAAAAGTAAAAGCTCCCAGCACAACATGCGAGCGCGATTGAGACGACATAAAAATAATGTTGTATTTTGTTTCTGAAGCAATATTTTATGTACACATCTTTATTGTGTAATAAACATGGCAGGGTAAACGCCAGATATCTGAATACAAAATTGCTCAGTCAGTAGAGAATACAATTCAATGGTTTATTCAGACCGGTTCGTAGTCTAGTGGTAGCACTTCAGACTCGTGAATGGAAGGTTGTGGGTTCGAATCGCGGCGGAGCACAAAAAATATACCATTTATATTTTCAAATTTGCTCTTCGCTGGTTTGAAAAATTCATTGTCTTTAGCAAAAACCAGTCACAAAAGGTCCATCCAACTTTAGTTACAGATATTTAGTCTTGCTTGAGAATTGGCGCTTTCTACGACCAACAAGCTACTAAAAATCCGGTCGATAGCTTAGTTGGTAGAATGCTTGCATTTCATGCCGAGAGCTAGGGTTCGATCCTCACAAATGGTGTCAGAAACGATTGCCCGTTTCGATGATATGCACCTGACCAGTCATGCTATAGAAAATGGTTGACTTTGTCAATGTCACCCTGTTTCAAATATGGTCGGGAAGAATTGCAGGGTGCATGTCCATTTGAGATTTGAGTTTTGTGTTGTAGGTTGATATGCGGCATGTGCAAGCGCGAACTTATACGTGTCTGCTTGTGAAAATGCATGTAATATGAATCCCTAATCTTATATATTTTTGCAACCTAGAATAGATTAGAATACATAAATGTTTATTTCAGTAACTGTCAAAATCAATATAAACTGTCATACAGTCACTGCTTATTATAGTAGGGGCATTGATAGCTGTAAAAGTTGCTACCAACTGTCAGAGAGTAATGGTGAACTGTCAGTTGATAGTCACTGAGGACTTTTATTTGCAGATATGATATTCTTATCTTCTGACTTATTTATTCTCCTGCCTTTATGTAAATTTTCAGTCATTGGTAACTATTGCAGTGTCACTATGAGATATCAAAGTGTAACTTGCACTGTGAACTCTCAGTCACTGTTAACTGTCAGTCACTGTGATTTTTCAGTCACTATTAACTCTCAGTCACTATGAACTGTCAGTCACTGTGAACTGTCATCTATTAACTATCAGTCACTGTGAACTGTCAGTCACTATGAACTGTCATTCACTATGAACTATCAGTCACTGTGAACTGTCAGTCACTGTGAACTATCAGTCACTGTGAACTGTCAGTCACCATGAACTATCAGACACCGTAAACTGTAAGTCACTGTGAACTGAAAGTCACTATGAACTGTCAGTCACTGTGAACTGTCATCTATGAACTATCAGTCACTGTGAACTGTCAGTCACTGTGAACTGTCATCTATGAACTATCAGTCACTGTGAACTGTCAGTCACTATGAACTGTCATTCACTATGAACTATCAGTCACTGTGAACTGTCAGTCACTGTGAACTATCAGTCACTGTGAACTGTCAGTCACCATGAACTATCAGACACCGTAAACTGTAAGTCACTGTGAACTGTAAGTCACTATGAACTGTCAGTCACTGTGAACTCTCAGTCACTGTGACCTCTCAGTCAATATTGTCCTCTTAGTCACTATTCTCCTCTTAGTAACTATTCTCTGCCAGTCACTGTGAACTGTCAGTCAATATTCTCCTCTTAGTAACTATTCTCTGCCAGTCACTGTGAACTGTCAGTCAATATTCTCCTCTTAGTCACTATTCTCCTCTTAAGGCTGGTTCGGACAAGGCGAGTAATTTAGTCAAGTAACGAGTAATTTAGTAGCTAAACGTGTGCGAACCCCAACAATTTAGTCCAGTAGTTAAGTCAATGGTTTAGTCAAGCCGATCCATTTCATTCTATTTTTTCGGGCAAGTAGCGGCCCCGCCCACCGTCCGTGGGCGAGTGTTGCCGAGAAGCCACGGAAAAGTCCGAGTCCGAAGAGCCACGGAAAAGCCCGAGTCTGAGTCGAGTTTATTAGCGGCCGCGCCATTGGCCGCTCACTCTTGGCGGGGAAACGGAAATGCAAGAATGGCGGCAATTTAAATTGGCTGCAGTTTGAAAAGATAATGCCCGTTTTCAGCAAGAATATTTAAAGATAAAGTGCTGTTTAAAAATATTGAAGTACTTAAGAACTTCTTATATTTGCGAGCCCGATGTTCCGCTCCCTAAACTTAGCGACCTGTCAGTGAGGTTATGTCATGTTTAAACTGTAAATAAGTGGATATACACACCGATATCCTTGTTTTTTTAGAAACTCTTGAGAATATAGAAGTTGCTAGGACTTATCTACGTCCAAAAAGTTTTGAGAAAGGTAATTTTTTTTCGATAAGAATAGTATGACATCGATTTTTGGTGCGGATATCAGCTGTCAAAAATACAATCATGTAGCTCCTTGCTGACAATAGAGCTGTACAAATATAGTTTTGGTAAAGATGTTGTGGAAATAACTATTATCGTCCATGAATTTATTACGTATTTAAAAACATCGATCTTTTACATTGATCGATGTTTATAGGTACCTACCATAAATTTGTCATATCACAGGCCTTATGATATCCTTCAGATGGATTGTTACTTATTGTTTTGTACAGAAACAATTCAGTGACACACGGGGATAACTAATTAGAGGCATTACAATTTTATGCCACTGTAAGCCATCAGCTGGTATCTGTGACAGACGTGAGAGGCGTAGGTAGCAGGATTGAACAAGTTTCTCGCGGTCAGCCTCTGAAAAGTTGAACCATGTTTCTTCTTTAACTTGATAATTGATTGGTGACCGCCGTGTATTTGAAAATGCCGATTTTACATGTCGAATATTGATGTTAATTGTCAACAACGAAAAACGCAACAGAGAAATGCATCTGAATGCAGCTGCAGACTAGAGCCGTATTATAGTGTGTGCATACAAAATATACTTTGTACACATCATTGAAAAGATAAAAATTCAATTAAAAAATAATGTTTGCAGCGTAAATGGTAGATATTATTATAAACATCAAATAGTCATGTGTTGTTTTTATTTAAAATGTGTATATTATTTTATAAACCATAAAATACATTTCGAATTTACAAAAGTCGAGTTTCGAAGTTGTTTGCTAAACAGGCTCCTAGCTAGGTGGCCGGGCATAAATCAGTTAATATTACCAAACCATAGCCAATTTAAAGGGCTTTATAATAACATGATTTTAATACTCAATTAATATTTTCAAACTGCAGCCAATTCAAATTTTCCGCCATTATAGAAAGGGCTTTCTGCAGCCAACTTCGCACTTGTGTACTGTACTGGACCGTAATGCGAACGCTTCACGGGCGAGTAGCGCCCCGCCCACTACTAAATTACTCGTTACTTGACTAAATCAGTGGCCTCGTGCGAACTAGCCTTTAGTGACTATTCTCTGCCAGTCACTGTGAACTGTCAGTCAATATTCTCCTCTCAGTCACTATTCTCTGCCAGTCACTGTAAAATCTCTTAATAGAGTCACTAGAAAGTCAAGATGAAATGTCAGTTGGTATGTAAGAACTGTTACTTTAAGATAATATGTTATTTTTTCCACACACTTCCGCTGCCTTCACAGTAAATTGGATGGTTTATTCCGAAACTTCAAACTGATATAAATTTATATTATTTAGATTTTGGGCAGTAACTTTGTGAAAGCACATTTTAATTAATTAAAATACTTTTTTAACTTTGTTACAATTCACTTGAGTTTTATTTTTTAAAAAACACAACCAGTTTCGGGAGAAGCAGTACCTCCCATCTTCAGGTATTTACACCTGAAGATGGGAGGTACTGCTTCTCCCGAAACTGGTTGTGTTTTTTAAAAAATAAAACTCAAGTGAATTGTAACAAAGTTAAAAAAGTATTTTAATTAATGATATAAATTTATTTGTGTGACAAATAGTCGGAGGGAAATCGGCTTTATTGATATTCGCAGGGATGCGCAATAGAAAATATTCGAATAGTAAATATGAGTCATATAAATGCAAACGCAGTCAACTCCTTACGCGATAATTTTGAGAAAAATAAACGTGTAAACTTGTAAAACGACAACACCAGTTGGAGATGACGGCGTTTGCAGTTATACGACTCACATGTACATTCGAAAATACTTTCAGATTCACAACTCACAACAAAGCTAATCTAATCTATGTTGCAAAGATATGTCACATTGAAGATTCACATTACATGCAATTTCACAAGCAGACACGTATAAATAAACGCTTAAACATGCCGCATGTGAACCTACAACATAAAAACCCAAATCTCAAATGGGCATACACCCTGCAACTCTTGCCGATCTTCCCTGAAACAGGGGTGACATTGGAAAAGTGAACCATTTTCTACAGCATGTGTGGTCAGCCGCATACTAACCTATAATTCAAGGAACATATAATAATATAATCAGTAATCTAAGTTGCAAGGATATATTAACATTTAAAACTCTTAAATGCATGCCCACAAACAAACACGTGTAGTTTGCGCTTACAAATGCTGAATGTGTACTAATAAATAAAATCCAAACCTCAAATGAACATAAGCCCTACAACTTTTGCTGACCTTCCCTGACACAGGGGTGACATTGGAAAAGTGAACCATTTTTTAAAGTTGGGTGGTCAGTCTCATACTAACCTATAAGTCAAGGAATAAAAATAATAAATAATATTTAAGTATAAAAAAATAACAAAACCTTAAAAAGAAATCTTAAAAAGAAACATACCTACACAAAAAAAAAATTAGAAATAAACAAATAAGAATACGGATAAACATAAAAAACAAATACAAAAATACAATATTCTAATTATATAATAATTTAATAATTTAGAAATTTGTCAATAAGGTAAACATTTTTTTTTTTAATATTCGAATTTCGAGTATTCGCATTCGAGTTTTCGGCCGCCACCACTACCCGCCATCGATCCGGATTCTGTTTTTCTTGGGCGCAGTGAATAGAATGGGTTATAAATACTCGAAATGACAGCGAGATTGTCGAAATGTACAAAGTTTCGACAACTTGCTACATTACGGCATCGCTCCGTCGCGAAAAACAATGTATACTCGCGTAATTCAATTTTGTAAATTTTCGAATTTGGGATACGACATTTTACTCCATCTACGTCTATAATCTCTATAATCTATGTTGCAAAGGTACACATAAAAATTCAAAGCTCATATCAAATGCATGCCCACAAACAGACACGTATAAGTTCGCACTTACAAATCGCACGTTTAATAATAAAGAGAAATAACTCGAAAATTGGGAAAATCGAGATTTTGTAATAAAACGCAAGAACAATGCGAGAAGAATAGGTAGAATGCGACAGCCGTTCAATTTGGACGAAGATGACCGAGATAAAGCATCGGCCGCCTTTTTCATCCCATACAAGTTGTACTGGCTGTCTGAACTTCAAACGTGATTTCCCAACATTCATGTTTTTTGAGTTATTGCTCTTTATTATTAAACGTGCGAAATGCGTATTTACCAATTAAAATCCAAGCCTCGAATGAACATAAATAAGCCCTGCAACAATTGCCGACCTACCCTGAAACATTAATGACATTGGCAAAGTGAATCCTTTTTTACAGTATAGGTGGTCAGCCTCAGACACGTAAAATTCGCACTTAAACATTCCGCATGTGGACTTACAATATGATAACCCAATCTCAAATGAACAAAACTCCTGTAAGTCTTTCCGAGCTTTCCCTGAACACGGGTAGCAAGGTGAACCATTTTCTACAACATGGTTGGTCAGCCGCATACCAACCTTTAAGTCAAGGAACATACACAACAAATTACATTTCCGAAATGCCCAGTCGACCTTGGGCTGTTTTAATTTCAATTGCGAATGAACACGAGTGGCATTGGCAAGGTGAACCATTATTTTACAGCATGGGTGGTCAGCCTCATACATACCTATAAGTCAAGGGAGTGTCATTCAGTGAATAAGGGCAAACAATAAAAAATATTGATTTTTTCCCGTTTTACAATTGGAATATTCACAGAACAAACACAGTTAGCAAAAAGCCGCCCATTGTTTGTTTTAAAAAAAAACGTTTTAATTCCAGTAGAAAAGAAATACATCAAATATGCACCTACGCTGCTCTATTTTATTTTTTAAATGTTTGACAACAATGGAAATAGTTTGATAACAATGGAAATAGTTTGGTTCATTGTGGGCCCATCATAATACTTGTAGTTTCGTTATTTTTTATGCTCACAAGGACGGAACGGTGGGAATGCCTGTAGGTCACGATACGAGTTTGTAGGGATGTGGAAAATATGTGGAAAAATATGCATATTACCTACTTGGAAAAAAAAGTTTCAGAAAAAAATTTACCATCACGGAAATAGTAGAAACAAATGGATAAAATTTATTTGTGAATGCAATTCGCCAGGCAAGAAACAGGTATTTATTTAAGGTGTATAATTCCATATTTACTCACTTTTGATAATTTAAAAAAAATGGTCCGATATTTTACTAAACAATGTATAGTTCTGTAATTAAAAAGAAAAAAAATATTTCCAAAAAGCACACACGAAAAAAACGCCAAAAATATGAAAAAAACCTTATTTTGTTATATTTTTTGTGGTGACAATTTTTGAGTTATACATTTTGTTCAAACTCTATAATTAAGATGAAAAAATATTAGATATGCTTGATTTTTTTCATTACTGTAACTATTTTGCTAAGACCATCAAGTGTAAGAAACAAAAACGGCAGATTAAGGGTATAAATGGCTCTTAAGACTTGTATTTTTATTTATAAGTGAATATGCAGCTTTTGTAAGCGCGAGCTTACACGTGTCTGTTTGTGAACATACATTTAATACAATTTGTAAATGTCAATATATCTTTGCATCTCAGATTACAGATTATAGATTTGCTTTTGGTTTCAGGTATTTTTTCCCACATTTTTTCCTGAAGCGCACACACCCCTATAAGCTGGGTAGAGTATAAAAAACACATTGAATGGAATTTCAGTTGTGAAAGGCACACTTTTATAGGCACATCATTTTTTGGGGAAATAAACAAAAAAAATGGCAAATTCCCCGAATAATGCTGATCACAATGGTTCATTTACAGGCCTGTAAAAACTACTGAAGGCTTTGAAATCAAATAAAATGGTTTGAAATTTTTTGTTTTAAAAATTGAGTTTTATTGGTTGTAGATTACTTCACTATGTAATCATTTATTTTCTAAATCTTAAATCTAAATCTAAGCCGCAAATATATATATATATCATTTAAGATTCATATTAAACGCATTCCCACAAGCAGACATGTATAATTTCGCGCTAACACATGCCGCATATGGACATACAATATAAAACTCAATCTTAAATGAATATAAGCCCTGCAACTCTTGACGACCTTCCCTGAAACAGAGGTGACATTTTAAAAGATAAAAACGACTCGGTTTTTCATTACGGCGATAGCTCAGTTGGCGTTTGCATTCCATGCCGTGAGCTCGGGTTCGAGTCCCACCGAGGGTGTCAGAAATGATTTCCCGTTTATGTGCTTATTGCAAATAACTGCCTTTTCGAAGAATGGTTTTGGTGTAACCGACCAAAATTTGTAATAAAGATTTTGTCTTTTTTTGGTCCTAAAGACGCTTGTGACATAAAAAAAACGTAAAATATCTTAAAACCACATTAATAGGAATGCCAATGAATACCTTTATTTTTTTTTATTTTAGAGCTGTTTCGATTTTAACGATATGATAAAAATATATAAAAAGGTATGTCATTTTTCTGTAGTCTCAAACTTTAAACTGCTCTCCTGAACAATTTAGTTGTTTTCAAGAATGAAAAAAACGGATTTTACTGACCGTGCAAAAGAGAAGAACGATTTTCTCTTCGTTTCGTCGGAGTCATATCCGACGTCCTCATGAGACGTCGGATATGACTCCGACGAAACGTAGAGAAAAGCGTTCTTCTCTTTTGCACGGTCAGTAAAATCCGTTTTTTTCATTCTTTAAAATGTCTAACGACCGTAATCATAATTTAAAATCTTTAATTTGGTTGTTGTCGCTAATTATGCCCTATAATCTTTTCAACCGTCGATATGTTATTTTATAGCAGATTATAGAGAGAATGCATGTGCAAACCTATTTAAAATACATCGAAATTGTTCAGGAGAGCGGCTTAAAGTTTAAAATTGCAGAAAAATGGCAAAACTTTTTTATTTTTTCTCATATCGTTAAAATCAAAACAGCTCTAAAATTTAAAAAAATAATGGCATTTATTGGCATTCCTATTAATGGAGTTTTACGATGTTTTATGTCATAAGCGCCTTTAGGACAAAAAAGGTCAAAATCTTGTCGGTTACACCAAAACCATACTTCGAAAAGGCAGTTGTTTGCTTGGGCAAAAACAACACAAAAATCATCATAGAGCTATGGGAGTTAGCGCATTAGAAAGAGTGGAAAATTTCAAGTAGGATAGCATTCATAACTCATTTTGACCAAAATATCGCTTACGCCCTACTGCCTTTTAACCGTCGATATGTTATTTTATTTCTAAAGCTAATTTTACCGTACCTACGTGTCCGACGCTATAATCGAGCGGTCGTTTACTAGGCCATCTTCTCATAAAATATACAAAGCCAGCCATCGTACAACTCTAGGCCTGAGTAAGTACCTAAGCTGCCCTCGGTCGCATCCATCGAAAAAATGCATGAAAACTGATTCACTCACTTGTAGCAACTAAGCTACACAAATAATGCAACTTCTTGCCGCGTGTTCCTTGATTTATAGGTTGGTATGTAGCTGGCCACTCATGCTGTAGAAAATGGTTCACTTGGCCAATTTCACCCCTGTTTCACGGAAGGTCGGCAAGAGTTACAGGGTGTTTGTTCATTTAAGATTTGGGTTTTCATGTTGTGGGTTAACATGCGTCATGTACAAGCGCGAACTTATACGTGTTTGCTTGTGAAAATGCATATAATGTGAATCCCTAATATTACATATCTTTGCATATCAAGGAACATACTGTTACGTTTTCTGCTGAATTCTCTTTTTTATTAAAATGCCATAACTTATTTTAAAAGAATTCATTTTTCACAAGTAATTTTTCACAGTTCACAATTTATTTGACAACTTAACAGTTACTGTTTATAGGTGTTACTTAGCGAATTGCTCTCTTGCGACTCTTCTGTCCGTACCATTTTGATCACTTTTATAATGAACCAGAGAGGTCTCTCGTGCATTTACTAGATCATTCCACCACCAGAACTTTATGTGCACAATTTATGTGTACAATCATGGACTACTCCTAGATGGTTCTATAGTACGTGCGTAGGTGTGCGTAGTCACTTTGATTTCATAGTCCGTCATATGATGTATGCGTGTATGGGCGTACGTATTTCAAGTTCCCGACAATACACAACAAATTACATTAAAGATAGACCATAGTGTACACACTCCCGGTGCATGACGTGCATTAATGACACTCAAGAATGACCATCTGCATCGAGCACCGCGTCACGTATTTTCAAACGCGGCCGTTTTGAGCGTCGCTTTGTTTGCAGAGGCACGTATGTGACAAATTTCAAAGGATAATCTCTTTTGTGACCGACGTGTAGGCTCGCGCACACGCTTCCGCCCGTCAGGTGAGGTGGACTCGTATTGACACAGAGTTGTCAAACACAGCGGCGCAAACACTGAATCAAACACAAATAAAAAAAATAAAAACACACTCGCTAAAAAACGCACACACGTCGCGATGCGTAATTCGCGACTGAGTCCAGAGTACAGAAAATTAACCTAAACCATTTAGAAATACCATAGAGGAGCAGAAACTAAATTACTGCCTTGACTGATAGGTTGGTATGCGGCTGACCACCCATACTGTAAAAAATGGTTCACTTTGCCAATGTCACCCCTGCTTCAGGGAAGGTCGGCAAGAGTTGCAGGGCTTATGTTCATTTGAGATTGGGTTGTTTATATTGTAGGTCCACATGCGGCATGTGTAAGCGCGAAATTATGCGTGTCTGCTTGTGGGAATGCATTTAATATGAATCTCAAATGATACATATCTTTGCAGCTTAAATTTAGATTTAGATTTAGATGAAATGGACTTTCTAAGCAGTATGATTGCGAAAAAACGGAGTGATAGAGTGAGGAATGATCTTACAAGTGAAGAATGTGGTGTAAGAGAAAGTGTGAAAGTGAAGCTTAAAAGAAGTATCCTTAGATGGATCGCGGAATAAAGTAGATGTTGCAAGAATAGACGAATAAAGTAGATGTTGCAAGAATAGATGAATGTCGTGGTAGAGGAAGACCGATTAAGGTATTGATGGATCAAATTTCTGAAATAGCGAATGAATTGGATATCCAGAGTCAAAATAAAAGGAGGGCTTGTATTAAAAAGGTTATGACTCTGGATGAAATGAAAGAAGATGTAAGGACAGGAAGAGGTGGCGGCTAATCTGCAATGGTGATTCGTAATGTTGGCTTATTTATTATTTATTAAAAAAAATGTATAGGGTTTTAAGGTTTTGTATATTTTTGTATAATGGTTTGTGCATATGAAGAGAATGAATAAGGAAAGACTGACGAAGAAAGTATATCGCACGCTTAATCATAAAGAGCAATAACTCAAAAATTAGTAAAATCGAGATATTGTTTTAAAACGCAAGAACAATGCGAAAAGAATAGGTAGAATGCGACAGCCGTTCAATTTGCACGAATATGACCGAGATAAAACATCGGTCGCCTTTTTCATCCCATACAAGTTGTACTGGTTGTCTGAACTTCAAACGTGATTTCCCAACATTCCTTTTTTTTTAGTTATTGCTCTTTATGATTAAGCGTGCGATATGTTGGTAGAATAGATGGATGTCGTGGTAGAGGAAGACTGAGAAAGGTATGGATGGACCAAATATCCGAAATTGCGAATGAATGGAATATCCAGAGTCATAATAAAAGAAGAGCCTGTATGAAGAAGGTTATGACTCTGGAGGAAATGAAAGAAGTATGTAAGGACAGAAAGAAATGGCGGTTGATATCCCGCCTTTCTCTACCACGGCATCCTTCTATTCTTGCAACATATACTTTCTTCTTTGGAATTTTTTGCTTTAAAATTCAACGCCAACATTTTTCTCAACTGAACTCAACATTAAATTGGAATTTTTTTTTCTGTTTAGTTTTGATGATATTACTATTTACTGATTTATAAAATGTAATTTGTCGTGTATGTTCCTTGACTTATAGGTTGGTGTGCAGCTGACCACCTATGCTTTAAAAATGGTTCACTTTGCCAATGTCACCCCTGTCTCAGGGAAGGACGGCAAGAGTTGCAGGGTGTATGTCCATTTGAGATTTGGTTTTTATGTTGTAGGCTCACATGAGGCATGTGCAAGCGCGAACTTGTACGTGACTGGTTGTGAGAATGCATGTAATGTGAATCTCCAATGTAACATATCTTTGCAACTTAGATTAGATTAGATTAGATAGGGAAGTTTTGACTTTTTTTTGGATACAGTTATTTTTAAGATTGTGTTGCTTTTATATACTTGGGTATTCCTTGACTTATAGGTTGGTATAAGGCTGACCAAGTGACCACCCATACTGCAAAAATTGGTTCACTTTGCAGATGTCACCTCTGTGTCAGGGAAAAGTTGTAGGGCTTATATTCATTTATGGATTGGATTTTATTTGTAAGTACACAATCAGCATTTGGAAGCGCGAACTACAAGTATTTGTTTGTGGGCATACATTTTAAATGTTAATATATCTTGGCAACTTAGATTACAGATATATTTTACCACGACAGAAAGAGAATAAATGTAGACAACAGCCTCATGATGATCTTTGATTATTTCTATCGTCAAAAGGGTCGTGATAAAAATGCCAAAGAGTCAATTTCGCAAATGATGTCATAAAAAAAACTCAGCTTAATTTTACTGATCTCTCTTTCTACTTGGAGGGGTCTAAATTTATTTGCATAATTTTTATGGGACCCTGAACAACGTGATTTTTTTACAAACTGAAAAATCGTTTTGAAAATCTTAAGTCCCTTTATTGGATAAATCAGTATCTAGGTACTTGAAGAGTTTTGTACTAAGAATGTCCAACTTGGAATTTTCATTGATATCATTCTTTCTATCTAACTAAACGCAACTAAGCTACGTTTGGAAGTCCCAAAATTTCTACAGCAACGGGATCATGTCACTGCCTACGAACAAAATGGCACATATGTACTGTAATTAAATGTAAATTAACTATGAAAAAAAAAACCATTTTCATATAAAATGCGAAGAAACTTTTTCCCCGACCCAATATAACATTTGTAGCTGATGGGAGCTGTATATAAGTAGGATTAATTATTATAAGTGCCTAGGGTAAACAGATATTATTTTTCTCTTGTTTCAATCCTGGGATTGTCTTGCAGCAATTTCTTTCACTCTTCTCCTCCATTCTTCCCAGTCTTGTGCGGCTCTTTTAAGGTCTGCATATGATGAGCAGCACACGTCCACCATCAGGTCCTCCAGGTACTCTTGGCGTGGGCGTCCCCTAGAGTTGGTTCCCTCGGTCATCTCTGAGATATTAGATATTATAAGAAAGTAATTAGCAATCATCACCATTATGTACTCGAAGCTTTTGAAAGACCGTTCTCTCGAAGGTTCCAGCAAAATTGGCTTGTAGTAAATTCTATCGCTGGAGTATAAAAAGCCGCGCACGGCTTGCAGGAGGCAGTCTATATACGACACTCTTCTTCTTAACACGAAAGACAGTATAAGTGAACACAAATCATCTGCGTAATAAATGTAAATTGTAAAAAAAAATAATATAAAGTGTAAAATAAATATTTTGTAAAGAAGACCAGTTTTTCTTTAATTTGAAGACTATTTGAACCCTTAAAACAAAACAATATTGTTTCTAGTATAGTTGTTATGACAGGACTACGGTGTGTGTATTAAATGAGATAAAGACGCCTTGCTGGCGCGGCTACGTGTCAGAGGGGACAATGGCGCGCGAAACCTGCTGACGCGGCGGCCATCTTGCGACACTAAACGTCAAAATGGCCATCCCGCACTTTTGGCGTGAAAGTGGGGACCATAGACTATATATCGACGGCTAAAAGGATATTGGGCATAAGCGGCAAAAACAAAATTGTAAGTACATGAGAGCAATTTAAAATTTGAGATTTCAGAAAAATGGGCATAACTTTTTTATATCGGTATCGGTGCTATGGCCGCGACGATAACTTCGACCCCGGTTCAACAGATGCCGTTGCATGCACGCAAGCTTATGTTTTCGCTTGAAGACAGCTGGCCAGGCAAAATAGGTTGGTGGATTGCATTCCTTACCACAAATCTATTTTAAAATATATAATATATACATATATAATATATTTAACACATCGTTTATTTTACGCTTTGTAACGCTTCGCGTTCAAAATATGGCATTGGTAGTTATGAATGAATAATTCATGAAAAGTATTAGATAATAAGTTATTAATTGATAATATTAAGACATGTTTCTGGCCAGACGAATTAGGATGATGAATTGCATTCTTCTTTGCTTCTTTTTTTTAATTATAAAAAACCTATTAAGGTTTACTGGCCACATGCGACCCCTTCGGGCAGAACGCGGCAAGAAAGTACCCTATATGTGTAGCTCATTTTCGTTGCGATTACATTTGCGAACCTATTTCCTAGACTTATAAGTAGGGATGAGGCTGACCACCCATACTGTACAAATTGTTAACTTTGTCAATGTCAACCCTGTTTCAGGGGAGGTTGATCTGTGATGTTGGCGGCTAGGGTTTCTTAAATTAGAATTTGTTTTGCTATTAATTTTCGATATCCATACATGTTATAATTTGTTGATTTTAAAAATGTTATTTGTTGTGTATGTTCCTTGACTTATAGGTTGGTATGCGGCTGACCACCCATGCTGTAGAAAATGGTTCACTTTGATTATTTCACCCTTGCTTCAGGAAGGTCGGCAGGAGTTGCAGGGTGTATCTTCATATGAGATTCGGGTTTTTATATTGTAGGACCACATGCGGCATGTTTAAGCGCAAACTTATACATGCCTGTGCCTGTGAAGATGCATGTAATGTGAATCTCTAAGGTTACATATCTTTGCAACTTAGATTAGATTAGATTAGATTAGATTTTAGGATTAAGACACATTACCGTATATTATGTAGGTATCCATTTTCCTTGTTCTTATAATTGTGTATGTATCTGTTTTTTCTCCACAATAAAATAAAATATATATTTGCAACTTAGATTAATGATTATAGCTGCATAGACGCGTACGCCACACACAATGCGGGGTCGCAACATAAGAAAGTGAGTCGCTGTTCCAGCTGACGTCACTTATAATTTAGTGAGTTTTAATGACATTAGCCTGACGAAGGGCAGACATGAGACGAAAACCAGGGATGTAAACGTAAGTAATATTAAATTCTCACTTTAATTTATGGCAGAAGGGATGGAAGGAGACAAAAGAACGGACCAGAAAGGGATAGCGAGTACGCAAAGTAGAAACCATAGACATCAGACACAGGCGTACCATTTGATTATGCGAAAATAAATTAATGTTGCTTGATTTTTTGGTTCCGGGTTTTGACCGTGGTCCATAGTTTTTGCTTCTTTTTTATTTTTCTTCTTTCTGCGTTTTTAGTTACTGTGTACCGGTCCGTAGTTCAGTGGTAACACTTCGGACTCTGAATGGAAGGTTGTGGGTTAGAATCCCAGTGAAGCACAAAAAATATACCATTTATAATTTCAAATTTGCTCTTCGCTGGGTTGACAAATTCATACACCTTTACCAATGACCGATCACCAAAGGTCCATCCAGCCTTACAGCAACTGGGTCTTGCTTGAGAATTGTGCGCTTTAAAGCGACGACGACCAAGCTCGTATAAAAGTCGTTAGCACAATTGGTAGAATGCTTGTATTCCATGCCGAGAGCAAGGGTTCGATCTCAAGGTTTACTCAACCTTCACAAGAAATGAGAACCAGCCCCCCCCCCTGGAGCTGGAAAACCTCCACTTCAACTGAAAGTGGTTGGTGTGAGGCCGGGTCCCTTACCCGTAAAAATAAATAGGTCCCGAATCGCCACATGCGATCCCCTCGGGGATAACGCAGGCAGGAAGTTACACTATATGTGTAGCTTAGTTGCGTTTGCGTGTGTGTGTCTCTAGATGTAAGTATTTGGATGCTTATACTAAAGTTTGCTCGGAACACATAGACGGTTAAAAGGCAGTAGGACATAAGCGGCATAAACTAAATTGTTTAGAAGAGCAGTTTAAAGTTTGAGACTGCAGAAAAATGGACAAAACTTTTTTATTTTTTATCATATCGTTAAAATCAAAACAGCTCTAAAACTAAAAAATAAAGGTATTTCATTGGCATTCCTATTAATGTGGTTGTACGATTTTTTTTATGTCACAAGCGCCTTTAGGACAAAATCTTGTCGGTTACACCAAAACCATACTTCAAAAACGCAGTTGTTTGCTGGAGCATATTTAAACAACGCAAAAATCATCGCAGAGCTGTGGGAGTTAGCGCATTAGAAAGAGCGGAAAATTTTAAGTAGGATAGCATTCATAACTCATTTTTGACCACAATTTCGCTTATTTTGACCTTTTGACCGTCGATATCATTTTATTTCTCCAAGTTGGTACTATTGTAATTTTTTAAGTTTTTTCAAGTTTAAGCTCTGCTTCCGCTTCTTTTCTGACTTTCAAAGAGACAACATTGTTTCTCGTTCTGTAGATTGTACATCAAATAAAACCAAGTGAATCACAAGACTTGAAGGTTTTATTATTGAAGAACCAGTGCTGGGATCGCAAAATTAATAGGTACAATCCATTACATCATTCAAGATACGTAGGATCCCAAGCTAATATTTTCCAGGAGGTATGTTTACTTATGATTGTGTGACTGCGTTTTTAGTTACTTGTGTGTGTACCTCTAGATGTAAGTATTTGGATGCTTGTACTAGAGTTTGCTCGAAGCTTCTGATTGGGAAGATTCTTGCATGGTCTGGCATATGCTAGAGTAGCCCTTTTACATCTATGTATAGAGATGACGATGCTTTGAGTGGGGAGTAGTAGAAAAACGTTAAGCTAGATATTGCGAAAGTTAAACTACGAACCAAATGTGAGTAAAAAAAAAGTTATCGATCACAAGATTTACACCGCATGCGTCTATGATCGGACTGCTCCGGGCATTGTACGCACGCGGCAATGCTGCCACCTTTCTTCAAACATTTTTATATTCGCCCGAGTTTTTTTGTACGCATGGAAATGCAACTGTGAAGTTCTGCATCATGTCGATTGGAACTAAATCACATTCATAGCCACTGCATTGAATTACCACCTTCATGGATACGTACGGAATTCCTCTAGCTGGTAAACGCGAGGTTGTCGTGCCGCTGCTGTGACCTTCAAGCCACAGAGCCCAAGGTCACAGACACAGCAGGTCACAGGGAAACCAGGTCAGCCTCCTCCACCACCATACAACCACTTGCTGGTCGATACTCGGCTCATGCCAGACGAAGATTTCCATAAATATCTGATCGAATGTTCCATCCAACGAGAAATGGGTCATGCATTGGCTCGCTGCAATCAAATCTAATCTAAGTTGCAGAGATATGCAACATATTATATGTATTCTCACAAGCAGACACGTATAAGTTGGCGCTTCCACATGCCGCATGTGAACCTACGACATACAAACCCAAGTCTCAAATGTACACCTTGCAACTATTGCCGACCTTCAGGGGTGACATTGGCAAAGTGAACTATTTACTACTGTATGGGTGGTCAGCCTCATACCAGCCTAGCAGTCAAAGAATGTCACTTCCGCTTTTCCCTGAAATCTGGGTGGTTTTTTCCCAATCATACTTCTTAGAAAGTCCATTTCAATGTCAGATTATTGTAGTGTTTTTGGGTTCGGAAAGTCTCTAAATTTTTCTAAATTATTCTTCTTTCTGGATATTTATTTTCACTTAATTTATTTTACAATTAACATTTATCTTTAACACTTTTAGCAACTCAAATTTATTTTCACAGTTCAGCACCTCACACACTCTTCAATCAAAGGCGACTATCTAACTGGCCTCCTGTATCCAACTTTACGCCTTATATACTTCAGAAACAAAAGTCTCTAGGGACCAATTTGCCAGCAAACTCTCGAACGTTCTACCAGCTTCAAGAGTACAAAGGGATTATTTCATTTCTAGATTTCTTATGCCTATAATAATTATTGCTACCTACGATGTACATTAAATGATGATGTATATTAATCTACTATTTACATAACATTATTATAATTGACTAAACATAAACTCTGAATCAAACCATTTTCTGTTACACTGGCAAATAGACCGCAACAAAGGACTAGCCACTGTATCAGCATTCTCACAATGGAGTCATCTCGACCGCAAAATAAATACTCATCAAACTGCCAGCTAAACAGGGGTGGTGGAGGCATAAGTTAGCTAAAGGCTCAAACTTTGATACAATAACTGTCCGACGGACTGACGGCGTTCTCGTCATCCGAAGGGCGTGACCAAACTTGCTGCGAAAATCGGATGTCTGATATCTTTGATCGGTTCATTTTTACCGGTCCCTAAAAATAATATAACTATGATTTGAGCTTGGCCGTCACTGTAGAAAGCGCCAATTCTCAAGCAAGACACAGTTTATATAAGGCTGGATGGACCTTTAGTGATCGTTCTTTGGTAAAGGTAGTATATGAATTTTTCAACCAGCGAAGAACATCTATAAAAATATATATGTTTTTTTTGTGCTCCGCGCGGGATTCGAACCCACAACCTGCTATTTACGAGTCAAAAGCGTTAACAATTGCAGAAATCAAAAACATGAAGTAGTCCGGTCGGTAGCTCAGTTGGTAGAGTGCTTGCATTCTATGCCGAGAGCTCTGGTTCGAATACTACCAAGAGTATCAGAAATGATTTCCCGCTTCGGTGTTTATTTCAAACTCGAAATTAAAATATCGGCAAGGTTTACTCAACCTTCACAACAAATGAGAACCAGCCCCCTCGGGAGCTGGGAGAACTCCACGTCACTAAAGTGGTTGGCGTGAGGCTGGCCCCCTTACATGCAAAATTAAAAGGTTCCACCCGCCACATGCTACTCCTTCGGCGAGAATGCGACAAGAATTTTTTTGTATACTTATTTTATTTTATTTATTAAGCAAACAGTGTATACATGCTCAATGTTGGAACAAAAGCATAATAAATACAATTCAAAAACCAGCAAAGGTTGCAAAAATTACAAAGTGCGACACAATTTCGCCGAGAGTTTACCCTCAGCTAAAAAAGTGAAAAAAAGAGAATCAGGTAAATGAAGACAAATATACAACTATCAACAATACTGAAGAGAAAAAAATCAAATTATCAACAGTAAAAAAATCAGATGAATGAAGAGACAAGAACAATTTTAAACAATATTGAAGAGAAAATAACAAATTATCAACAATATTAAAAAAAAATCAGGTAAATGAAGAGAAAAGAACAGTTATCAATCATCAAGTAAAGAAGGGAAAAGGAATGGGGAAGAAAAGTGAGTTTGCGAAGAAAAAGCATCCAAAGATTAAGCCCCATGAGACCCCGCCGTCATCAGGGATTACGGTGGGATTACATCAAGTTGCACTATATGTGTAGCTTAGTCACGTTTTTAGTCTCGATACACAACGGCACAGTGGTTTAGTTTTACTTATTTGCTTTCGATTTTTGCACTGAGAGGTGTTAACGCAATATTTTCGAGGTATTCTATTCTACAACCATTTCAAATTTCATCAGACAAAATCGGTCATATTTCTCCAGTCAGATTTCAAATCGGACGAAACGTCGTGCCGGCCCGAAAGTGTGCGCGGCCTCTAAAAGCAAAATGGCGATTAATTCGTTTAGTATTGTTGGCGGTCCTGCGGCCCCCTGCTCGGTACACAAAGTTAGTTGGGCGCCCCTGATCGTAGATTAGATTAAGCACCTTTCTGCGGCAAAAACTGGGACCGAGTTGGGCGCCCCTTATAAGACAAACTTGGCAAACAGTCCTGCAGAACCATTAGTAATGTTACGACTTTACTGGTTTTCTCTTTTAATTACACTTTTATTTCACACGGTTTGGTTCACAATTTACAATATTTGATGGAATATCCAGAGTCATAATAAAAGGAAAGCATGTATGAAGAAGGTGTGGACGAAATAAAAGAAGTATGTAAGGACAGACAGAAATGGCGGTTGATCTGTAATGTTGGTGGCTAGGATTTTAAACTAGAATTTGTTTTCTGTTTATTATAATAATAATATCAGGCTAATTTATTTTAAATAACAAATGGTAAAAGAGCACATTTTTTATGTGTGTCACACCTCAAGGGCCCTCTCCGATCATGGATAAGACTTTCTAAAAAGATTTTTTAGTTTTTGATGTCGATACATATGAATATTCATTGATTAATGTTTCTTGACTTATAGGTTGGTACGAGGCTGACCACCCATACTGTAAAAAATGGTTCACTTTGCCAATGTCACCCATTTCCGGGAAGGTCGGAGAGAGTTGCAGGGCTTATGTTCATTTGAGATTGGGTTTTTATATTGTAGGTCCGCATGCGGCATGTGTTATACCTTTAACTTATACGTAACTTATACGTGTCTGCTTGCAGGTAGGCATTTAATATGAATCTCAAGTGAGATTCCTGCCTTACAGCAACTGGGTCTTGCTTGGGAATTGACGCTTTCTACAGCAACGACCAAGCTTGCAGAGGGCTCTCAAGGTGTGATACAAACAAAAACAGCGCTCACCAAATAAATCAGCCTAAAAAAAATAAACACTTTTCGTATGTTTCTGGATCACTGAACTTCTCACTAAACTAAGGTTGCCAAGCAATGCGTCTTTGTTGATCACATAAAAAGTGTTGCCATGACAACGTGACAATAAAATAATATCAATATAATTTTCGACCAATAAAGCGTTTATTTAAACTAGCAATACCAGCCGATGAGAGAAAAACGACTTTCAAAATTCAAATTTACTTTTCCTAAAAATGGACTCAGTACAAATTTGAATTTAGAATGTTTCCCCCACGGGCAAACGTCACAAGTCTATGTGAAAGCAATAGGGAATTGCAGTGGTAGGGAAAAGGTTGAAAATAATATGGTTGAAAAGAGTACATTTCAAGGATCACAACCATATATTTTTTAAGTAGTAAAAATAAAGATATCATGGATAATTTTCAAAAATAAAATGCAGAGAATTTGAGTCCCGCCAAAACGCAGCGCCGCCGACTAGCGACATTTGACGACGAAATGACGTAGATGGATCCGACTACCTGGGCCTGTCGATACCTACACTCCGAAGATCCATCGACGTCATATCCGCCGAAATAAAAAAAAATCTACCGGAAATCGAAAATGTGCAAAATTTTAAAGAGCTATTATTTAAAAACTAAGCCAGATGTATTCTAAAAAAAGTGAAATTATCCTTTTATGTCCTTAATAACGCATAATAAAATATTTATTTGCCTTTTCTGTATCAACCCGGCATATTTTGTCTCTGTTACTTTTTGTGCCCAGTCCACACTATTGGTTAAGTTTTCACGTTTTTTTTTTATCATTTAGTTTAGATATAAATACTCAAAGCAATGATGATAGGTAGGTATGTAGGTACCGATTCAAATATTTAAATTTTCAAATGTCGCGTTCTAGAATCCAAACTGGGAAGAATTAATTAGAATTTGAATTAAGAGCCGAGCCGTGTGGCGGATTCAGACGGAGCGATCTCTTTAATAGCGAATAGCGAGTGATTAGTGGACTTAACAGTCCAAGAATAGACCACATAGGTACAGGCAACTAGCCAAGATAAGACTGTTATTTTGTTTGACCGGTCCGTAGTCCAGTGGCAACACTTCGGACTCGTAAATGGAAGGTTGTGGTTTCGAATCCCGGTGGAGCACAAAAAATATACCATTTATATTTTCAAAGTTGCTCTTCGCTGGGTTGAAAATTCATAAACCTTAAGTTCCTAAATCCAAGTGTTGATTGAATTCCATTAAGCTTTATAGAACTTAAAAAATTCTAATAAAACACTTATTGCGATAACACACTGTTTTTTTTAACAAATAAAAAAAATAAGTAGAATCAAATAATGTTTAATTTCATTTTATTTAAATCGAAAATGGAGTTCTTTAAAGTTTCCGCTGAAACATTTCATAAAAATGCAACTAAGCTACACATATAGTGTAACTTCTTGCCGCGTTATCCCCGAAGGATTTCGCATGTGGCGAGTGGAACCTATTTTTTTTTACAATAAGGGAGCCGGCCTTACGCCAACAACTTCATTTGAAGGGGGGGTTTCCCAGCTCCCGAGGGTGCTGGTACTCATTTCTTGTGAAGGCCGAGTAAGCCTAGCCGGTATTTTATTTTGGGTTTGAAATAGACACCGAAACGGGAAATCATTTCAGACACCCTCGGCGGGATTCGAACCCGAGCTCACGGCATAGAATGCAAGCTCTCTACCAACTGAGCTATCGACCGGACCTCCCTTGTCTTGTCTTGTATCCTGCCGCCTTTCCTCTAGGGGTGGCCAGTACCTCCACACAAGTGCCTCCACTTGACTCTGTCCTTGCATACTTCTTTCATCTCATCTAATTTCATCACTCTTTTCATGCATGCTCTTCTCTTGTTTCCACTCTGTAAATTCCATTCATTCGCAATTTCATTTATCTGATCAATCCATTGTTTCCTAGGTCTTCCCCTTCCACGTTTACCTGTTACATTCCCTTTATACACTCTTTTTGTCAGTCGGTCTTCATTCATCCTTTCAATATGTCCAAACCATCGCATCACACTTCTTTGAACTTTCACTTTCACGCTTTCTTTTACTCCGCATTCATTTAGAACCCATTCGTTTCTCACTCTATCTTTCAGTGTTTTTCCTGTCATACTTCTCAGATGAGCCATTTCTACGGTGCATACCTTATTTACTTCTCTTTCATTCAACGTCCATGACTCGCTTCCATACATCAGGGTCGGCAACAAAATACAATTGTGTACCGCCATTTTCATTTTCTTTGGTATCCTTTTATTCTTCGCTATTCTACCAAACGCTCCTATCACGCATCTTCCTTTGCTGGCACGCTTCTCTAATTCTTTCGTCATCTTACCATTCGCCTCAAACTTACTTCCTAAATAGTCAAACTCATTCACTACTTCAACTTTTATTCCATTCAAATTAATTGTAAGTTCAATTGAGCTTTATAGATTGACCGGATAAATTCAAAAGTTAATAAGACACTGTTTTATTTTCTCACGGAGACTCACGCACACACCCATCCACTAATGCACAAGCGCTCGCACCGTGTGAATCTGGCCATACAGAGAAGTAAGGAGTGCAGATGATATTGTTTCGGGTCTGCCAGTAACTTATCGGCCCCCCTCCCCCCACCCACCCTCTCCAACTGTTTAATGAGAAAACTTTAAAACGTCTCACTCTCCCCCCCTCTTCCCAATCGTCTTATTCTTCTTCTTCTAGTTCCTCTTCCATTTATCCAGTGGCGCGGGAATCCAATCCAAGAGAACCTTAACTAATGTACTATTACGAACGTATGAGTTCGTGGGGTTTGCTTGGCTGTGTATGTGTGTCCGCCTCTTGCATAGTCTATTGTGAGTTGGAATGTGTATATTATTACGTTTTCTGCTGGATTCTATTTTTAAATAATTTATTTGTTAATAATTTACAATTTATTTCAAAATTTGACAGTCACTGGTTATGTGTGTTGCTTAGCGAATTGTTATCTTGTGACTTCTGCTGTCCTACCATTTTGACCTCTTATATAGTAAACCGGAGAGATCTTTCTTGCAATTTCTGGAGTATTATACCACCAGAACATTTACGCACACACAATCACTAGATTGTCGTTCCAAGGCACGAATACTCTTAGGCCCGGTTGTTTCATCGTTAGCATAGCGACTTTATACAGCATGAAAAGGACGCACTTATGTCAATCGAGTGGGTAGTTTTTTTTATCAGTTTAAAGTCACATATGCTAACGATGAAACTACCGGGCCTTAGATGTGTACCTAGGCACGTAGTTTGTTAGTGTATAACTGTAATAGTGTCGAACAGCTAGTGTAATGATAAAATAGACGATAGTAGACTATTCTGGTACAATCCACCACAGGATAATCTAGAATAAGCAAGAATCGTCCCTTCCGTACCTATATATTTGAGCTGCAATTGTGTGGAGGCCAGAGTCAATTGAAACATTGAGCCGTAAAGAGCTAGAAAAGTGATCAATACCTTGTAAACCGACATTATGTACAATAAATATATTGCAGTTTGATTAAAAAAGAACCCAAATAAAATCATAACTGTACAAAAAACAATTGAATTTCTTTAATCCAACCTGCAAAAACATGTTAACATCTGAGGCTCAGATTAAATGCATGCCCATAGACGGGCACGTGTAGGTTCGCGCCTACACATTCTGCAGGCGTGTATACAAATAAACAAAACCCCACATGAACATAAACCCAGCGACTCCTGCCACCTTTTCCTGAAACCGGGGTGGCCTAGGCGAAATTGAACCGATTTTTACAGCACGGGGAGTCAACCTCATACCTACCAATTTATTTACAAATTAAAAAAATAGTTACTAGGGATGGGCCGAATGTGGTTAGAACCGAATACAAACTTTCGGCGAACATTCGGTTAAATTAAAAATTCGGCCGAAGTTTATTGATTAATAATTCAATAAAATATACAAAAATAAATTATTAATTTCTGATATTAATACCTGTTTTTGGCCAGGCAGAATAGGTTGGTGAGTTGCATTCCTCCTATTAAAAAAAAAAAACTGAGAATACCACACTTCGCCCCTGCTTGCGACGCCAAATGAGAATTTCCGTTTAGAGTCAGAGGTGAGCGCTGTGTAGAGGCAGAGACTAAAGACCTGCTTAGTGCTTGTTCTTGTTTATCCTACCGGCAACACTTCGCGTCTACGAATTAAGGTGAAACTTCGTCGTTGGTACTGCAATTAAGACACAACGATATGTCGCAGATTTAAGCCTAATGGGAATGTAGACAATGTGAAAACATGGCATTAAAAATGATTTCTAATCTAAATCTAAATCTAAGCTGCAAAGATATATATATTTTAAGATTCATATTAAACACATTCCCACAAGCAGACATGTATAATTTCGCGCTAACACATGTCGCATGTGGACCTACAATATAAAAACCCAATCTCAAATGAACATAAGTCCTGCAACTCTTATCGACCTTCCCTGAAACCGGGGTGACATTGGCAAAGTGAACCATTTTTCACAGTATGAGTGGTCAGCCTCATACCAACCTACAAGTCAAGGAATATAATTGTTACAAAAACTAAGCTCTTGAAAATGACATGAAACTTCAAGATCGAAAGTACTTGAGGCAAATAAAATAATAATTTATTGTGAAAAAATAACTACGTTTTAAAAAAAATAAAAAATTAAAATTAAAACAAAGCACATAAAATGTAATTTGTCGTGTATGTTCCTTGACTTATAGGTTGGTATGCGGCTGACCACCCATGCTGTAGAAAATGGTTCACTTTGCCAATGTCCCCCCTGTCTTAGGAAAGGACGGCAAGAGTTGTAGGATGTGTGTCCATTTGAGATTTGGTTTTTATGTTGTAGGTTCACATGCGGCATGTGCAAGCGCGAACTTGTACGTGTCTGGTTGTGAAAATGCATGTAATGTGAATCTTCAATGAAACGTATATTTGCAACTTAGATTAGATTAGACATTGAAAATCATTAATTGAATAAATAAAATAATAAACACTAGGCATGGATCAACATTTTTTTGACAAATAGATTTGTGAAGAGGAATGCAATTAACCAACTTATTTTGCCTGGCAATAAACACCACAAATAAAATTTATTTAATTTAATTACAGCTGAACAAAATACGCCTGCTGCATAGGCAATCTTAATATGAGTTAAAATTAACTTATTTACTAATTTCAACGCAACGCAACTCAGCTACACATATAGTGTAACTTCTTACCGCGTTATCCTAAAAGGATTACGCATTTGTCGAGTGTAACCTATTTATTTTTACAGGCAAGGAGGCCGGCCTTACGCCAACCTCTTCAGTTGAAGCGGGGGTTTCTCAGCCCCCGAGGGGGCTGGTACTCATTTCTTGTGAAGGCTGAGTAAACGTTGGCGGTATTTTATTGTGGGTTTTGAAATAAACACCAAAATTTCTAGCACACTCGGTGGGATTCGAACCAGAGCTCTCGGCATAGAATGCAAGCACTCTACCAACTGAGCTATCGACGGACGATTTATTTGTCCCAAATTATTACAAAAGCAGAATTCAGTCATTTGTAACCTTTTTTTTTTTACAACTAAAGAATTTGGCACACTCACTTGAAGTGAATGTTGTAAAAACTACAAATTAAATATAAACTGATAAAACGCCTGATGGATAGGCAATCCCCAATGAGTTAAGACTAAGGTCTTCAACCCGCGGCCCGCGGGCCTCATGTGGCCCGCCAGCTAATTTCTTGCGGCCCGCGGCCACCAGAGGCTAAAAAAATAAAATATCGCGCCCCGTGATATGCGATATATATATATCTACGAGTGATATACGACTCGCCATTTGCAATGCCACTCTTTCACACATATGATTGCGTCTCGCTCGCTCGCCGCAGGAGTGAGTCCGCCCACGACGGCGCCACTTCCGATACATGCTTCTCGCCCTTTCCAGACCTCTCACGTGCTTTCTCGAAACATCGAGAAAGCGCGCGTATAAATATTTAAGGCGGAACGCGTCGTCTCACGAGTCAGTACCTTGCAGCTATACTCTGTGTCTTGCAGTCAGTTGCAGCCGATACAAAGTTAGTGTGTTTTGACGTGTTTAAGGCGGAAAACCTGTGGTGTGCAGTTACGCAAGTTTAGTTATATCGTGGACATTTTTGACATTAAAAATGGCTTCTACGTCGGGTAAAAAACGAAAAGCTAGTGAAGAAAACCGCATGTTTCAAGAAAAGTGGACTGAGTTGTACTTGTTCGTCAGTGTTAATCAAAAACCTGTCTGTTTGGTATGTCATGAATCACTCACAGCCATGAAAGAATACAACTTAAAAAGACATTACGATACAAAACATGCAACAAAGTTTGAGACAGTCAAAGGACAGTTACGGCAAGATAAAATGAGAGCTCTGAAGAGTCAGCTTCAACGACAGCAAGATAGTTTTCAAAAGCAGAACATTGAAAATGAAGCAAACATGAAGGTGAGCTACATTATTTCCGAAAAAATAGCTTTGAAATCAAAACCGTTTACTGATGGCGAATTTATCAAAGAATGTATGGAGGCCGCCGCTGAAGTATTGTGCCCTTCTCAAAAACAACTTTTTTCTAAAGTTAGTTTATCTGGTGTTACTGTCGCCAGAAGAATTGAAGAGTTAGCGATAGACATAGAAAATTCATTAAACGAACGAGCGTCGAAGTTTGTATACTATTCTGTTGCGCTCGACGAAAGCACAGATATAACCGATACTGCTCAATTAGCTATATTTATTCGGGGCATTGATAATAACTTTGTCATCACTTAGTCATTTCTTCATTCTTTGTCATTCTTTGTCATCACATTCATCATTTAGTTTTTTATGTCCATGTATATATTGTTATTTTTATTCTTTGATTTTAAAAAATGTAATTTGTCATGTATGTTCCTTGACTTATAGGTTGTTATGCGGCTGACCACCCATAATATAAAAATTGGTTCACTTTGCCAATGTCACCCCTGTTTCAGGGAAGGACGGCAAGAGTTGCAAGGCTTATGTTCATTTGAGATTGGGTTTTTATATTGTAGGTCCACATGCGGCATGTGTTAGCGCGAAATTATACATATCTGCTTGTGGGAATGCATTTAGTATAAATCTTAAATGATATATATCTTTGCAGCTTAGATTAGATTAGATTAGAAGAGATGGCTGCTCTTTTTCCGATGAAAGGAACTACAAAAGGATGTGATATTTATGAGTGCTTGATGACAGTACTAAGACGATATAATTTAGAATTGACAAACCTTTCTGCAGTTGTAACAGACGGTGCACCATCCATGGTAGGAAAAAATGAAGGGCTCGTGGGTTTGATTAAAAAACAGAACAAAGATCTTTCTTTGATGCATTACCATTGTATCATTCATCAACAAAATCTTTGTGCTAAATCCACAAATATTGATGAGGTGATGAAAGTGGTCGTAAAGACAGTGAACTTCATTAAATCCCGTGGCCTCAACCACAGAGAATTCCAAAATTGTTTACGCGAAATTAATGCGGAATATGGTGATGTCACATATTTTTCCGATGTTCGTTGGCTGAGCAGAGGCAAAATGCTTAAACGCGTTTTTGAACTCAAGACAGAAATCGCCTCATTCATGGAAACCAAAGGAAAACCAGTTCCACAATTTAGGGACCCTGACTGGCTATGCGACTTTGCATTTCTCACAGACATCACGCAGCACCTCAATGACTTGAACACCAAACTACAAGGAAAAGAAAATCTCATCAACAACCTGCTGGACACTGTGAAGGCATTTGAGTTTAAACTGGATTTATGGAAAAACCAGTTGTTGAAAAAAGAGTATACGCACTTTCCTAAACTGAAGAGCTGCGAATGTACAGATGTGGATAAATACGTTGAAGCAGTAGATTTACTCAAAAAAGAGTTTCAATCGAGGTTTTCTGACTTCAGAGAGAGTGAAAAATACATCAGTCTCTTTGCCCGACCATTCGGTGTATCCGTTGAAGACATGCCGGAAAAATTTCAGATGGAGCTTATAGATTTGCAGTGTAATTCGGAATTGAAAGACAAGTTCGACGTGGGTGTTTTTGATTTCTATGCAAAATATGTCGATCACAACTCGTTTCCTGAAATCCGAAAAAATGCCATGAAAATGATTTCATTGTTTGGGAGCACATATGTGTGTGAGCAGCTGTTTTCTCGTATGAAGTATGTGAAATCGACAACAAGGTCGAGAATTACAGATGCACATCTGGAAGGTAGTCTGCGGGTTGCAACCACAAAAATGAAAACAAATATTGACAAACTTGTAAAAAATAAACAATGTCAAAAATCCCATTGATTGACTTTAATTAACTAATAAAGATTGACTTTATTCAACCAATAAAGATTATTAAAATTTGAAATTATGTACATATGTCTTTTATTTTATTGATAAGGTGGTAAAGTGTCGTGAAAAGTTGTGGCCCTTCGGACGATGTGTTATCGATGTTTGGCCCTTGCACTAAAAAAGGTTGAAGACCCCTGAGTTAAGAGAACACATTTTTCAATAGAGAAAAAATCGGCATTACTTGTATAAATAAATAGGTTACCTATTTATAACAAGTAAGGAAGTTGGCACAATAAGAAAGTTGGTTTGTACAGCTGTCACTTGAAGCGACAGTTGTAAAAACCAAAAATGATACTAAGCTTTCAAAAAATCGCGCCTGGTGCATAGGCAAACTCTTTATTATGTTTGTATAATAAAGATACTTTTTTAAACTTTTTTATACTTGTATAAATAAATAGGATACCTATTAAGCTATACAAGTAAGGAAGTTGGCACAATTAAGGAAGTTAGTTTGTACAGCTATTACTTGAAGTGATAGTTTTAAAAAACAAAAATGAAATAAAGCTTTTAAAATATCGCGCCCGACGTTTAGGCAAAATCAGTGTTAATTTCAAAACTGCATTACCCCAGAAGGCAAATGCCGTCATTTGTAACCTATTCATTTTAATATATTTTTTATGGTTTGTGTATTAACACTGAAAATTCATTTTTTTTTATTGTTATTTAATTAAATAACACTTTTTAAATTTCAAAACACTGTTTTATTTCCACAAATCTATAATTTATATTTAAAAATTATAATTTTTTTTTAATTATCACCTTTTAATATATTTAAAAATTATCAATCTTTAAATATATTATAGATTTGTGGAAATAAAACAGTGTTTTGAAATTAAAAAAGCGTTATTTATTCATTTTAACAATAATAATAAAATAATATAAGGATGATTTATTTGGTGAGCGCTGTTTTTGTGTGTATCACATTTACATTTTCAAAATATGCTCTTCGCTGGCTGAAAAATTCATATACCTTTACCAAAGACCGGTCACTAAAGGTCCATCCAGCCTTAGAGAACTGGATCTTGCTTGAGAATTGGCGCTTTCTACAGTGACGACCAAGCTCGCAGAGGGCTCTTGAGGTGGGATTTACACAAAAATAGCGCTCATCAAATAAATCATCTTTGTATAAGTGTATAATGTATAAGTGTAGCTTTGTTGCGTTAAGTGAATTGAATCCGTGAAAATCATACCAATATTTTCTTTGTAAAATTCAGAAGGTACCTATATCAAAAGTAGGGTCTCAAAATCTAAACACAATAATTACTGTGACCAGGGCGGCCGCAACCGCGGATAGTTTTGAGACCTCGCCACCGCTGGATTTCTGCGCGAACCCTCCTACATCCATTTGCAGATTAATTTTTGGGCTCCGAGAACTTGCTAACCGAATTATCTCCTCTCAAAGGACGCCGCCATTGACTTAAAATATTTGAAGACTAGAAGTTATTTAAACGAAAATAGGCATTACATATCGACGGTTAAAAAGAAGTAATAAGCGACGTCTTTGTCAGCAATGAGTTATGAATGTTATCCTACTTAAAAGTTTCCGCTCTTTCTAATGCGCTAACTCCCATAGCTCTACGATGATTTTTGTTGTTATTGATGCCCAAGCAAACAACTGCGTTTTCGAAGGTGTTTGGTGTGACCGACCAGATTTTGGCGTTTTTTGTCCTAAAGGCGCTTGTGACATAAAAAAAGGGAAAGCATCGTAAAACCACATTAACAGGAATACCAATAAATGCCTTTATTTAGTTTAATTTTAGAGCTGTTTTCATTTTAACGATATGATAAAAAAATGAAAAGTTATGGCATTTTTCTGCAATCTCAAACTTTAAACTGCTCTCCTGAACAATTTACTTTGTGTCGCTTATGCCCTATTGCCTTTTAGACGTCGATATATATTTCAACCTACTTACGAAAATGGTAATTAGTAAGAAAGAGAATAAATAACTTTACAGTTGCATTTCCATGATGATGATGATGATGGATGATTTCTTTCCTGTGGCGCCATTTAATGGTCCAGGACCATCTCAAGGGCGCCATGGCTTCTCGAGAAAAGTAGTGTCTTCAGTTCCTTTCTGAAGGTGGTGGTAGGCTGGTTCGCGCGAACACCGATGGGTAAATTGTTCCAGGCCACCGGCCCGGCCACCGCAAAGCTTCTGTCTGCAAAGTTTGATGTGTTTGCTCTATTGGGCACTATAACCTTGTTGACAGCAGTAAGGGCAGAGCGTAGTGGTCTTTTTGAAGTCCCATCGACAGAGCATAGCTCAGCGAGACATGGGGGTGCAGTGCCGTTCAGGGCCCTATGCACAGTGAGACACAACTTAAATTCCACCCTCTCTCGGACCCTCAGCCAGTGCAGTTCTCTCAGCAGTGGCGAAATATGACAGCTCTTTCCCTGTCGAAAAATTGCCCTGGCAGCAGCATTGAAAGCCATTTGCAGCCGATCAATGTGTACAAAAAAAGTCGGGCGAATGTAAAAATGTTTCTAGAAAGGTGGCAGCATTGCCGCGAGCGTACTATGCCCGGAGCAGTCCGAACATAAACGCATGCTGTATAAATCTTGTGATCGACAAAATTGACGAATTTTAAAGGAAAAATGGATTATTTTAAGTCATTATGGCATGTGCTGTAATTGAGTCTCAAAACACCAAATGGAGAAAGCAAGAAACCACAAAATTTGACACATAAAGCATGTTTTATATGACGCAACGTTTGACAGGACTGAGACAAAAGTGGGCTATAGTATGTATCAATGCAGTAAGTTAGTTTCTGCTCCTCTATGTTATTACTGCAAGGACGCCGCACTTGCTTCACTATACACAGGCCCAGATTAAGGGTGGTTTGAGTGATGCCTCAGAGGGTACACGTGGACCTACAATATAATAACCCAAATCTCAAATGAACAGACACCCTGCAACTCTTGCCGACGTTCCCTGAAACAGGGGTGACATTGGCAAAGTGAAACATTTTCTACAGCATGGGTGGTCAGCCGCATACCAACCTATAAGTCAAGGAACATATAGGTACAACAACTTACAATTTTTAAAATCAACAAATGATAATATGTATGAACATCAAAACTAAAACTTTTTTTTTTTAAGAAGTCCAGTGCGGGAGACTCCCTAGATTCTAGAGACTCTAGGGGTCTATGACACTTGTTGCAGTGCCGCAGAGGTGTACGAGCTTGGTCGTCGCTAAAAAGCGCCAATACTCAAACAAGACCCAGTTGCTGTAAGGCTGGATGGACCTAGGTGACCGGTCATTGGTAAAGGTTTATGAATTTTTTAACCCAGCAAAGAGCAAATTTGAAAATATAAATGGTAGATTTTTTGTGCTCCGCCGGGATTCGAACCCACAACCTTCCCATTCAGAAACCGCAGTGTTACCACTGAGCTACGGACCAGTCATAATACAAAATTCTAATTTACAAAAACCCTAGTCCTAACCCCAGCCGCCAACATTACAGATCAACCGCCATTTTCTTATGTCCTTACATACATACTTCTTTCATTTCATCCAGAGTCATTTTTTTTTTTTATTCATGCTTCTTTTTGTCGGCTGGTCACCCCAATCGGAAGAAATAAATAAGTCAACGTTATGGCAACTCCACCAGGAATAAATTCTCATTATTTTAATTATTACATCGTAAATTATTCCAAATTCAAAACAATTCGTCTCCCGAACGATTTTAATCACTTAAAAATTCAAATCGTTCCCAATTCGAGCGGCGAATGTCAACATTCAAAGTTTAAGCAGATTCGGAACGTGCGGATGTTCCAAATTCGATTTATTTCGGCGGGCAAACGTCGCAAATCTATGCAACCATGTTCGTAGTGTAATGTTATAACTGCATGAGGGTAAAAAAGAGGAAAACAATATCATCTAACCTAATCTAAGTTGCAAAGATATGTAACATTGGGGATTCACATTATACGTATTTTCACAAGCAAACACGTACAAGTTCGCGCTTGCACATGCCGCATGTGAACCTACAACATAATAACCTAAATCTGAAATGAACATACACCCTTCAACTCTTTTCGACCTTCCCTGAAACAGGGGTGACATTGGCAAAGTGATGTTCCCGAAAACGTGAAGAACTTATTTTTTATAGCTAAGAGATTTGAAAGGGAAAATCATTTCACATCGCCCTAGGTTAGGATCGGACTCTAGTCGTCTATAATGGAATGCAAGCATTTTACCAACTGAGCTATCAACCAAAATATAATCTTTAATCTAAGAGGCAAAGATATTATGCATTTAACTACGCAGCCCAACCCCTTAACATTTGGTAATGTGTATATTGCACATAGTTGTCTTGCATTAAAATTTGTTATATTATAAAGCATGTAAATTAAAAAATGCAGTTTTTGTAAAATAATTTAATTTTTTTTAAGTCTTTTAACAAAAGAAAGAAACTAAAAGCAAATAAAAAAAAACGGAACCGGTTTTAATTTGCTCCATCATAATCCTTGACTTATATGTTGGTATAAGGCTGACCACCCAAACTGTTAAAAAATGGTTCACTTTGCCAATGTCATTCCTGTTTCAGGGAAAGCTCGGCAAGAGTTGCAGGGCTTATGTTCATTTGAAATTGGGTTTTTATATTGTAGGTCCACATGCGGCATGTGTTAGCGCGAAATTTTACATGTCGGCTTGTGGGAATGCATTTAATATAAATTTTAAATGATATATATCTTTGCAGCTTAGATTAGACCCCCTGTGTCTGGGAAGATCGGCAAAAGTTGTAGGGCATCTGTTCATTTGAGGTTTGGATTTTATTTTACGTACCATAGTAAGTACACAATCAGCATTTGTAAGCGGGAACTACACGTGTTGGTTTGTGGGCATACATCTGAGAGCTTTAAATGAATATATCCTTGCAACTTAGATTATAGATTATATATTATAGATTATATTATAGGATCTGTAACCGACATAATATCCTAAGATTGGGTTTTTATGCTGTACGTCCATATGGGGCATGTGTAAGCGCGAACTTCATACGTGAAATCAAACGTGAAAATCACACGTGTCTGCTTGTGGGAATGCATTTAATATGAATTTTTAATGGAACATAGCTTTGCAACTTAGATTACAGATTTAAATCCATTTTTAATAAGTTTGTTTTTTTTTTAATTTGCATCAAATAAAAAAAATATCCCTTGTATAAAAAAAAATCTGAACAAAAAACTACTGATTATTTTTTTTATTTTTTTTTAAATCCTGTGTGGGAGACTCCCTAGATTCTAAAGACTCTAGGGGTCTATGACACTTGTTGTAGTGCCGCAGAGGTAAATTATAAACGCTTTCCAATTTTGCCGCTAGATGTCAATATATTTTTCATAATTTCAATAGAAACACAAAGGGGTCTATAAGGGTTTATTAGTGTATTTTAATAGGCGATTTTAACACATACGCGGATGGTACACTTTTGCAAAATATATATAAAATTTGATTTGCCATACATCGGGAATGTATTTCATCTGCTGTGATGGCATTTTGAAAATCGAAATTCCAAGCGATTGACGACCAAGTAGGACAATATAATAAAGGATATTCATATTAAATGCATTCTTACAAGCAGACACGTTTGATTTTGCGCTTTCACATACCACACGTGAACAATATAAAAACATAAGCCCTGCAACTCTTGCCAATCTTACCCTGAAACAAGGGTTACATTGGCAAAGCAAACCATTTTTATAGTATGAGTGATCGGCCTCATACCAACCTATTTAAGTCAGGAACAAAAATTACACAATATTCCAAAATAAAATAAATAAATCCAATGAAAAAATAAGAAACTAAATTTTTCATGCATTATTCGCCAACATTGCAGATCGACCGCCATTCTTTTTAGTTCTAACATAGTTCTTTCATTTCATCCAGAGTGCATGACCTTTTTCATTTCAAAAG
The DNA here is from genome assembly GCA_951799405.1 of Agapetus fuscipes. NCBI lineage: Eukaryota > Metazoa > Arthropoda > Insecta > Trichoptera > Glossosomatidae > Agapetus > Agapetus fuscipes. The sequence goes on along the minus strand of OX637351.1, from coordinate 8,121,833 downwards.
AAAAATAAACGATTCTAATCTAATCTAAGTTGCAAAATATAAGTAACATTAGAGATTCACATTATATGCATTTTTACAAAACAGACAAGTTTAAGTTCGCTCTTAAACATGCCGCATGTAGTCCTACAATATAAAAACCCGAATCTCAAATGAACATTATACCCTGCAACTCCTGCCGACATTCTCTGAAACAGAGGTGACATTGGCAAAGTGAACCATTTTTTACAGTAACCCGGTCAGCCGCATAGGTACCTACCAATCTATAAGTCAAGGAACATACACAACAAATTACATTTGATTGAAAAGCGATATTGAAGTAAAATGCTCTTAAACGGTTGTAGGTAGGTAGGACATTAAAATGGCAAAGGTTTTGCGGATAAAATGTAAAGAAACCAAAGGTGACAATGTAAGATTCTATTTGAAATGAGATATGTCTAAGCAATCATGAGGCAATGATGTTCTACTTGTACCGCGATTTCTTTTGCATAAAAAACCTTAGATTGCCCTCTTTGGTTCCATATAACTCGTATGTATGTAGGTAGACAGGTAGTTCAGGCATGAGCACTGAAAGGTTTTTCGATTGTGACAGCAAAAATAAATGAAAACTCACCCAGAAAGCTGGCTCTTATGTGTCAGATTCATCCACGATACACGCTCACAAAAATCACAAGGAAAACTCCATTTTTCTTGTTTTAATCATTAAAAATAAAACACCAAAAAAAACTGTCAGAAAAATTATAATACGGCGTGTAGGTAGCAACACTAAAGAAACTGATTTTAAATGTTTTGTGTTCGAAATTCAAATTGAATCTGACAGCTCCGCGGATGGAACGCGGGGCGATTTGAATTCAAACAGCTGCCATTCGAATGAGGTGATTTTTATTTTGCCGTTCGGCGCACGGTTTTTCCGGGAATTTATATTTGCTGTAAATAAACTCGATTCGCGAAAAAGCCGCTCTCTCGGGCGGCACCCTCTAGCTAACTGACCGGACCGAAAATTCCCACGCGAGAAAAACCTTTTCACCTGATGTAAAGCTGCAAACACATCCCCGCACCAAAACCAAAACCGAAAAAAAACCTCCAACAAATCAGACTAAAGTTAATATTATGTACAGAACATGGACTGCAAGTCTAGCAACGTAGTTTTGAATTTCATCCCTTACGCTGAAAAAATCATGTAAAGCTCTGCACGCATAATCATTTTTACGTCTCGGATTGACAGTGCCTCATTTATTTTGTATTGTACTCTGTGTTGTGTTGAGAGCTTTTCTCTGCAATTTGACATTACCGGTGACCTGTCGCCTCGTGTTCTAAAAATCGTGAGCGTTGCGCATGCGCTGAAAGATTTTGTTTCTAAGGTTGGTGTAAATGTTTAGTGCTACCAACGTCAGAGAAAATTGCGTGATGAAAGTACCTAAATAGCAGTAAAAACAATAAATTATTTAAATTCTCGCCCATTTTTGTGGCTTATGTGGTAATTAAAAGTATGTATCGGCGAGCGAAGCAATAAATTAAATTTTAGAATAAATTATCGTTACGGGTGTGTTAGTAGCCATTTAACAAGCTAAAAAACAATAAAAGAAAACAAGGAACATTTTTGATTTTGAAACTTTTTACTTTGAGAGCAAACTTCACTCTTATATTATGAGTCATAAAACTGGTATCTTAAGCAACCAATAATAAAATTATATTTTGTATTGTTTGTGTATTAACACTGTGAAAATTCATACTGTTATATTTTAAAAATTTTTGAGGAATTCAAAAACACTGTTTATTTTCACATGAATATATTTAAAAGATTACAATCTTTAGAGTAAGTTACTAACGTTTTCGACCTAGAAGGTCATCATCAGGTATGATGATGATCATACCTGATGATGACCTTCTAGGTCGAAAACGTTAGTAACTTACTCTAAGGATTGTAATCTTTTTAAATATATTCATGTGAAAATAAACAGTGTTTTTGAATTCCTCAAAAAATTTTAAACTATAACAATAATAAAATGTTTGTTTGCATTTCCCTAGCATCCCGACCGGGTGGCATCACAATTTTATTAACATCAATTCACATGTGGACCTCATTAAATGTACGTAGGTACATAGGTATCTATAATCTAAGTTGCAAAGATAAATAAACATTTAAAGATCATATCAAATGCATGCCCACAAACAAACACGTGTAGTTTGCGCTTACAAATGCTGAATGTGTACTTACAAAAAAAAAACAAACCTGAAATGAACATAAACCCTACAACTTTTGCCGACCAGCCTCATACCAACCTATAAGTCAGTACAAACAAAAAAGTATAAGATACAAAGTTCCTGTGCTTATAAGTTGGTATGAGGCTGATAACGCAAAGCATAAAAAATGGTTAACTTATGCCATTAAAGCTCCTGTTTCAGGGAAGGTAAGAGATGGCTAAGCACAGCTGCAGTTAATACAAAGGCGTGGAGAAAATTGGAGGCGGCCTACGTCCAGAAGTGGACTGAGGGAGGCTGAGTGTAAAGGAAGAAGAAGAAACGTCGACTTTCAAGATTTAGCGATTACTTAAGCAAGACCCAGTTGTGTCAAAAAAAAAAGTCTGATTTATTTGGTGAGCGCTGTTCTTGTGTGTATCACACCTCAAGAGCCCTCTACGAGCTTTGTCGTCGCTGTAGAAAGCGCCAATTCTCAAGCAAGACCCAGTTGCTGTAAGGCTGGATAGACCTTTTGATGACTGGTCTTTGGTAAAGGTATTTTAATTTTTTCACCAAGCAAAGAGCATATTTGAAAATATAAATGGTATTTTTTTTTTTCTCCGCTGGGATTCGAGCCCACAACCTTCCATTTAGGAGTCCGAAGTGTTGCCACTGGACTACGGACCGTAGGGCTATTTGTTCGCGCCAAAGCGACATCTATTGTTAACCTTTTCATCCTTTAAATCAATTTTCTTTATCCATAACTTTACCATTAAACAATTTGGTACTCTAAATATTCATGACAAACCTAATCATAATTACTACCTCCGCTCGAAAGTATGGCATGATTTGTGACAAGTGTTATAGAAAAAATCAGTTCATTCTCAGTCGTCGTGCAGAGAGGGTGTCTCCTGAAGACGTAAGCTACGTCGCTAACGAAACGTCGAAAATAATGAATCGAGAAGAATTGCAAGAAATAGGAAACTTACGAAGAATATGAAATCGGCGGTCCACAATGGCATATTGGTTGGTGGAAGTGAGGCTGAATGTGAGCTGAGTAAAGTATGTACGGTTGAAATGGCTTACCTGAGAGCAATGGCTGGAAAGACAATGAGTGATAGAGTACGTAATGATTGGGTGATGAACGAGTGTGGTATAAAAGAGAATATGAGAATGAAAGTACAAAAAAGCACGATGAGATGGTTTGGACATCTTGAAAGAATGGATGATGAACAACTAACGAAGAAAGTGTACAAAGGAAATGTCAGAGGAAAGCGCGGAAAGGGAAGGCCGAGAAAAGAATGGTTAGACCAATAAGGTGAGATTGCGAAAGAATGGAATCTGCAGAGTGAGAATAAGAGAAGAGTATGTATGAAAAAGGTGATGAATATTGAGGAAATGAAAGTGGTTTGTAAGGACAGAAAAAAGTGGAGGCGCATCTGCGGAGTACAGAGGTCAGCTTCATACCAACCTATAAGTCAAAGATTTTTCTTGTGTTATTGGCGCTTTTTCCAGAGAAGACCAACCTCGCAGAGGGCTCTTGAGGTGTGATTCACACAAAACGGCGCTCACCAAATAAATCATCCAAATATTTTTTATTCACTTAAAAATTTATATGGCTATTTCCATATTGTACGAGTATGCAGGTACACACCGCGGTGGAATAAAATTGATTTATTATTGATATATTATATTTTCATTGAAACTGCATTAGCTGGTAGATGATTTTAGCTGTACATACGTCATACAGTGGGTTAATTTATGCAAGAAAGTCGAGTGCAGATTCTGTGCAATTTATTTAAATATTTTTTGTGGTGACAATTCTTAAATTATATATTTTGTTCTGTAACTGTAACTGTAACTCTGTCGCCATTCCGCTAGGGGTGGCCAGAGCCTCTGCAGAGTTGCCTCCATTTTTTCCTATCCTTACATATCTCTTTCAATTCATTCATATCCATCACCTTTTTCATGCATTTTCTTCTTTTACGCTCACTTTGTATATCCCATTCTTTCACAATCTCCTCAATCTGATCACTCCATACTTTTCTCGGTCGTCCCTTCCCTCTTTTTCCTTTCACACTTTCTTTGTATACATACTTTGTCAGTCTATCATCATTCATTCTTTCCACATGCCCAAACCATCTCATCACATTCTTTTGTACCTTAACTTTCACATCCTCTTTCAAATAACATTCTTTTTTTACCCATTCATTCCTAACTCTATCCCTCAGAGTTTTTCCTGTCATGCTTCTCAAATGCTTCATTTCCACCGTACATACTTTACTCATTTCGCTATCGTTCACTGTCCATGCTTCACTTCCATACATCAAATTATATAATTAAGATAAAAGAAACAATTAACATGCTTGATTTTTTTCATTACTGTAACTATTTTTCTAATTCCATAAAGTGTAAGAAACAAAAACGGCAGATTTAGCTTTATAACACGCCTTAATCGCCAGCATTACAGATCAACCGCCACAATAAAAAACAAAATAATACAAAATTCAAAGCTCCTGAACTCATAGGTCGGTATGTTAATTCCCATTTCGACCTCTTTATTATTCCGGCAATAATTTTGACAGAATTTAACCCCATGATTAAATTTCGTTATTGGCCGTTCACTGCAGGTAGGACATTGTAGAGCAATATTGATAAACAATCTAATTAACTGTAAAACCGCCGGCGGCGTAGTCGACTTCATTACGATTGCCTTTTAAAATTACTTACCCCAACAAAATAATTATAAGTTGTGAACTGTACATAGGTTTTACTTCACGGGAAGGCCTTCCGCCACTTGAGAAAATATATAGCTTTGTATGAGCGCCCATGTGCTGTGGGGCCTTCTGACACATGCATACAGGACGGGTACGAGGAGGATTTGAGCATACATTCCACGACCTAATCTCTAATCTAATCTATGTAAGTTCCAAAGATACCTGTAAATAACATTGGGGATTCACATTATATGCATTTTCAAAAGCAAACACTAATAGGTTGGTATGCGGCTGACCACCCATACTGTAAAAAAATGTTCACTTTGCCAATGTCACCCCTGTTTCATGCGGCATGTGTTAGCGCGAAATTATACATGTCTGCTTGTGGGAATGCGTTTAATATGAATCTTAAATGATATATATCTTTGCAGCTTAGATTTAGATTTTTAGATTTAGGTGGACAGCCGCATACCAACCTGTAAGTCAAGGGACATGTTCTCTTTCAATTAAACTGCAATCATTTATTTTAACAATAAATTATTTTACACGGTTTTGTTCACAATGTACAACAGTTGATAATCTCTGCTTATTGGTCTTCACGGCAAAATGCTTGGAGCGACTAATCGCTCTCCGCACCATTGCAATCTCTATATATGGGTAAAAAAGAGATCTTTCTTGCATATTCCAGATCATTCGATCTCTCGCTCACATCAGACCGCCGTTTTATGTACATTACTATCTATAGGTACTATCAGAGTCTGTATGTGCTTATATTAGAACGACGTATGGATGCGCAGATTAATGTATTGTTCTATTATGTCTACAATGTTATATGTATTGTGACGTTTTGGTGTTTCACTGTCAGTCCTGTATATATTTGTTAAATAAATAAATAAATTACTACTACCATCATAGATCATACTGGACTGTTCTACACACACTAATGTACCAGTACTGACGCACGTAGGTACTCCAAGCTCGTAACAGTTCAAAATATCGATACCTTGAAGGTAAACCTGAATAAGTGACATATAAAGATAACATGGTTTTCCCAGATAAATCCACTATTTTTCCTATTTTCTACGAGAGAAAACACTTAACAAAAGTGTGAAATCCTGTAGTTTAAAAGTTTTTCATGAGTATTTCCTTATAATTAGTTAATTTACTATGAGAAGTTACACCCAATAAAAGGTTTTATCCACGGTTTCTCAAATCTGATTCAGTTTTACTTTTAAGCTGGCTGAAATTGAACGTATAAAATAGTGTCACATAATCATTTAAATGTTTGCCTCCATAAGTTTTACTTGAAGTAAGTTCTTATAAGTATATCAACGGTTAAAAGGAAGTAGGGCATAAGCGACAAAAACTATAAATTGTTCAGGAGAGCTGTTTAAAGTTTAAGAATGCAGAAAAATGGCATAACTTTTTTATTTTTCGTCATATCGCTCTAAAATTAAAAAAATAAAGGCATTTATTGGCATTCCTATTAATGTGGCTTTACTATGTTTTATGATTTTTTTTTCTCACAAGTGCCTTTCGGACAAAAAAAGACAAAATCTTGTCGGTTACACCAAAACCATACTTCGAAAACGCAATTGTTTGCTTGGGCATATATAATCATATAATAATATAATATATATAATATAATATATAATAATATAATATAATCTAAGTTGCAAGGATATATTCATTTAAAGCTCTCAGATGTAAGCCCACAAACCAACAAGTGTAGTTCGCGCTTACAAATGCTGAATGTGTACTTACAAATAAAATCCAAACCTCAAATGAACATAAGCCCCACAACTTTTGCCGACCTTCCCTGAAACAGCGAAACAACGAAAAAATCATCGTAAAGCTATGGGAGTTAGCGCATTAGAAAGAACAAAAAAAATTAAGTAGGATAGCATTCATAACTCATTTTTGACCAAAACGCTCATGAAGTTAAATACCTAAACAAGGCTTAAACACTTTATGCAACCTCTAAGACTGAAGACTGAATAAACCTTGCCGTGATATTATTTTGAGTTTGAAATGAACACCGAAACAAAAAAAATATTTCTGACACCCTCGGTGAGATTCGAACCCATAAATAATTTACAAAATAAATTTATATGCTTTAATGTTTAAAAACACATCTTTCTCACATACTAGTAACAAAATATTGCAACCACTAACATAATTATTTATTTTTCTCTTCAATAAAATAAAATAAAATAAAACTTTTATTTGTAACTGAAGATGAATTCATTGTATCTAATCTAATCTAAGCTGCAAATATATAATATATCATTTAAGATTTACATTAAATGCATTCCCACAAGCAGATATGTATAATTTCGCGCTAACACATGCCGCATGTGGACCTACAATATAAAAACCCAATCTTAAATGAACATAAGCCTTGCAACTCTTGCCGTCCTTCCCTGAAACAGGGGTGACATTGTATTATATGTATTGTATTATATGGCTTTTTTCATTCCTTCATAAGTAGCGTAGCGTTATAACTCATTTTTAGCTACGTCTAGCTACTGTTTAACTTCTTTTTGTCTCAAATTTAAGTGGTAGGTTAGCTAAAGTAGGGTAATATATTTTTTAAACGCTGCCACACTGAATTAATTTTTAGAAGCTTCGCGTGTTCGTTTTTAACCCCGCAATGTTGGCGGCCATGTCAATGGCGGACACTCCATGGCAGTGTTTTGATTTTTGACATTTTATTTTCAACGAAAACAAAAAGTGCTCAAGTGTGAATTCATGCAACAAAACAAAATTAAACAAATGCTGAACGATAGACGCTTATCATGTCTCAAGACGAGGACGTGGAGCTCAAGGAACTGGTGACGGAAGCGCTGGAGAAAAACGGCATTCTCGCCAGGATTAGAGCACAACTGCGCGCAAACATATTTATGACCCTGGAAAACGAAAGAGAACAGAAAACTGTGAACCCCAAGCTGAGCGAAGCCCTCTCCACACACGATGGTGTTCTTTCTTTTCTCCTGGTTCAAGAATTACTAGAGTTTTACTCGTTGAAACAGACGTCTTCCATCTTCCGAGCGGAATCCGGTCAGGGCAAAACATATTTCTACACGGGAAGGCAGCCCATTTTACGGACCTTGCGGTGCGCCCGCATCAACGAGAAGTCTGATCTTCCCGTTTTACTACAGCTTATTAAGATTATATTCAAATTGTGCAAGAGCGATCAAGTTGAGGACGGGGGAACCGGGGAAAATGTTTCTCACAATGCTGACAGTTCGCAGGACAAATCATGGAACGAAAGCGAGACAAGCCCGAAAGCGAATCCTCAGAACAACACGTTTCTAGTAAACAGCGGAAGATCGGATAATTATGATCTCTCGTTTACTTCGGAGTCAGAAAAAAACGAAGAAAAAGGCAGGCTAGTGCTGCAGCTGGATTTGAACGACTCTGATGAGAAAAATGAAGAAATTTCCGAACAGGATGAAATTCAAAATTCGAACAGTTCGCCGAAACAAGAGAGCGACGGCAGTGCAGACAATGTGAAAAGTTTATCTGAAGCTAATTTGAATTTGGAATCCAAAGACACGAGTTTGTCCTTCAGCGAGCTGTCTCCATCCAAATCAGAAAATATTGAGGAATCAGTGAAATCTTTGAATAATTCATTTGACAAAAGTGAAAAAAGCTCATTTAGTGTTTCCAGTGCACACAATTTGATCATCAAAGATGCGAAAGACTTGCTGGAAAATGGAGATGAAAACCACGTCTCGGATCCTGATGATACGGTGAACAAAAGTACTGAATATCCCATCAATAAGGTTAAAAAATACAAAATCAATTCTAGTCAATCTGATCCCGATACAAGTATTTCAGAGGAAATAGTGCAGACTTTTGAAAATGGCAGCAACGAGTCATCCATTAAAAACGATTCAGTCAGTGCCGCCAACAGTATACCTGAAAATTCCATCATAGACAGAAATTTGTTATCGCCGCCTCTAAATTTACTTGATACGTCCATACCAGAAACGCCCACAACAAAATTAAAAGTCAAAGAACAAATAAACGATTTGAAGATGATGCAAAAGAAAAATCAAATTGAAAAGATGAACCATTTAAATTTTAAAAATTCAATTTTAGAAGCGGAAACAATTGATCAGCGAAATCGTAACAAAACGGCCGATTCAAATTTGAGTCTACGTAACTCGATAAAGACTGTCGATCTGAACCATACAAATCACAAAAAAGTAGTTGAACTGAACAAAAACAATGCAAATGACGCATTGCACAAGCCAGGCCTTACTTCCATAGAAGACAACTCAAACATAAATAAAAACGTCAACTACCTACCTTCATATACAAATTCAAAAAACAAAATGGCTTCCAAGAGCATTTTGTCAGATATAACCGTAGACGAAATTTCTAAAGAATGGGACGATCCCAGTTGAAGCTCTGTGCATATCACAAAATAAACTCTTCACAATAATTGTAAGTGTTTGGATGGGTGTGTATTATTACTAAATCTAAATAATTAAAATCAATTTTGTGATTTTAAATATAACAATGGTAATAAAAAAAAATTGCTCAACCACATTTGATAGACTGTTTTAAATTTGGTAGCTATTTTACAAAGCAGTCTCGTATTTGCTAGTGATTGTATCCATGTATGAGAAGTGATTCAATATGGCGGCGCGTGAACAGCCGATCTGGCAGCTAAATGTGCTTCATACAAATTGTATGGTGCGCGCAGTAAACTGCACGATCAACTGTAAGATCACTTGTTATTGGCAGATAAAATCAATTTAAATAGAATGTAGGGGCTAACTTACATTTTTTATTCTGAAATTTATTAAATTCTTGAATGATTTCAGTCAAATCTTTTCATAATCTAATCTAATCTAAGTTGCAAAGATATGTTACATTGGAGATTTACATTACATGCATTTTCACAAGAAGACACGTACAAGTTCGCGCTTGCACATGCCGCATGTGAACCTACAACATAAAAACCAAATCTCAAATGGGCATACACCCTGCAACTCTTGCCGTCCGTCCCTGAGACAGGGGTGACATTGGCAAAGTGAACCATTTTTACAGCATGGGTGGTCAGCTGCATACTTATAAATCATAAAAGTCACCTTTTGTAAGAATCATTCTATGTAGCATCAATTTATTTGACACTTCATTAATTTCCTTGACTTATAGGTTGGTACCTATGCGGCTGACCACCCATGCTGTAAAAATGGTTCACTTTGCCAATGTAACCCCTTTTACAGGGAAGGACGGCAAGAGTTGCTGGGTGTTTGTCCATTTGAGATTTGGTTTTTATGTTGTAGGTTCACATGAGGCATGTGCAAGCGCGAACTTGTATGTGTCTGGTTGTGTGAATGCATGTAATGTGAATCTCCAATGTAACATATCTTTGCAACTTAGATAAGATTAATGATGCGACAATTGACTCGGCAAAAATTGTAATTTAGAATTTTTCTCTGCGGGCAAACGTGGTGGAAGAAAAAACTATGGATGATTTTCAAAACCAGAAAGAACAGTGTGAAAATATATTTGTAATGTTGTTTTTTTCATATACGTGGTGTGAGGCTGACCACCCATACTGTAAAAAATTATTCACTTTGTCAATGTCACCCTGTTTCAGGGTAGGTCGGCAAGAGTTGCAGGGCTTATGTTCATTTGAGATTGGGTTTTTATGTTGCAAGTCCACATACAGCATGTGTAAGCCGGTCCGTAGTTCAGTGGTAACAATTCGGACTCTGAATGGGAAGGTTGTGGGTTCCCAGCAGAGCACAAAAAATATACCATTTTAATTTAAAATTTGCTCTTCGCTGGGTTGAAAAATTCATAAAACCTTTACTAATGACCGGTCACCAAAGGTCCATCCAGCCTTACAGCAACTGGGTCTTGCTTGAGAATTGGCGCTTTGTAGCGACGACGATCAAGCTCGTAAAAAGGTCAATAGCTCAATTGGTAGAATGCTTGCATTCCATGCCAAGAGCAAGGGTTCGATCTCAAAGGTTTACTCAGCCTTCACAAGGAATGAGAACCAGCCCCCCTGGGCGCTGGGAAACCCCCACTTCAAATGAAAGTGGTTGGTGTGAGGCCGGCCTCCTTACCTGTGAAAATAAATAGGTCCCGAAATGCCACATGCGACCCCTTTGGGGATAACGCAGGCAAGAAGTTACACTATATGTGTAACTTAGTTGCTTTGCGTAAGCGCAAACTTGTACGTGTCTGCTTACGGGAATGCATGTAAAATGAATATGGATCTTAAATGTAATATCTTTGCAACTTAGATTAAATAGTGGCCTTATTCTGTAACATATTTTAGCATATTGGAGTGGTGTGGGAGCCATAGTCCTAAGATAACCTAACAATAGAGCATAATGTTGAAATCTATAGTCATATGTTAATCAATTCTACTCTAAACTAACGCCTAAGGTTGTAAACGAGTGAAAATATCCACTAACTTAAAATATAGTGAAAGAATGTCACTTTCAAGCTATCAGATTCACAATTTAATCACTTCTCTAGAAGAATATATAGTCTGAATCTTGTAATTTTGTATCTGCAATAAGAATTAAAACTTACATGAATGTATTGCCACCTCAAAGGTAAAACTGAATAAGTGCTAATTCACTAATTTGAAAAATCGTGGATAAAATATTTCATTGGGTGTAACTTCTCATAGTGTGTGAACCAGTGGCGGCTCTTCATTAGGGGAGGATGGGGATTATCCCTAAAAACGAAATTGGAAAAAAAAAATTTATAAGAAGAGGAAACTGAAAAAGTACACAGAATTAAAAATATTATATGCCTAGTAGTAAATACGAAGCGCGTCACGCGAAGATCTTTGTTTACACACATATTATAATATTTGTTAAACTGTGGTGTAGGTACAACATAATAATCGTCTTTGTTGTATGAAGTATGAAGCCCCCCTCCACACTTTCCTCGTATCTCGTTCCTGCGTGAGCGCGCGGAGTAAGCCCGAAAAACGAAGTATGTTCGGGTATGACGTAGCAGAGGGATTTTAAAAATTGTCCTACTGCTTGTTTGTGTATGGGTGAGCTTTAATTCTTGTATGTACAGTCTCTGTTCAATACAATAAAGCTTTTCGCGCATGCGTAGATCGATCTCCAACTAATCGCCTATGAGGACAAGTCACTTTGACCCTATGGAGAATTGACGTCATCTAATATAGTGCGATGATGGTTTTGCTTGTTCGATATGGAGCGTTAAAACAATGACAGTATAATATTATGAATGATACTCTTGTTTTTTTGGAGTTTTGGAGATTTCTCGCCATCACGTCATGTGATATAATATTTTTTTTCATTAGTTAATCGCTAAACCTAAGTTCAGACGTGTTTAACCGTGGGAGGTTGAAAATAAAAAATTTGTTCGCCAAAATCGGAAATGTTCTAAAAATAGGGTTTTTTGTAGAAAGATTGCATTGAAATTATCTATCTTGTTTTGTTTATAATTTTTGTGAAGAAAATCTGTTTTGGGATTGAAAATTTCTTGATTTGCGTTGATATATATATTTTTATGAAGTTTTCACAACGTCATCGTATTTTTGTGCAACCTTAATTTTATTTTTTTACATTGGCCGCCCTGATATTACGACATTTAAAATATTTTTTTCGTTGTGGCCGTACAAGAATTAAAATTTTCACACAGAACACAGTGAATGAATAACGTTTGAATACGCTATGGCTTTATTTATGGAAAAAGGACTAATTAAAAAAATACAAGACCCTAATAACAAAGTGATTGATTACTTTTCCAAGCAAAGAATTTGTACTACTACGGAAATTGCACCACTAACAACAACTGAAACTTAGGTAAGTAAGCATTTTTTTTCAGTGACTTTAATTCAAAATAATTGTATCCTCTTATTTGCAACAGTGTTTCAACAAAACTTTCTTTCTTATCAATTGTATGCTCACGTACACATTTTTATCTATGTTTTCTTTTTAATATGAATGTTAAGTCAGTGCGCTTAAAATCAAATCATAAAAAGTACCACATTTGGATGTACATATATTATGAACAGGTCCTTGGCTTAGATTTATACGTAACAATTTGTTGGTGTATACTACCTGGGGTGCTATGGGAGGGGGGGGGGTCATTAACTATATTTCAAGGTCATCCCCCCTCGTAGATTTTAGCTTGAGCCGCTACTGGTGTGAACTAATTATAAGGAAGTGCTCATGACAAACTTCTAAACTGCAGGATTTTAACACTTGTGGTACTCGTTAGGTTAAGGTTGGAATTATGGCCGTTTGACATATTTACAATAATTATAACTACACAATTAAAATTTATTTATCGGATATTAGACGAACCGTTATAAGAGAACTTACGGTTAATCTGTAATGTTGGCGGCTAGGGTTTATTAAATTGGAATTTGTGTTGTTTTTAGTTTTGATGTCTATACATACCATTATTGTTGATTTTTAAAAATGTAATTGGTCGTGTATGTTCCTTGACTTATAGGTTGATATGCGGCTGACCACCCATGCTGTAAAAATGGTTCACTTTGCCAATGTCACCCCTGTTACAGGGAAGGGCAAGAGTTGCAGGGCTTATGTTCATTTGAGATTGGGTTTTTATATTGTAGGTCCACATGTGGCATGTGTTAGCGCAAAATTATACATGTCTGCTTGTGGGAATGCATTTAGTATTTTATTTTATTTTAATAGGACAACAAACAGCGTTACATAAGAAATATAATAATAACAATTACAAAAAATATGGCCAATTATATGTTGCCACGGATATCAAGTTTAGAAAGTTGGAAAGAATTACAAGTTGTTAATTACAAGTGCCTAATTACAAGAGAAAAAAAATACTGCTCTCAAAACAGAATAATTATGATGTAATTATGATAAAAGTATAAACCTTAAATGATATATATCTTTGCAGCTTAGATTAGATTAGACATTATTCTCGACGAAGCTAACATCTTCATTAGACACCCCTTAACTAGTTAGATTAATAGTCCATTCTCACGTCGTGCAGAGAGGGTGTCTCCTGAAGATGTTAGCTACGTTGCTAACGTCGAGAATAATGTAAGTTCTCTTATAACGGTTTGTCTAATATCCGATAAATATTTTTTAACTGCGTAGTTATAATTATTGTCAATACTTGTACTCTCTCACGCAAAATAAGGAAAAAAGTGCATTTATCTGAGAAACCCATGTTAGCTTCATATGTCACTTATTCAGTGTTTTACCTTTAAGGTTTTGATATCTACCAGTGGCGAAGGGTGCCATGCAACTCGATTCCCATCGCTTTCCCGTTTTAAATGAGGCAAAAATGATAATAAAGTAGACTGCATGGTTTCAATGGGGAAAAAATACATATTGTTTCTTTAGTTCTAAAAGTTCTAAAAGAAACTGATGGGAATCGAGTTGTATGGCACCCTTCGCCACTGATATCTACATTGAATTATTTTCACTGTACAAACTTAATCATGGATTGTGTTTTATAGGTTAAGATCATTGATCAATATAAAATAAATAGATGGAGCATCGGAGCAGTTTTCCATACGCCCAAACCTGTGTGTTGCGCCAAATCACTGATGTCCTAAGACAGGCATGTCAAACTCAGATCGACGGTTAAAAGGAAGTAGGGCTTAAGCAAGGTTTTGGTCAAAAATGAGTTATGAATGCTGTCCTACTTAAATTTTCCACTCTTTCTAATGCGCTAACTCCCATAGCTCTACGATGGTTTTTGTTGTTGTTTATGCCCAAGCAAACAACTGCATTTTCCGAGCATGGTTTTGGTGTAACCGACAAGATTTTGACCTTTATGCCCGCTTTCCACTGCGAGCGGGAAATAGCTGAGCGGGAGCGGGAAATAGCTGAGCGGAGCGTAGTGAAATAGTTTTGGCCTTCCATTGCGAAAGAGTTTTAAAAAATAATGGTATTTGCCTTCCACAGCCAACGAGCTCGGCGGAGTGAGCTAGGCGGGAAATGAGATGAGTCAGATGAAAGAGTTGTTTGCCTTCCATCTACAGCTGGCTTAGCGGAGCCAACTAGTGTGTGACAGCTCGTTGCAGCCTACGCCCAGATCAAACGTTTTAATTATTAGTAAAAAAAGTTTTTTTTTTTGTTTCGAAAAATAAAAAGTAATATATTATTTTGCTTTAATACATAAAAAGTAGATGTTTGAAATAAAACATACATTTTAATATTTTCAAATTTATAAAATAATGTATGATGTGCAGTGTGTGACAGCTCGTTGCAGCCTACGCCCAGATCAAACGTTTTAATTTTTAATAAAAGAGTTTTTTTTTGTTTCGAAACATAAAAAGTAATGTATTATTTTGCTTTAAACATAAAATGTAGATATTTGAAATAAAACATACATTTTAATATTTTCAAATTTATAAAATAATGTATGATGTGTTTTTGTAAATCATGTATGGTGTGTTTTATCGCTGTCACGCAACTGCGCGGGTTGGCGCGGGGGGCACGGGGGAGCTGAGTCAGTTGAAAACTAGCGGCCGAGACCATGACACAGCGGAGTCATTTTTACTCGCTCAGCCTGCTCCGCTCACTCCGCTGTCGGTGGAAGCACTTCTATGAAATTTACTGTTGCTAGTCGAGCGGAGTCCGTACGGAGTCCGCTGGAAACTCGCTCAACTCTGCGACCACTTTCGTAACTCTTTGTACTCGCTCAGTCCGCTCCGCTGACTCGCTGTCGGTGGAAGCACTTCTATGAAATTTACTGTTGCTAGTCGAGCGGAGTCCGTACGGAGTCAGCTCCGCTCGCAGTGGAAAGCGGGCATTATGGTCCTAAAGGCGCTTGTGACATAAAAAAATTGTAACACATCACAAAACCACATTAAGAGGAATGCCAATAAATGCCTTTATTTTTTTAATGTTAGAGCTGTTTTGATTTTAACAATATGATAAAAAATAAAAAGTTATGCCATTTTTCTGCAATCTCAAACTTATACTGCTCTCCTGAACCATTTAGTGTATGTCGCTTATGCCGTACTGCCTTTAAACTGTCAATATGACATTGCTGGCCATGTGATCCATTTTGTAGTTATGGTTTACCTATTCAAAAAAAATATTAGAATGATTATACTGTACATATTTTGAACTTATTACACTCAATGTAAAAATATGAAAAGTCTCAGGAATATCCATCTACTGGCCTGTGTATTTGACACATGTACCTGGGATATCCATTCATAATAAAAGGAGAGCTTGTATGAAAAAGGTTATGACTCTGGATGATGAAAGGAGTATGCAAGGATCGAAAAAAATGGCAGTTGATCTGTAATGTTGGCGGCTAAGGCTAAGACTTGAAAATTTTGAATTCTCATTTTTTATAGATATTTTGTACATTTGTTTGCTGTTTATTTTGCAGTTTGGTATGTCAAAATACTCTACAAGTTTTATTTCTTGTAGTCTTACTTTTCACTAAGATTTGATAATTTTGAATACACCTTAAGCCGCTTGCATTTATGTTTGACTTATTACTGTTATCTTATGTGTCTATTTTTCAATGTATACCTATTTTGTTTTTAATGCATAATTAAATTTTTAATGCCTTACTAAGGGAAACCACTCAAAAATGACATTTATTTTATATTGATCGATGGATGAGATATAATAGACAATACTACCTGAAGAAAACATAACTATAGTTCCGTCCATATGTTATTAATATTTGTATATTTATTAAAACCATGTATGTGCCTATTTTATAAATGAAAATAACATAATTGTAACTATTTTTCATCTTTATACATAATATCAAAATATGTATGTATGTATAAGCTGGTTTTTCTCATTTTTTAAATTATTGTTGCTACATTGCCCAAATATTTGCTTAGGAAATCTATACCCCCCTCCCTCGAAATGAATTTTTGGAAATTGTGTGCGGCTGACCACCCATACTGTAAAAAATGGTTCACTTTGCCAATGTCACCCCTGCTTCAGGGAAGGTCGGCAAGAGTTGCAGGGCTTATGTTCATTTGAGATTGGGGTTTTTTATATTGTAGGTCCACATGCAGCATGTGTAAGCGCGAAATTATGCATGTCTGCTTGTGGGAATGCATTTAATATGAATCTCAAATGATACATATCTTTGCAGCTTAGATTTAGATTTAGATTTAGTGTGCTTACCCCTCCCTTGATTGGAATATGGCGTGAAAAAGAATAGTAGGAAAAGGAGAAATCCTTGAAGAAAAAACTGGAGAGGACTACAACTCACAGAAGTTTTCAACACACCCTGTATTTGGTGCAAGTTACAAACGCCGACAACACAACCTTTCCGCTTGGAGGTCAGTACAAAAAAGAGGAAGAGAGGTTACAACAATGTGACATTAAACTCAACAACGTCTTCTTCGTCTTATCACTTTCAATGTGTATTGGAGCTATATTCCTTCTATCCTTTATTTTCACAAGCTGTCAGTTTAAATTCATATCATCATCACCAACGTTGATTTTCTTTCATTTACGCCTAAAATACCGCTAAGGCTTACTCAGCCATCACAAGAAATGAGTACCAGTCCCTTCGAAGCTGGGGAACCCCCCACTTCAACTAAAGGGGATGGTGTAAGGCCGGCCCCCTTATCCGTAAATATAAATAGGTTCCACTCGCCACATGTGAAACCCTTCAGGGATAACGCGGCAAGAAGTTACAGTAAATATGTAGCTTAGTTGAGCTGCGTTTGCGAGGCGATGGGCTTATCTATCATCTGAATTTTGGGTTAAAAAAATGACAACCGAGGGGGAGGGGTGTCATCGATTTTTATATTAATTTAGGTAAAGGCAAATCAATATTTTCATTTTTTTTTTTTTTTTTAAATAGATTTGTCAAGAGGAATGCAATTCACCAACCTATTCTGCCTGGCCAGAAACAGGTATTAATATAATCAATTAATAATTCATTATTGTTTATTTTAATGAATTATTAAATAATAATTACCCAATAACATCTGTTGAACCAGGGTCAAAGTTATGATCGAATGACTTAGGCGGGTATCAAACCAACGTTGTTACACGCTAGAAAGATCAGCCAACTTGGCCCCCTCGGCCATAACACCGAATCTTTAACTATTGAAACCAGAAAATTTGGTGGGCCCACATTTTTTTCCACTCCAATGACCTTCTCCTGTCTCCCGGACTCCTAAGGTTCCACCTGGACCACTTTGGGAATCACTGACTTAGAGGCTCCATGGGATTTTGCGATTGGAGTCTAGTAGTAGTTGCACGAAGGCACACTCACTACATCCATAAGACCCGGTACTTTCAACCAGAGGCGGTTCGCCATTACAGTTCAACGGGACAGTGCACTGCCTAGATTTTGTAATAATTTTAACAAAATAATTGTATAAACTTTAAAATATAAAAGTATATTGTGTGGCAGATGTTTTGAATGGTCGCTGAAGTTAAAAATCATAATTATATGGAGCGCCTGAGGTTTACGCTAGTACATACAAAGCCGCCGTACATAATACATAATATTATTGTTTAGTTATACTCCTCGTGCATTTGTCCCAGTGAACGGATTTCAATGAACAATTCCTTTACATTTTCTGAGATCAGTTAGAAACCGTGGTATAGAGGGAGAGAGCTGATAAATTATAGGCCTTTTGTGCGTGCGACAAGGAGAACTGCGTGCATTGCCGGCATATAATAATTATTTGTGCGTGTATATTCGAAAACAATGAAATCCTTGTAGGACATTGATTACAAATAATATAAGCCAGTAACTCGAATTTGGTTGACCTCCATTCCGTCATCAGTTGACGTTAAAATAAACAGCTGCTGGTTGTTTTTTCATCGAACGTGAAGATTTTTTCCATTATTTTCTAATTTATCGTGAAACAACTTACAATTTTGTTTTTTACTAATTTCCTGACGATAAATTTTAATAATAAAGTAAACGTGGACATTATAAAAAAAATCATAGTTGAATAGTATTTGAAAAAGAACATTATTTGAAAGCATCGCAAGTGTGTAAAGATGGTGAAAAAGATCAAAGTTAAACAGCATGCACTTTCGCAAACTCAAGTTGAGCTTGTAATGCATTTCAATTTATTAGGCCGAACAGATCTTCGACAAAATGCTTGATGTTAGTTATAGACAATCAAGTAAAAAGTTCAATGACGAAGTGCGTTCAAACAGATTAATAATTATATCTAGAATAATTGATTGTGTAAAATTTTGTGCTGATTTGGCTTTGATTGAGGCTTTCGCTCAAGCAAAGGAGCGACGGATGGATTTCCATTTCAAATATGTAACTGTAAGTACGAGCTTAAAATACGCTTATTTGTTATGCAACAAAACGTATACGTAAATAAAACAATATATTTTGGATGGTTGGTGCATTAACACTGTGAAAATTATCTTTATTTAGTTATTAAAAAATCTGTTTTATTTTCACTTTTTATTATTATTTTTTTAAAGGACACAGACCTGATGATGACTACTGTGTAGTCGAAAACGTTTGTGTCCTTTAAAAAAAAAATAATAACAAGTGAAAATAAAACAGATTTTTTAATAACTAAATAAAACAATATATATTTACGTATTTCTTGCAATTTCCATTCAAAGCAAAAAAAATACAAGAAAAAATGAACTTGCGGAAATTATGAACTGCCAACATTTTTATTGAGGAGCCGCCTCTGCTTTCAACGTTAGCATAGCGACTTCATGCTGAATGGAAAGAGCGCACATATATGACTATGGTGTGAGTAGTTTTTTGTATCAGTTTAACCGCCCTACCCATACGAACGTACGTGATGTGTTCGCTATACTGTCGCCCGAACGCAACAAGCCGTATCACGTACGTTCATGCAAAAAAATGTCTATACCTGAAAACCCACAAACAGATTGTTAGACGTTCATATACATCAAGTTTGTTCCTGCGTTATCGCGTTTAGCGTTTCAAGGTCAGCCAAAGCAAACAAATATTTTTGGGGAATTTTCATCTGTCCCATACATTTCACGTCGCGAATCTGTGATTTTCAAAATCAATTGAAAAAAAGCCAATGTTGTTTACCTACTTTTTTTTTTATGATTTAGTTTTTTTTAGTGTCCATGTTTATATTATTGTTTATTGATTTAAAAAATGTAATTTGCGATGTTTGTTCCTTGACTTATAGGTTGTTATGCGGCTGACCACCCATAATATAAAAATTGGTTCACTTTGCCAATGTCACCCCTGTTTCAGGGAAGGACGGCAAGAGTTGCAAGGCTTATGTTCATTTGAGATTGGGTTTTTATATTGTAGGTCCACATGCGGCATGTGTTAGCGCGAAATTATACATATCTGCTTGTGGGAATGCATTTAGTATAAATCTTAAATGATATATATCTTTGCAGCTTAGATTAGATTAGATTAGATTAATAATAACCCAAAGGTAGGGCGGTTAAAGTCACATGAGCTAACTTTGAAAATACTAGATATTAGTAGTTGAAATGGTATTCACTAGCGCAAACCGGAGCTTGTTCTAATGAGCTCCATTCATTAATCCCTCCCCCTCGCATTTCAGAAAGGGAAACTAGTAGTACGACTCTCATTCATCCCTTTGCAGACGATCTCAAAACTATGAGAACTTGGC
This sequence comes from Agapetus fuscipes, assembly GCA_951799405.1. Taxonomy (NCBI): domain Eukaryota; kingdom Metazoa; phylum Arthropoda; class Insecta; order Trichoptera; family Glossosomatidae; genus Agapetus; species Agapetus fuscipes. The sequence continues at coordinate 8,101,361 of OX637351.1, read as the reverse complement.
GTTTTCATGACTCATTCCTTTGCCAAACTGCCCGTTTATGGAATGATCTACCAGTATCTGTGTTCTCTTCCCAATTTAATCCGGTTTTATTCAAAACCAACATCAATCACCACTTCCTTGCAGCGCCTCACGACAGAATCAACAACACAAGCAACACCTCTGCGACACCCTTCCAGGGCGACATAGACCTCCAAGACTTTCAAGAATTGGGGAGCCTCCCGCACAGGATTCCTTAAAAACAAAAACAAAAAAACTTAAGAAACGGCACTTTAGCCTGCTGTGTGTTTCCATACACATATTGACAGTCATGATGCATAAATATGACAAAAATACCTGAAAATCATGCACTTGTATGTATTATTTATATCTATTAGGCTGTATTTATACTCTGTGTACACATATATATACTTTTGTTTATACTAGGAGTTAAGTTAATCTTTTGCCTATACTTTGCCATGTTTTTTGTGAAATATATTTAGGTTTTTTTTTATAAAATGTTATTTATTTTGACCTATGACAACCTTGCTGTATCAAAGATCAAATCAATAGTTTTTTACCCTGAAAAGAAAACATTTCGTAAATACTCAACAATTTCATGTACCTACAGAGAAAATTTTGGAAAATCAAAACACTGTTGAAGGTGCTTTTGTATATTCCATATATTTTTAGAGTATTTACTTACGCATTTTTTTATACTAAAAAATTAAAGTTCTCAGAATAATCACTGGGTAGGTTGCATGACTGACCTGATCTGCCATGACAACATATCGCTCCCCCAGTTCTTGTTAGATGACTTTTTACTGCAGTTGTCTTATGAATCGAATTCTACACAATCTGAGGTAAAAAAAAAACGTAAAACTCGATAATGTGAGAGATTAAAGATTTTAAATTATGATTACGGTCGTTAGACATTTTAAAGAATGACAAACTTTCCAGTATTTGGAGGCCAGTACTAACTTCAATGATCCACCCTTTCATTAATCAGACGATTTCACAAGAAGACGTATCGTCCTTCTGTACAACTGGGGCTATAGCGACATCTATGGATGTATCATCGAAGGTTAATAAAAGTACCTACAACCTTCGGCCTCGATCAAACAACAATAATTCAACAGTTCGTGGTTCCTCTTTGTAGAGGACACACGTCTCCTGAGGACGTCGGATATGACTCCGACGAAACGTAGAGAAAATCGTTCTTCTACTTTGCACGGTCAGTAAAATCGTTTTTTTTTTCATTCTAATGTGAAAGATGTTTTAAATATTTTTTAAATCAATTTCCTGTTTTCATAAGACACATTGGTCCAGTATACCTGCAAACATTGCTCATGTAAAATTAGCTTAATGGTCTGTACGGCAAACAAGAACTAAGGCAGCGATATGTAAAGCCTGTGAAATAGAGAACATAGTGATATGGAGCCGATCCAGGAGGCAACGTTTTAGAGTTCATGTCTCCAGAACGAGTCATGACAGAGTCGTACACATTGTAGCTAAGGAGATGTCAATAGGTCAACGAGCAGCTGGTAGACCCTAAACGTGGAAAGATAGCTGGACATCCTCATCCTAGGGTCCACGAGCCAGTTTGAAGTTTTTTGTGAATCGCAGGTTGAAAGATCTAAAACAAACAAATGTGCTGGTATGAATTTTTCCGGGATTGGTTGCCGTGGTCTGCGGGAGCTGGAGCTTCCAGACGTTTCGCCCATTTCAACTATGGGCTTCTTCAGCAGGAAGTATGAAGATTCATAGTTTTCTTCAAAATCACTTTGTCGGTGTTGTGGCCGAGTGGCAGCCGATCATTCTAGCGTATTTGGAATGGAATAATCCCCGCTTGGTCACTTGACTTTAACTTTGACCCTGGTTCAACAGATGTTATTGGGTAATTATTAATTTATAATTCATTAATATAATCAATAATGAATTATTAATTTATGATATTAATACCTGTTTCTGGCCAGGCAGAATAGGTTGGTGAATTGCATTCCTCTTCACAAATCTTTTTTTTTTTTTAAATTGTCATCTTCATACTTCCCGCTGAAGAAGCCCATAGTAGAAATGGGCGAAACGTCCGGAAGCTCCAGCTCCCACAGACCACCGCAACTGATCCTGGAAAACATCACTCCAGCATCATCAGCCGGCCGTGTAAGCCTAAAACTCTTAATCAATAAAAATGTATTTTGACGCTCGAGGACTGTTTTCTAGATCAAATGTTAAAAAGGGACCTGTAGACGCTCTTGTTTCTTTACTGTTGAAAATAACATAAAGGCGAACAGATTCCAATTGAGACATGGCCCAAGAAATAAAAAGCCGAGTAGAGTAACAACAGCAACCTTTCATAAAAATAAAAATGTTGACTTACACAAGTCTAAAACTAGAGTTACGTCTACGTATGATGGGATGCTACATCTTTCCCATTGTACTCTATGGCATGGAAGGGTGGACACTTACACAGTGCCTCGAGAACAGAATCACTGCCTCTGAAATGTGGGTCTACCGTCGAATGCTGTTGATGGTTTCTGATGGTTGTTGATGATCGGATGTTGAAGGTTTCCTGGATGGATCAAGTCACAAATACTGAGGTTGTTTCCTGTATGAATACCAGATGCCATATTCTGCTAAATTCCTTACGACCTTAAGGCGACGAGCTGACGATTTGTGTTCAAAACAAGTCGAGAGCGAGCACTGGCGCTTGCGAAAGAACTCCATAGATAAAAGATCACAGTAAGTACATCCTATTTTTGGACATGAATCTTTTTATTTTTATTAAATTCTTATGAAAATAAAGGACTCTTTGAGGGTTTGAAATACATCAATATATGTATGCAGAATTCAATTCGGATTCTGACAAAAATGCTAACTTAATTTTTGTAATTTGTAGACTCAACTCGACTGATATTCATTGACACATTTTCCAATTCTCTCGTCATTTTTTCAATGGTTCTCAAACATACTCCCTGAATATACAAATTCATTTACAATTTCCACACTTACACTAAGTTGCAAAGATATGTTACATCGGAGATTCACATTACATGCATTCCCACAACCAGACACGTACAAGTTCGCGCTTGCACGTGCCTCATGTGAACCTACAACATAAAAACCAAATCTCAAATGGTCATACACCCTGCAACTCTTGCCGACCTTCCCTGAAACAGGGGTGACATTGGCAGAGTGAACCATTTTTACAGCATGGGTGGTCAGCCCCATACCAACCTATAAGTCAAGGAACATACACGACAAATTACATTTTATAAAACAATAAATAATATCTATGGATATTATCTAGGTTTTTAGCAGTTACTTCGTGAAAGTTCATTTTAATAGATTAAAATAAAAAACTTATTTGTTACAATTCTCATGTGAGCAGTTAGTCATTTAGTGAGTCATTTAGCAGTTACTTCGTGAAAGTTCATTTTAATAGATTAAAATAAAAAACTTATTTGTTACAATTTGTTACATGAGTTAACTCATGTGAATTGTAACAAATAAGTTTTTTATTTTAATCTAAGGCTCAGTTTAGACACACGAAATTTTTTTGAAAAAGTTTCGATAGTGACGTCAGACAGCGATTTTTAGCGGCAACTATCGGTTTTCCGTCTCCACACACATTTGAACAAAATATTTTTTGAACAAAACAGAATCTTTTTCTTCTAATGGCATTTAGCTGTTGCGGTTTATTCAAACATCGAATGGGATTAAATTAATAATGTAGGAATTAAATTATTTTACGTGTTAAGTTTAACTATGCGTCGGTAAAAAAAAGAATCATACAGATAATTTAAAATTCATCGTGGTGTTGTACAAACTGGCTAAATATTCCAATGTTAGTTGTGAAAATATATTACGGGTTCTTAACCTCAAAAATATTTTTATGAAACAGAATGCAATATTGCAATTATTGTGTTATTAATATTGCATTGGTATTTTATATTGTGTTCACATTATATTGTGTCATTGTTTTTGGCGCTTATTTGCCGAGACCAACATTAAATTTAATTTTCCCTTACGACTGAAATTATTTACGACTTTAATTAAAAATAATTGAGTAACTTGTTTCTTCCGTGAAAAGTTTCACGGAATCATTTCATAATTAAAACGTTGCAATGGAAAATACACCGTTGTGAAATAAAATTGTTTTTAATCCAAAAGTAAGAACAAACTCACTTTAATTATTACCTACTTCCTTTTTCTTTTCAAAGGGTTAACAATTATTTTATATTTTCCAAATTGTTTTTAGTTTTCACAGAAAATTAAGGTTTTCGAGTTTTAAATTAACAAAAACATTTAAAATACCTACCAAAATTGTCGAGTCCATAGCATTATTGTCTTTGACTTTTCAGACATTTTAACTCCGAAGTGGAAATGTCTGAGAACTCAGTCTGACCAACATTACGAAATAAGCGGGTCATGCGGCATTTTTTAAAAATCATCATAATATCAAAATTGCCAGCAACTGTCACTGCGGAGCGGCCATCTTGCTTGACGTCACTATCGAAACTTTTTCAAAAAATTTTCGTGTGTCTAAACTGAGCCTAATATCTATGGACATCAAAACTAAAACAGAAAACAAATTAAAATTCCAATCACAGAGATTCCAATATAATAAACCCTAGCCGCCAACATTACAGATCAACCGCCATTTATTTCTGTCCTTACATACTTCTTTTATTTCCTAACCATTCATTATGAATACGAGTATTACTTTCAAATTATTTGACAGAAAAATAAAACAAAACTTCCATATAACAATTTATTTCCCGCAACAATGTATAAAATATTATATCTACTACCAACAACACTACTGATTAAAATAAAGCTACGGACTCGTAAACCAAAACAAATACATATCATTTAATTTTCAAAATTTCTTCATCGCTGGGTTGAAAAATCATGTGCCTTTCCAAAGACCGGTCACCATAGGTCCATCCAGCAACTGAGTTTTTCTTGCGAATCGGCACTTTCTATAGTGATGACCAAGCTCTTGAGGTGTGATTCACAAAAACAGCGCTCACCAAATAAATCACCCTAATATAATATTATATTAACACAACAAAGAATACTATTTTTTTTTTCTAAATATTTGTTCACCACAACCAAATGCTATACACTGCAAAAAATACAATAACATTGAATGTGCTGGCCTAAGCTAGATCAAACCTCTACCTACAACTGGGTGACTAGGTAACAGTGGCGAAGGGTGATTTTTCTCAGAAGGTAACTCGATGGAGAAAAAGAAAGCCATCGAAATTAACTTACCGCATTAACTTACTTAGGGTTACCGCTCAGGTACATCGCGTGTCGTTGGCATCTTGGACCGGTCCGTAGTCCAGTGGCAACACTTCGGACTCGCAAATGGAAGGTTGTGGATTCGGATTCCGGCGGAGCACAAAAATATACCATTTATATTTCGAATGTGCTCTTCGCTGAGTTGAAAAATTCATAAACCTTTACCAAAGACCGGTCACTGAAAGGTCCATCCAACCTTACAACTGGGTCTTGCTTGAGAATTGGCGCTTTCTACAGCGACGACCAAGCTCGCAGAGGGCTCTTGAGGTGTGATACACACAAAAACAGCACTCACCAAATAAATCATCCTAATATTATTATTATTAAAATTCCATGGGGAAAAATAAGATATAATTATTTTTGAAAAAATAGCTTGACTTTTGCAATTTACACTTAAATTAAATAAAAGTGACTTTGAAATATGTATTTTTGAAATTTTTTACAAGACGTGAAATCCTAAGAAATTAAGGAAATCATCAAAAGAGTGAGTATCTGAAATAAATGTACAATAAAAACGTATTTTATTAAAAAAATTAACATTAAGTTAGTATTAAAAAATTATTGTGTATTTCCATAAATATGCAAACTTTCTCACTCACGGCGCCCGTCTAGACTACAGAGTAACTCAATGTTATACCCGCTTATCTTGATCATACCGCGTTACCATTATTACCGCGAGTCCGCGCGTCAACCGGCCTCTCCCCGCGCCCCGACTTGTTCCCCTCTGATACCATAGTCTATTGAAACTAAAAGCCGGTGATTGCATCGGTAAAAAAGACTTGGGATCGCTCGTGAGACTGCAGCTTTATTTTACACGATCGAATAAATTTCACGCGGTTTGAAAAAAGTAGATTGTTAGTTTGTTGTTACAAATGAAATTAATAGTTTTATATATTACTTTTTGCGTAATTTCAAAAGGGAAGCCGATGGGAGTCGTGTTATTCGAACCCTTCGCCACTGCTAGGTAAAAGTTGTTTTTTTTAAGGAATCCTGTGCAGGAGACTCCCTAGATTTCAGCGACTCTAGGGGTGTATGCCACTTGTTGTAGTACCGCAGAGGTGTTAAAGAAGTTTTTGTTCAACAAGGTATACGAGAACTGTCAAAGGAGTTGCTGTCTTGTGTCTCATTTCCATTGCCTTGTGTTCCATGGCACATGCATTAGTATGGAAATAAAGTGACATAATCCATATATTTCTTTTATTCTGATCAATTACTAATCCTGCATGTGTACTTACAAATTAAAATCCAAACCTCAGAAAACATAAACCCTTCAACTTAAGCCGGCGTTCCCTGATACAAGGTTAACATTGGTAAAATGAAGCATTTTTCACAGTATCGTTGATCATCCTCACACTAAATCTAAGCTGCAAAGATATGTATCATTTAAGATTCAAATAAAATGCATTCGCGCTCACACATGCCGCATGTGGACCTACAGTATAAAAACCGAATCTCAAATGAACATAAGCCCTGCAACTCTTGCCGACCTTCCCTGAAACAGGGGTGACATTGGCAAAGTGAACCATTTTTTACAGTATGGGTGGTCAGCCTCATACCAACCTATAAGTCAAGGAACACCAACCTCGAAAAATTAAAAGTAAAAAAATAACAATAGTATTATGATTTTAAGTATTCAATTTGCAGCTTGCCGATATTCATTTCACCGTAAAAGTCATCCAAGTCTTGCTCCCATCTCTTTTCAAAGTAAACTCCTTGCAGGAAGCTAGCAGTGTTGCCAGTCTTCAGGGCCCACGGCAGGTAATGGTCAACGTACAATTGTCTATGCTTCGGCTTCAGGCGCACCGCACCAAAGATGGCGCCCCCTATGCACATTGGCAATTTTGTTTGCAACGCCTCCACCCATTTTATTGTAACCTCGCCTAGCATTGTAGTTTTCATACGTAAAACAGCGTGAACCACGTCATGCACTTCCCTATACCGCTGCATCACATAAGCCAGCTCAACATCCTTCACAAACTGCACGGGCAACCTCGAATCCGCAGTCACATTATTTTCAACCAAAAATTCAAAATACAATCTCCCCAACGTGTTTTCCGGTAGACTCTTCAATCTCTCATAATCAAGGGTTCTAGAATTGATTCTAGGCTTCTCTTTCAATATATCTAGTCCTTCGGCCGTCTTGGACATTTCTTCCTTCATGTAAATCAAAGCATTTTCCCCTGTAGTCTCTCCCAGGCAAGCGATCATATCCCCTCGGTGCGGGTCCATAAGCGCTATAGTCGCTGAGCCAACTGAGAGAAGACATTTTTGGAATAAATTCAAATCGATATAGTTTGATCGGTATTCTTTTTCAAATTCGGAACTCGCAATCGGCTTGACGGCGGATGAGGAACATTTCGTCTGATGGGTCGAGTGAATGTTTGAGCTCACGTATTTATTACACGTCTTGTAAATTCTTGAAGTTAAAAGCTTTCTTAATGCCATGACGCAGCAATTGAATAATTTTATGCATAAAAACAGAATCTATCAATAACCTTTTTTTCAGCAGCAAAACACACTCACACTGCTGTCAATTTTCCTGTCAACTCACAGAGTAGGGTAAATAGAGGCGCCACTCCTGCGTTGAGCATAAGTACCTAACATAGATTATAGTAACTTGTGCTGCCACCTGCTGCGACCAGAAGGCAACGTTACCACGATTCATACTATATATACCTACCGGTATGATACCTATATACATATTGTTATTATTATGCCTGTATTATTATCGGTATATTATTATTTACTTCATATTATTATTCAAGGATACTCTGTTATTCAAAATCAAACCATTTTTTTTATATTTCTTAAAGATTTATTAACGTAGGTATATATTTACAAAACAATATTATTTCAAAACATGATAAATATCTTATAAAATATTACTATAACTTGGTTTCATCATTCCTCAATATTGTCTTAATTAATTGAATGCTGAGCATGCAAATTGCTAGGACAAAGCCAAATACTTGAAAATTTAAAGCCGCCACCAAGAAAGTAGCCCTTTTTGATTTTATACAACCATTATTGAGAAATGATTACCGAACACAATGTCAACACACGAATTCACAACGACAAAACTGTATCGTCACTTGTCACCCAGCCGAGTTTCTAGGATAAAGGCAGATATTTTATTATTGGTTGCTAACGACGGCAGTCCCAGACAAGGCTAATACATTTTGCTGTCGAGAAAACATTTCAAATTCAAAAATGTTCGAGAGTCCATGTCACATAACCTCACCATACGTAGCTACAAAAATGTACATTTTCACGCGAGTGATAACTCATATTAATTATACAAGCGGATCAACGAAAAAATACGATGATAATAAAGTTAATTAAGCGTGATTTCGTAACATGAATACAAAATAAAAATCACTTAAACTTTGACAGCACGGACGGCGTCACTAAAAATTTCAACTGAAGAATGGGTGGCCCTACGCCCAGATCAAGTGTTTTAATTATTTCCAAAAAAGTATTTTTTTGTGTTACGAAAATAAAAAGTAATGTATTATTTTGCTTAAATATATACAAAGTAGATGTTTGAAATAAAACGAACATTTCTATATTGTCAGATTTGTAAAATAATGTATCATGCGTTTTTACAAAGGCTATCACTCATTCTGTTTTTAACAGGCTCGTGCCCGTAAATAATCATACTCTATGGTAACTTATGTTTCATCGGGAACCGGCTGTTCAATATGACTCAGCCCGGCATGTGTCAACTGTCAAAATAATACACATTACTCGGTGGAGCTTTGTTATTTCCACACCATACTTAAGTTTATACCTACCGGAATTTTAGAATCTTTTCATAACAAAATATACGGCTCTTAAACTTTTTTGAATAAACATTGGTTAATAACCCGCGGGACGAGAGGTCGATCTGTTCTGACGAAATATTTGAGAAAGAATATTTTCAAAATATGTATAATATGAGATTTTATTAGTACCCATCAATGGTACCCATAATGTAAGCAACAAAAAAGTTTGAAAAATTTTAACACAGATGTCAGGGGAAGCTTTAAACTTTGATGACATAGATCAGGGGTCTTCAACCTTTTTTAGTGCAAGGGCCAAACATCGATTTCACATCGTCCGAAGGGCCACAACTTTTCACGACACTTTACCACCTAATCAATAAAATAAAAGACATAGGTACATATGTACTCGTAATTTCAAATTTCAATAATCTTTATTGGTTAATTAAAAACAATCTTTATTGGTTAATTAAAGTCAATCAATGTGATTTTTGACATTGTTTATTTTTTACAAGTTTGTCAATATTTTTTTTCATTTTTGTGGTTGCAACCCGCAGACTACCTTCCAGATGTGCATCTGTAATTCTCGACCTTGTCGATTTCACATACTTCATACGAGGAAACAGGTTATAGATATGTGCACAAGTTCGATGTGGGTGTTTTTGATTTCTATGCAAAATATCGCACGCTTAATAATAAAGAGCAATAACTCAAAAAACATGAATGTTGGGTAATCACGTTTAAAGTTCAGACAACCAGTACAACTTGTATGGGATGAAAAAGGCGGCAGATGCTTTATCTCGGTCATATTCGTCCAAATTGAACAACTGTCGCATTCTACCTATTCTTCTCGCATTGTTCTTGCGTTTTATTACAAAATCTCGATTTTCCCAATTTTCGAGTTATTTCTCTTTATTATTAAGCGTGCGATATTTTGCATAGAAATCAAAAACACCCACATCGAACTTGTGCACATATCTATAACCTCCATCTGAAAATTTTCCGGCATGTCTTCAACGGATACACCGAATGGTCGGGCAAAGAGACTGATGTATTTTTCACTATCTCTGAAGTCAGAAAACCTCGATTGAAACTCTTTTTTGTGTAAATCTACTGGGGGGAATGTACCGAACCTTCCTGTGGTCCCCCCTGTGAGAAGTGCCATGAAAAGAATCAAAATGACACAAAAAACACCGAGAACTCCGAAAAAAAAAGTACTCGTATTCGTATATACCTATCGCATATCACTGGGCGCGATATTTTATTTTTTTAGCCTCTGGTGGCCGCGGGCCGCAAGAAATTAGCTGGCGGGCCACATGAGGCCCGAGGGCCGCGGGTTGAAGACCTTAGACATAGATAGATGCCCGCACTCAGTGTTGCCACCTTAGCCCTTTTGGGGCTAGATCTAGCACTTTTTACTGTACGTGAACTCGTTGTTTAATGATTTAGCCCGAAAAGGGCTATCTAGCCCTTTTCAATTAGTACTTTAAAATATTGTATGAAAATCTGAAATTTGCACCATGCTAACATTGCGATAACATCGAACTTTCGCGATTTTTGTCATAATATATATTGTTTTTTTTTTTGGTAGATACCATTTGTTCGATTATGGCAACATATCGCATCTCTATGCCCCACCCTTGGCCCCACCACCGCGCCTCACAAGATTCCTAAGGACATAATTTAAAAATGTGGGAGTAATTTGAAATACACTTTCAAATTATCGAAAAATACCACAGATTTAAATAAGCCATCTACTTCTTCTGCTCCGCCAAATGATATTTTGGAGGATTCAGATGAAGACTTTGACTTTTGATTACTTTTTGGTATTTTCTGTTAAATTTTGTTAGTTTTTTTTGTTGATAGCATAGTAAATAATTGTTTTAAATTTTTAATCTGTTTAATTTTGACTAGGGGCTCTGCCCCTGGCTGCTACGCAGCCCAACCCCTTAACATTAGGCAATGTGTATATTGCTCATAGTTTTCTTGGGTTAAAACTTGTTATAAAAGAAAATATGTAAAAAAAAAAATGCAGTTTTGTAACAATTTTTTTTTTAAGAGGGTGCTAGGAAATTTCTCGAAAACACAGTTTTTGACGTGGTTTTTTTCAATAAATATGGACAAATATAAATTTTTGATAACTTTAAGTCTTAACAAAAGAAAGAAAACTAAAAGCAAATAATAAAAAGAAACCGGTTTTAATTTGCTCCATTATAGTACTTGACTTATATGTTGGTATGAGGCTGACCACCCAAACTGTTAAAAAATGTTGCACTTTGCCAATGTCACCCAAAAAAGAAGAGCCTGTATGAAGAAGGTTATGACTCTGGAGGAAATGTAAGAAGTATGTAAGGATAGAAAGAAATGGCGGTTGGTCTGTAATGTTGGCGGCTATCTATCTATAATCTATAATCTAAGCTGCAAAGATATGTTAACATTTAAGACTCATATTAAATGCATGCCCACAGACAGGCACATGTAGGTTCGCGCCTACACATTTTGCATGTGTGCATACAAATAAACAAAACCTCACGTGAACATAAACCTTGCAACTCCTGCCGCCGTTCCCTGAACCGGGGTGGCATTGGCAAAAGTGAACCGATTTGTAGAGCACAGGGAGTCAGCCTCACACCAACAATCAAGGAGCACAAAAAAATATAAATGTACAAAAATTCTTAATTACTTATACACATAACAGATCCAGATTAAAATAAAGTAAAATTAGACTTAACATTTAAATTAAATGGGAATTGGTTTTGTTTTTAGTTTTCATGTCCATCCATATTATTATTTGTTGATTTAAAAAATGTAATTTGTCGTGTATGTTCCTGGACTTATAGGTTGGTATGCGGCTGACCACCCATGCTGTAAAAATGGTTCACTTTGCCAATGTCACCCCTGTTTCAGGGAACGACGGCAAGAGTTGCAGGGCTTATGTTCATTTGAGATTGGGTTTTTATATTGTAGGTCCACATGCGGCATGTGTTAGCGCGAAATTATACATGTCTGCTTGTGGGAATGCATTTATATAAATCTTAAATGATATGTATCTTTGCAGCTTAGATTAAATTAGATTAGACCCCTGTTCCAGGGAAGGTTGGCAAAAGTTACAGGCAAAAGTTTGTTTGTGGGCATGCATTGTATATGAGCTTTGAATCCATATATATCCTAGCAACTTAGATTATAGACCTGTGTCAGGGAAGGTCGGCAAAAGTTGTAGGGCTTATGTTCATTTGAGGTTTGGATTTTATTTGTAAGTACACATTCAGCATTTGTAAGCGCGAATTACACGTGTTTGTTTATGGGTATGCATCTGAGAGCTGTGAATGAATATATCACTGCAACTTAGATTATATATTATAGATTATATTATTGTATCTGTAAACCGACATAATATCCTTAGATTGGGTTTTTATGGTCCATATGAGACATGTGTAAGTGTGAACTTATAAGTGTCTGCTTGTGAGAATGCTGTAATATATCTTTGCAACTAAGATTACAGATTTAAATCCATTTTAATTTTTTTTGTTTGTTGTTTTTTTGATTTGTATCAAATAAAAAAAAAATATCGTAAAAAAAAAAGACTTTCGAATTTTGCCGCTAGATGTCTATTTAGTCTTTTTACATTTTGCATACATTTTCTAACATTTCCATACAAAACAAAAAGAGGGTTAAACAAATGAAGCGGTTTTTTAAAAAATACTTTTTTCAGAAATTATGATTACTTCTACTAAAAACTACTGTTTTTCGAAAAAAATGTTTTTTTTTGTAAATATTGAAAGAAGTTATAGTGTATTGGAGTGTGTTTCTCAAACACATACATGAAAGGTACTGTTTTGCAGCATATATACAAAATTTTATTTTTCTTTATCGCAAATGTATTTCATCTGCTGTGAAGGCATTAATTTTGAAAATCGAATGTGAAAGCGAAAGACGACGGTCTGGAGTAATATAATAAAGGATTTGTTTTGGTTAATAGCTACTAAATGATTCTAAATGGAAAATTTGTTAATTTTTGTTTGTAAAATAACTACTTAAGTAATCTTTTTAATTTTTGAACCTAATTTTGAAAAAAATTATTGTGATTCAAACTAAAAAATAAATACATAATTGAAATCATTAGTCCTGGTTTTTTTAGCCTTTTTTACATCAACTCTTTTTGTGCTCCTTTTAGCCCGATCTAGCCCTTTTTAGCTTCTTCAATTGCCCCATTACTAAAACTAAGGTGGCAACACTGGCCGCAACGTATGCAAGTTTAGTCATGACCAGTCATGACATCTATGCATGCCAGCCGCAGCCAAAGGGTTAAGAAAGTTAAAAGTAAAAACAGTGAAATATGGCAGAGGATTTGTGCACAGAGGATTTGATGAATATAATAAAGTGCCTGCGGAAATCAAGAAAACTAGTGACGTATTTCAATTTAAGGAAATAGCTGTCAGGTTCCTACTTGCACAGCGCCTCTGACATAACTGTTTTTATTTTGAATTGACATTTAATTGTTTAAATTAGCATTATTTTGCTACAATAATAAAATAAAAAAACAAAACAGTGTGGGGCCTTCTTGCAGGGATGTCCAGGCAGCTGCTTCTTGATGCAGCTGACCTCAGTGTTTGTCCGCGCAATGTTGTAGTTGCTGGAGACACCAGCTCCATCAGGTACCCCGGAGCACTCCCACGCAGTGCTTCAAAGGCCTCTTTCAATTCATTCATATCCATCACCTTTTGTTGAAAATGTAATTTTGATAATAGTAACTCACATATGTGCATGTTGGTAATATTGTCTATGAAAGTAAATAGAAGAAGAAGAATTAAAAATGTTACTTCCGGAATAAAAATAAAAGAAGTCAACATGTGTTTCTTTTCTCAATAAATAAAACTAAATAAATAAAATACAAATCCACTTATAAATAAATAAATAAAAATAACAAAAGATTATGGGCCCAGTACGATCACACAAATTGGCCAAAACTTCGACGTTGTTGACAGTTGACAGTTGAAGCGTGTTTCGTGGAAGCGTGGTGCGAGTCTGCAAACATGGCTCTCAATGAAGAAAACGAAGAACTAAGTGGAATTCAAATCCTTAGGGATAGCTCTACTTACCAGATATGGAATTACGAGATAAAAATAATGTTTGGAGCTAAAGGTCTCTTGGATATTGTAGAAGGAAACGAAATAAAACCAGAAGATAGCAAGCCTGATGAAGTAAAGAAATGGATCGTCAAAGATTACAAAGCAAAATTTCTAATTATGAAAACCTTGGACAAAAAAATTAAAGTGCACTTGGTGAATTGTGAAACTTCAAATGAAATGTATAAAAAGCTGGAAACCATTTTTAAAAGAGACACAATACAAAGAATACAGTCCTTACTTCAAGATTTTTATAATTTCAACTTTGACAAAAGCAAAGATGTCATTAACAATATAAGTAACATACAGAACATAGTCTACCAACTTAACAAAATGGACGGAGAGACAAGTAAAATAAGTGATGTAATGGTTATCAGTAAAATAATGACAATTCTTCCACCAAAATACCAATATTTTGAAGCAGCATGGGACTCGACAGCAGAAAAAGAAAGAAACATGGAAAATCTAATTGCCAGACTAGCAAAAGAAGAGGAGAAGCTAGGAAAAGAAAAAATACACGAAGAAAAAGCAGCTTTTAAAACAACTTTTAAGAAAAATTATAAAGATAATAAAATGTCAAAGATCAATTATATAAAAGGCAAAAAGAAAATTTGTGAGTTCTGTAAAAGAGAAAACCACCAAGAAAATGAATGTTTCTTTAAGCCAATACCTGGCAAAGATCTGTGCATTCACTGCAAGAAAAACAATCATGCCAGTGAAAAATGTTTCTTCAGAAACAGAGATAGAAATGGAGGAAAAACTGCTTTTCTTGTGGAAACACATTTATCTGTAAAGAATCAACAAGAAGCTGACACAATATTTGCAGTGGATAGTGCATGCACAGGACACATGACTTATGAAAAGAAAATTTTAAAGAATACCAAAAGAATTGAAGAAATAAATATCAAAGTTGCAAAAAAGGGTGAAAACCTCAAGGCAAATCAGCAAGGATCCGTTGAATCGGACAATGTGATTCTGAATGATGTCGTTTACGTCCCGACATTGACCAGAAATCTATTCTTAGTTGGACAAGCAACCAGCAAAGGTGGTGTTGTTATTTTTGACAACGAAAAAGTAAGAATTATGAAAGACTGTGAAACTGAAATAAAAGGTGAAATAATACTTGAAGGAAAAAAGACTGACACCGGTCTCTACCTTGTTGACCTAAAACAAACAGATGAAAATAGCTTTGAAGAAGAAGTCCTACTCACTGTTAATCAAGAAGATGTAATAAAGAAATGGCATAAGAAGATGGGACACCTTAACTTCAATGACATGAAAAAACTCGCCAATTTGTGCGAGGGTGTACCAGATATTTTAAAGAAAACAAATGTGATGCAAATTTGCGAACCTTGTGCAATTGCAAAACTGGTAAGAAGCCCATTTGACTCTGTCAGGAAAAGGGCGACTAGGCCACTTGAAATAATCCACACAGATCTATGTGGAAAAATAAGCCCTGAAACAGAAAATGGTGAAAACTATATACTTACATGTCTGGATGATTTTTCCCATTTCCTGAAAGTTTACCTACTTAAGACAAAAGATGAAACAGAAGAATATCTTAAGGACCATATAGCTGAAGCTGAAGCACATTTTAACCTTAAAGTGTCAAAAATAAGATGTGACAGAGGAGGAGAATATAGAAGCACTAGCTTCAAAAAGTGGTGCAAAAATAAAGGAATAGTCATTGATTATACCATAGAAGATACTCCTCAGCTGAACGGTAAAGCAGAAAGAATGAATCTCACTATCATGAATTGTTCCTTGACTTATAGGTTGTTATGCGGCTGACCACCCATAATATAAAAATTGGTTCACTTTGCCAATGTCACCCCTGTTTCAGGGAAGGACGGCAAGAGTTGCAAGGCTTATGTTCATTTGAGATTGGGTTTTTATATTGTAGGTCCACATGCGGCATGTGTTAGCGCGAAATTATACATATCTGCTTGTGGGAATGCATTTAGTATAAATCTTAAATGATATATATCTTTGCAGCTTAGATTAGATTAGATTAGATGAATAAGGTGAGAGCAATGCTTAAAGAATCAGGACTAAACAATACAATGTGGGGATATGCTACAGAAACTGCTACCTATCTCACTAATAGAAGCCCAACACACGCTGTTGAGGTAACACCGGCACAGATCTGGTATCGACAAAAACCAGATTTAAATAGACTGGAGATTTTTGGTACCGAAGTGTTTACCAAGAATCTAGGAAGACTGAAGAAATTAGAAGATAGAGCCAAGAAAGGTATTCTCGTGGGATATGCCATGAATGGATACAGAATCATGGATCCTATAACAAAGAGAGTCTACATTTCAAGAGATGTAAGATTCACAAACCAATTTCCAAAAGAAGAAGATCCTGAAACAGTTATGCTGTCAATCAATGGAGAACAAGAAAATAAAGAAAATCAAAGTGATGATGAACAAGAAGATGTACAAGAAGAAAACATTAACGAAGAAGAAGAAAATATAAATGATGATGAGAATGAGGAAGCACACCAAGTCAGACCTCAACGACAAATAAGACTACCAAATAGATTTCAAGACTATGCTATGCTAACGGAAGAAGACATTCCTAACACCTATGAAGACTGCATCAAATCGGCAGAAAAAGAAGAATGGATAAAAGCTATTGATGAAGAAAAACTCTCTCTTGAGAAAAATAATACTTGGATGTTAGTGGATGAAAAACATGCAAGAGGTAAAGAAACGATCACATCAAAATGGATATTCAAGGAAAAATCTGATGGAACAAAGAAAGCAAGATTAGTGGCACGAGGATGTGAACAGAAAAAAGATAATCTAGATTTTCAAGATATATACAGCTCAGTTGTGCAAACTACTTCATTGCGTATACTGTTGGCACTTGCAGCACAACAAGATCTAATAATCAAGACATTTGATGTAAAAACTGCTTTCTTGAACGGAGACTTACAAGAAGAAATATTTATGAAAGTTCCAGAAGGATACAATGTACCAGGTAAAGTATGTTTTCTAAAGAAAGCTCTTTATGGACTGGTACAGGCACCTCATCAATGGAATAAAAGATTAACAAATTTTCTAAAGAAAGAAAATCTCATTCAACTCAAAACTGATCAATCAGTTTTCAAATTGAATGGATCTGAAAAACAACTGTATTTAGCCATACATGTAGACGATGGTTTGATAATTGGCAATAATGATGAAGACATAAACTATTTGATAAAAAGTCTGAAAGAAAGTTTTGAAATAACTGTAAATGAAAAACCAGAAACCTATCTCGGTTTAAAAATAAGAATAAGTGATGAAGGAATTAATGTCAGTCAATCAGAATATGCTGCAAAAGTTGTGAAGAAATTTTTGAATGAAAACTGTAAACCACAGACAACTCCCATGACAAAATTGAAAGGTAGACAAGAAAATAATGGAATAATAAATTATCCATATAGAGAAGCTGTGGGAAGCTTGCTCTACTTAAGCACAAAGACAAGAATAGATGTCACATATGCCGTGAATCAGGCAAGTAAATATCTAAATAATCCAACCAATCAAGATATCATCAACGTTAAACGTATTTTAAGATATTTAAGAGGTACTTTAGATACAGGAATACAATATTCTGTTTCAAAAGAACAAGATATTCATCTAGAAGCATACTGTGATGCTGACTTTGCAAATGATGAAGAAAACAGAAAGAGTACTTCAGGATACATTATACTGTTTGGTGGTGGACCTATATCTTGGAACTCAAGAAAACAAACTGGTGTATCACTGTCCACAACAGAATCAGAGTACGTATCGGCAGCCACTTGTTGTCAAGAAATGAAGTTTATTAAAAATTTCATCGAAGAACTACTGAAGAAAAATGTGAGAATGACACTATACATTGATAATCAAAGTACACTTAAAATGATTAAATCTGGTCAAACAACCAGGAAAAGTAAATACATTGATGTAAAATATCATTTCATCTGTGATGAACTGAGCAAAGGCTGGTTCAATATAAAATGGTGTGAATCAAAACAACAGCTGGCAGATATACTTACTAAACCTCTGAATAACCCAATTTTTTCTTCTATAAGAGACAAGCTAATGTATAAATGTTAATATAATAAGTCATGATACTGTTTTTTTTAATAATGTTTTGTATATCTACTTTCAGGGAGTGATATCAAATGTTTATTTCAAAATGTATTATTTAAAGAAGTCAAACAACTAGTAATAATTCCTAAATTCATAATGTATGCAATATATGCAATATGCTCGTTAAGGGAGTGTGTTGAAAATGTAATTTTGATAATAGTAACTCACATATGTGCATGTTGGTAATATTGTCTATGAAAGTAAATAGAAGAAGAAGAATTAAAAATGTTACTTCCGGAATAAAAATAAAAGAAGTCAACATGTGTTTCTTTTCTCAATAAATAAAACTAAATAAATAAAATACAAATCCACTTATAAATAAATAAATAAAAATAACAAAACCTTTTTCATGCATTTTCTGACGCTACAAACTGTTGTCGTTTACAAATAGGTATATTATTTTTTCTCAAGCGCATATGCTATACGGGATGTAGCAGAATGGTACACTCAAAGTTTGCGTATCCCTTGCATAGGGTGATTAATATCAATCTTTTTCAAATAAACTATCCATACTTGCGAGATATCCATACATTTCGTCCATCCCTTCATCGATCTGCCTGCAACGGTCTCATCACCATAAAGCCCAAGAATAGATAGATAGATTTATTTCAATAATATATTACATATTAAGGGTAAAGCCTGATTCGTATAACAATTTAAAAACATATCAACAAAATAAGTTAGCCTCTGAAGATGGACGGATTAAGTCCGATAGAGAGACAGTGGATTCACAGCGGTTCACAATAAAGTTCACACCTACGAGTAGGATGGAATCCACAGCATGAATTAAAATAATAAGGAGACATTAATTTACATTTTTTATTTCATAAAATGGTTTCTCTCCAGTGTGTGACATTTTGTGTGTCGTTAAAGACTTCAAATATTTTGTTTTGTAACTGCAAATATCACAGAAAAATGGCTTCCCACCAGTATGAATTATTTTATGTCTATTCAAATAGACCAGTTGTTTAGTTTTGAAGCTACAACTGTCACAAGAAAATGTTGCCTCTCCAGAATGAATAATTTTATGTGCTTTTAAATGAATCAGTTGATTTGCTTTATAGCTACAACTATCACAAGAATATGGCTTCTCTCCAGTGTGAATCCTTTCATGTGTTTTTAAATGGCTTAGTTGATTAGTTTTGTAGCTGCACCTATCACAGGAATATGGCTTCTCTCCAGAATGAACCATTTTATGTCTTTTTAAATTATTCTGATCATTTGTTTTGTAGCTACAACTCCCACAGGAAAATGGCTTCAGTACATTATGAATCTTTTTATGTGATTTTAAATCACTCAATTGCTTTGTTTTATAGCTACAACTGTCACAGGAAAATAGCTTCTCCTCAGTATGAATCTTTTTATGCAATTTTAAATGACTTGAGACTTTCGTTCTGTAGCTACAACTGTCACAGCAAAATGGCTTCTCTCCAGTATGATTCCTTTTATATGATTTTAAATTACTTGATTCCTCGGTTTTGTAGCTGCAACTGTCACTTGATAATGCTGTCTCTCCAGAATGAATAATTTTATGTGCTTTCAAATGAATCAGTTGATTTGCTTTGTAGCTACAACTATCACAAGAATACGGCTTCTCTTCAGTATGAATCCTTTTATGTGTTTTTAAATGACTTAGTTGATTTGTTATGTAGCTGCACCTATCACAGTAATATGGCTTCTCTCTAGTATGAACCATTTTATGTCTTTTTAAATTATTCAGATCATTTGTTTTGTAGCTACAACTGTCACAGGAAAATGGCTTCTCTTGACTATGCATCATTTTATGTCTTTTTAAACTGAACAGGTTATTCGTTTTGTAGCTACAACTATCACAGGAAAATGGTTTCTCTCCAGTGTGAGACATCTTATGGGTCTTTAAATAATTCAAGTAATTTGTTTTGAAGCTGCAAGTGTTGCAGGAAAATGCCTTCTCACCAGTGAGAGTCATGTTATGTGTTTTTGCAGATACAGAGCAATCCATATTTTCCCTGCGCTGGGCCGGGACCCCAGACTTCTCTTTGAGTTGCACCAAGCCAACAGACGTAGCCTCCAGCTTGTGGCAGACCAACACTCCATGGATCCGCATTTGCTTTATTTGACTGCAGGTGTAGCTGCAGACAGGGCACACATGAGGCTCAGTGGCAGGATTCTGCGCAGGAACACCAACTCCTGGAATTTTAAAGTGTTCAATGAATGTTTATGTCACTTTTGTCAAGAAACTACAAGATAAAAGAACTTTGCAAGCCTTCTCTACTCAACATGTCACTCATAAGGAAGATTAACATTTAGGTGGTTGCGCTGTTGTCACACAAAACAAGTGTGGTTTCTTTAGTGCGCTTCACTACTTAATTAACTGAGACAACTCTCAGCATTTGAGAAGCATGACAGGAAAAACTCTAGAGGATAGAGTAAGGAATGAATGGGTAAAGAAATAATGTAATTTGAAAGAGGATGTGAAAGTTAAGTTACAAAAGAATATGATGAGATGGTTTGGGCATGTGGAAAGAATGAATTACGATAGACTGACAAAGTTGACAAAAATTGCTATTTCATATGAATATAAGAAGCATCGAAAAAAACTTTAACGAATTTGTACTAACATTAAAATCATTAAAATGTTCACCGGATGTTATAGTGTTAACGGAGACGCATAGCGCCGGTGAAATGAACTATAATATCCCTAACTATAGCTACTTTACAACGCTAAACAAAATTAATAAGAATGGCGGTGTATCATTATTTCTATCACAAAAATGTAAAATGATTAGTTTTAAAGAAATAAATGACATAAAATATACTTAATATTGAAATCAAGGTACAAAACGAGATATTTAATATTTTTGCCATACATCGAACCCATGCAACAGTCTTATCCCAGTTTGTAAACGAATTAAAAAGCGTATTAATTAGAAATAAAAACAAAAGAACTATTATTGTAGGCGATATCAACTTAAATATAGCAAATGATTATTCATCGAACGACAAAGACAACTATTTAAATATGCTCGCCGAATTAAACTTCTTATCTTGTATAAATTCTTACACTAGAAACATCAAAAATCAAAGACCTTCGTGTATTGACCACATATTTACAAATATTCCGGAATATCATAATATATTATCCGCAGTCATACATACAAACATTACTGACCATTATTCTTGTATTTTAAAATACAAATTAGATATTCCAAGTAAAATAAATGATACACCGCAAAAAAAAATTAAAAACCATGTTTCTACACCTAGACATTTTAAAAAATAAACTACAAAATGAAAATTGGTCTGAAGTATATAAATGAAGTGATGTAAATGAAAGCAACAATTTATTTAACATGAAATTAACTGAAATCATTAATGAGTCAACAATGAGCATAAACAAAACAAAATCTAAATATAAACCTATCAAAGCATGGATCACCCATGGCCTAATAGTTTCAATAAGACATAAACAAACACTTTACAAAATAACCACTAAACGGCCAAACAATGAAAACATATACAAACACTATAAGTTGTACAAAAAAAAGCTCACGTAGGTATTTAATAAAAACCACTAAAGAAAAATATTATGAAAAAAAGTTAGGAAACACCGAAAATGATAACAAAAGAGTGTGGAAGGTAATCAATGAGATAATTGATAAAAAAAAAAACAAAAAACCAATGTTATAAATGAAATCACATATGAAAACACAAAAATAAGCTGCGAATCAAAACCCACTAAGTTGCAAACATTTTTAACAATTATTTTGTTAATGTAGGAAAAAATCTTGCTAAAATGATACAAACAAACACAGTCACAATGCCAACAATAAAAACAAACACAAACAAAATTGAAATCCTTAACAGCTGTACTGGGAAGTTGAAACAATTATTGACAATATGAAAGGAGGATCTACTCCAGGATTTGATGGCATAACTATCGACACACTAAAACACATTAAAAAAGAAATTTCAAAACCACTAATGTACATTATAAATAAAAGTTTTGAGACTGGAATCTAATCTAATCTAATCTAATCTAAGCTGCAAAGATATATATCATTTAAGATTTATAGTAAATGCATTCCCACAAGCAGATATGGAAAATTTCCAAATATATATAAAAAATCCATAATAATTCCAATATTTAAATCTGGTGAACAGGATGATATAACAAATTACAGACCTATCTCTATAATATCAAACATAGCTAAAATATTTGAAAAAATAGTTAAAAAAAGAATCAACGCATATATAAAAAGCAATAATATAATAAATGAAAACCAGTTTGGTTTTATGGAAAATAGAAGCACACAAGATGCAATTGCTAAATTAACTAGCTATGTACTGAATGCATTGGACAAATCTCGTAAATGTATCGGTATATTCATAGATTTAAAAAAAGCATTTGATAGCATATCTCATTACAAATTGACTTCAAAATTAGAAAGTATCGGTTTCCAAGGCAGGACACTCGAGTGGATAACAAGCTATCTATATCAAAGACCTCAAGTTGTTAAAATAAATGAGGTGTACAGCCAAATAGAAACTAGCAATTTCGGAATACCACAGGGCACAGTATTAGGCCCTTTATTATTTATAATCTATGTCAATGATGTATTTGCACTGAAACTAAACGGAAAAATAATATCCTATGCCGATGATACAGTTATTATCATCGAAGATACAAATTGGAATAGTGTCAGCAATAAAGCAAATGTTGACATTGACAATTTAAAGCACTGGTTCGACGTGAATTTGTTAACACTCAACAGCGAAAAAACTTACATTGTCCCGTTTTCTATTAATGAAAATAAATTAAATCTAAACTTAAACGTATTTATTCATCAACAAAATAAATGTAATAAAACGAATTGTAATCTAACCTGCTCAGTACTAAAGCAAACAGATACTACAAGATATTTAGGCTTTGACATAGATAGTAAATTAAAATGGAAGGAACATACTAGTAAACTGATAAAACGAATCAGAGAGTGCATATACATATTTATAAGACTTAGAAATATACTCGGAATAGATAACTTAAGAAGAGTCTACTACGCAATTGTGCAATCCATATTACAGTACGGTATTATAGGATGGGGAGGGTCATACTTAAACACATTAAACCCTGTAAAAATAATTCAAAAATTAATCATTTAGATAATATTAAAAAAAACATTGAATTACCCGACTGAATTAGTATTTAAAATATTTAAAGTCCCCTCAGTAGATATCATTTTTTAAAAAAACGCCATATTGCAAATATTAAAGGAAAAACAACAATTAAAATTAGAAACAAATCAGTCAACAAGATACAAACATAACCTCAAAATGTCAAAATTTGACACAAAACATTATCAAAATAGCTTCATTTATGTTGGAGTAACAAACTTTAATAAATTACCGACTGAACTAAAAAATATAAAAGATTATCATGTATTTAAAAATAAACTTAAAAAACATTTCGAAAAATATTAGAATTGTATACCACTTGATATTATTGCCTGTGCCTTGTATTGTTTCTTGTCATTAGTAGACCTCTATAAATCATATGTATGTATGTTTTTATTTTATTATACTTTAGTACCTACTTGCCTATATTATCTATGTTTATATATTTGCTTTTGTTTATTATACAGTTTTTCTTATTTTAATTTGATTTCTTCACATATCAAATCTCTTCACACTGAAAAATACACATCATTAGTTTTTAACTTAAGTATATGAAGTAACTTAAATAAATTTCTAGTTTACAACTTAAATATATAAAATAACTGAAATAAATTTGTTATTACTATTGACTAAATTAATTGTGAATCCCTCACCACACACAAGAGCTTTGACTCTTTTTGGTGAGGTATAGCATATAAAACAATTGAATATTATGTAGTAGAAATAAGTTTAAAAAAAAAATGTAATGTATGTACTAAAAATGTCTTATATTAAAATAAAAAAAAATAAAAATATACAGAGGAAGTGTGAAAGGAAAAAGAGGTTAGGGACGACCGAGAAAAGTATAGTGATCAGATTGAGGTGTGAAAGAATAGGGTATACAAAGTGACAAGGCCGTAGCCAGGGGGGGATCAAGGGGGATTGATCCCCCCCCCCCCCCCATTCCCCCCAAATTTTTTATTTTTATTTATTTTAGACATTTAATAGGTATTAATGAGACTGCACTTATATACAGTGCACCCACCTCACTGTTATTCACAGCATTTCCAAACATTTTCTGCCTATTTCTACATGTACTCCTGAAACGACTTTATCTTCTCTGAAACACCTCAAAACTTATTTGAGAAACTCCACAGGCGGAAAAACTAAACGATTTGGCATTAATTTCAATTCAGCGCAAAATTGACATTGACATCAATGAGGTAATTGATTTGTTTGCTGCAAAGAAAGCTGGAAGACTAAATTTAATTTTAATGAGGTGTTAATATTTCTGTACTGGTTTTCTAATAAATGTATATACTGTAACTGTAACTCTGTCGCCATTCCGCTAGGGGTGGCCAGAGCCTCTGCAGAGTTGCCTCCATTTTTTTCTATCCTTACATACCTCTTTCAATTCCTTCATATCCATCACCTTTTTCATGCATTTTCTTCTTTTACGCTCACTTTGTATACCCCATTCTTTTACAATCTCCTCAATCTGATCACTCCATACTTTTCTCGGTCGTCCCTTCCCTCTTTTTCCTTTCACACTTTCTTTGTATACATACTTTGTCAGTCTATCTGCGCTGGGAGGTATTGGGGAGTCGGCTGCAGCGGGGTGAGGGTTAGTGTGCACTCTCAGGTTGTTTGTGTGGTCCATAGACCGACGTCGTTACGCCGGGTTGGCGGCATTTTGATGCGCACTTTGGCTTTCATTGTTATTTCACTATTTTTGGTGAAAACTTGTTGACACTCAATCATTGCGTTAATACTCAATCATTGCGTGAATACCCAATCAAAAACGACTATTAAAGTCTATTAACATACTCAATCATTGCGTTAAAACTCAATAATTGCGTTAATACTCAATCATTGCGTTTATACTCAATCATTGTGTTCATACTTACAAATGACGTTCATACTTGCGTTAATACTCAATTATTGCGTTAATACTCAATCATTGCGTTTATACTCAATCATTGCGTTAATCCTCAGTCATTGCGTAAAAACTCAATCATTGCGTTAATACTCAATCATTGCGTTAATACTCAATCATTGCGTTAAAACTCAATCATTGCGTTTATACTCAATCATTGCGTTAATACTCAATCATTGCGTTAAAACTCAATCATTGCGTTTATACTCAATCATTGTGTTCATACTTACATATGACGTTCATACTTGCGTTAATACTCAATCATTGCGTTAATACTCAGTCATTGCGTAAAAACTCAATCATTGCGTTAAAACTCAATACTCAATCATTGCGTTAATACTCAATCATTGCGTTAAAACTCAATACTCAATCATTGCGTTAATACTCAATCATTGCGTTAATACTCAATCATTGCGTTAATACTCAATCATTGCGTTTAAACTCAATCATTGCGTTTATACTCAATCATTGCGTTAATACTCAATCATTGCGTTTATACTCAATCATTGTGTTCATACTTACATATGACGTTCATACTTGCGTTAATACTCAATTATTGCGTTAATACTCAATCATTGCGTTT
This sequence comes from Agapetus fuscipes, assembly GCA_951799405.1. Taxonomy (NCBI): domain Eukaryota; kingdom Metazoa; phylum Arthropoda; class Insecta; order Trichoptera; family Glossosomatidae; genus Agapetus; species Agapetus fuscipes. The sequence goes on along the minus strand of OX637351.1, from coordinate 8,075,409 downwards.
ATACTCAATCATTGTGTTCATACTTACAAATGACGTTCATACTTGCGTTAATACTCAATTATTGCGTTAATACTCAATCATTGCGTTTATACTCAATCATTGCGTTAATACTCAGTCATTGCGTAAAAACTCAATCATTGCGTTAAAACTCAATCATTGTGTTCATACTTACATATGACGTTCATACTTGCGTTAATACTCAATTATTGCGTTAATACTCAATCATTGCGTTAATACTCAATTATTGCGTTAATACTCAATCATTGCGTTTAAACTCAATCATTGCGTTTATACTCAATCATTGCGTTAAAACTCAATCATTGCGTTTATACTCAATCATTGTGTTCATACTTACATATGACGTTCATACTTGCGTTAATACTCAATTATTGCGTTAATACTCAATCATTGCGTTAATACTCAATCATTGCGTTAATACTCAATCATTGTGTTAAAACTCAATCATTGCGTTAATACTCAATCATTGCGTTAAAACTCAATCATTGCGTTTATACTCAATCATTGCGTTAAAACTTAATCATTGCGTTAATACTCAATCATTGCGTTAAAACTCAATCATTGCGTTTATACTCAATCATTGCGTTAAAACTCAATCATTGCGTTTATACTCAATCATTGTGTTCATACTTACATATGACGTTCATACTTGCGTTAATACTCAATCATTGCGTTAATACTCAGTCATTGCGTAAAAACTCAATCATTGCGTTAAAACTCAATACTCAATCATTGCGTTAATACTCAATCATTGCGTTAATACTCAATCATTGCGTTAAAACTCAATCATTGCGTTAAAACTCAATACTCAATCATTGCGTTAAAACTCAATACTCAATCATTGCGTTAATACTCAATCATTGCGTTAATACTCAATCATTGCGTTAAAACTCAATCATTGCGTTTATACTCAATCATTGTGTTCATACTTACATGTGACGTTCATACTTGCGTTAATTCTCAATTATTGCGTTAATACTCAATCATTGTGTTCATACTTTTATATGACGTTCATACTTGCGTTAATTCTCAATTATTGCGTTAATACTCAATCATTGCGTTAATACTCAATCATTGCGTTAATACTCAATCATTGCGTTAAAACTCAATCATTGCGTTTATACTCAATCATTGCGTTAAAACTTAATCATTGCGTTAATACTCAATCATTGCGTTAATACTCAATCATTGCGTTAATACTCAATCATTGTGTTAAAACTCAATCATTGCGTTAATACTCAATCATTGCGTTAAAACTCAATCATTGCGTTAATACTCAATCATTGCGTTAAAACTTAATCATTGCGTTAAAACTCAATCATTGCGTTTATACTCAATCATTGTGTTCATACTTACATATGACGTTCATACTTGCGTTCATACTCAATTATTGCGTTAATACTCAATCATTGCGTTTATACTCAATCATTGCGTTAATACTCAATACTCAATCATTGCGTTAATACTCAATCATTGCGTTAATACTCAATCATTGCGTTAATACTCAATCATTGCGTTAAAACTCAATCATTGCGTTAATACTCAATCATTGCGTTAAAACTTAATCATTGCGTTAATACTCAATCATTGCGTTAATACTCAATCATTGCGTTAAAACTCAATCATTGCGTTTATACTCAATCATTGTGTTCATACTTACATATGACGTTCATACTTGCGTTCATACTCAATTATTGCGTTAATACTCAATCATTGCGTAAAAACTCAATCATTGCGTTAAAACTCAATACTCAATCATTGCGTTAATACTCAATCATTGCGTTAATACTCAATCATTGCGTTAAAACTCAATCATTGCGTTAATACTCAATCATTGCGTTAATACTCAGTCATTGCGTAAAAACTCAATCATTGCGTTAAAACTCAATACTCAATCATTGCGTTAATACTCAATCATTGCGTTAATACTCAATCATTGCGTTAAAACTCAATCATTGCGTTAATACTCAATCATTGCGTTAAAACTCAATCATTGCGTTAATACTCAATCATTGCGTTAATACTCAATCATTGCGTTAATACTCAATCATTGCGTTAAAACTCAATCATTGCGTTTATACTCTACCATTGTGTTCATACTTACATATGACGTTCATACTTGCGATAATACTCAATTATTGCGTTAATACTCAATCATTGCGTTAACACTCAATCATTGCGTTAATACTCAATCATTGCGTTAAAACTCAATACTCAATCATTGCGTTTATACTCAATCATTGCGTTAATACTCAATCATTGCGTTAAAACTCAATCATTGCGTTAATACTCAATCATTGCGTTAATACTCAATCATTGCGTTAAAACTCAATCATTGCGTTAATACTCAATAATTGCGTTAATCGTCAATTATTGCGTTAATACTTGCGTTTTAATAATTGCGTTTTACTCAATCATTGTGTTCATACTTGCGTGAATACCCAATCATAAACGACTATTAAAGTCTATTAACATACTCAATCATTGCGTTAAAACTCAATAATTGCGATAATACTCAATCATTGCGTTAATACTCAATCATTGCGTTAATACTCAATCATTGCGTTAAAACTCAATCTTCGCGTTAATACTCAATAATTGCGTTTATACTCAATCATTGCGTTTATACTCAATCATTGTGTTCATACTTACATATGACGTTCATACTTGCGTTAATACTCAATTATTGCGTTAATACTCAATCATTGCGTTAATACTCAATCATTGCGTTAATACTCAATCATTGCGTTCTCAATCATTGCGTTAATACTCAATCATTGCGTTAATACTCAATCATTGCGTTAATACTCAATCATTGCGTTAATACTCAATGACGTTCATACTTGCGTTAATACTCAATTATTGCATTAATACTCAATCATTGCGTTTATTCTCAATCATTGCGTTAATACTCAATCATTGCGTTAATACTCAATCATTGCGTTAATACTCAATCATTGCGTTAATACTCAATCATTGCGTTTAAACTCAATCAATGCGTTTATACTCAATCATTGTGTTAATACTGATTGTGCTTATACTTACATTTGACGTTCGTACTTGCGTAAATACTCAATCATTGCGTTAATACTCAATCATTGCGTTAAAACTCAATCAATGCGTTTATACTCTACCATTGTGTTCATACTTACATATGACGTTCATACTTGCGTTAATACTCAATTATTGCGTTAATACTCAATCATTGCGTTAATAGTCAATCATTGCGTTAATACTCAATCATTGCGTTAATACTCAATCATTGCGTTAAAACTCAATCATTGCGTTAATACTCAATCATTGCGTTAATACTCAATCATTGCGTTAATACTCAGTCATTGCGTAAAAACTCAATCATTGCGTTTATACTCAATCATTGTGTTCATACTTTTATATGACGTTCATACTTGCGTTAATACTCAATTATTGCGTTAATACTCAATCATTGCGTTTATACTCAATCATTGCGTTAATACTCAGTCATTGCGTAAAAACTCAATCATTGCGTTAAAACTCAATACTCAATCATTGCGTTAAAACTCAATACTCAATCATTGCGTTAATACTCAATCATTGCGTCTTCAATTGCCCCCATTACTAAAACTAAGGTGGCAACACTGCGTAGGGCCACCCGTTCAACCATGCCTAGGAAACTTAGGGCATATTTTTGTTCCGGGCAACATTATTTGGGTAGTTACTCACAGTCACAGTCTCTCCGACCAATCAGAGCTCCGATTGGGTCACATGTCTGGTCACGAGGTACACCGCCAGTCGTGCGCCAGTCGCCATTGTGTTTTTGAAATCTGCGCGAGGAGCGCTTCCCTTTTGAAAATTCTTTAAATTTTGTGATTTTGCAATTTACAATGTTCAGTCGCCGTTATTGTGTACCTCATTGTTTTAACACGGAGTTAAAGTAATCGGATTCGTTTCTATTTCACGATTAGTGCACTTACTGGAAAAAACAAAAAGTTTAGGTGAACTGTACTTTTTGTATGAAATGAAGGACTGTACTTTCTGTGTGAAATGAAGAACTGTTTTTTTAGAAAAGTTTAACTAAATAAGTGTGAACTTAAATGTGTCTACTTGTGGGAATACATTTAATGTAAATCTTAAGTGTGATATATCCTTAGATTATGGACATAATTATTAAATTTGAATTGAGCAAGTCACAATGTATATATGAAAGAAAAAAATTGTAAAAATAATTATAACACATTAAAAAAGAAGAAAATGCATTTATAACATAGATGTCATTTATAATCAATTGTTGTAATGTAATTTAGTTGTGCTATTTAAAGTTTTTTTTAAATAAAATATGTTTAACCATTTTCAATTGTTTTTATTTACTTCGCTCGCCAACTGCGTAGAAAAGTAATAATATAGAATGATATTATTATGATAGTTTAGTATTGTCTAGACACGTAGGGTAGTTACTGCCGCTATCCATCGTTTCATATAAAAATAATACTACTTGGTTACATTTTTTTTGTTCTAAGACCGCCCTCTATAAACCTACATACTCTGTGCGTTCAACAATTGATATTTTTTCCGTGACGCCGTTCGTTCTGTCAATTATTTAAGTGATTTATTTTTTGTATTCGTGTTATGAAATCACGCTTTATAAACTTTATTAGAATCATTATTTTCTCGTTGATCCGCTTGTATAATAAATATGAGTTATCACTCGCGTAAAAATGTACATTTTTGAAGCTACGTATTGTGAGGTTATGTGACATGGACTCTCGAACATTTTTTGATTTGAAACTTTTTTCTTGGCAGCAAAATATGTCAGCCTTGTCTGGGACTGCCGTCATTAGCAACCAATACTAAAATATTTGCCTTTTCCCTAAAAACTCCGCTGGGTGACGAGTGATGACACAGTTTTGTCGAAGTGAATTCATGTGCTGACATCGTGTTACGTTATCATTTCTCAATAATGGTTGTGTAAAATGAAAAAGGGGTATTTTCTTGGTGGCGACTTAAAATTTTCAAGTATTTATCTTTGTCCTTGCAATTTGCATGCTCAGCATTTATTTAGACAATATTGAGGAATGCTGAAACCAAGTTATAGTAATATTTAATTTATAAGATGTTGTTTTGTCGTTTGTCTTGTCTTGTTTTGAAAAAATATTGTTTTGTAAATATTTACGTAAATAAATAATTCAAAAATACATATAAAAATGGTTTTATTTTGTTTGACAGGGTAGGTAACCTTGAAAAATAATACGATAGTAGATAATAATATAAATATAATAATATAGGCATAATAATATTATGTATGTATATATAGTACGATGAAATTGTCTATGAATCGTAGTAAAGTTGGCCCCTTGTTGCGCCAGGTCGCTATGGTCCCATGCGATGTACCTTTGGTACCTACTCTCAACGCAGGAGTGGCAACTCTAAGTACCTTACTCTGTGGTCATAGCTGTCATCTGTGGCTCTGTGATCTGCTCACGCCTGTGACGCCAGCCTGACAGGTGCCAGCCTACTTTATAAGAAAATTCCGATTATTTTTTGATGTAATTTTTTTCAATTACGGACGCATACAAGTTTCTTTTTTATTTCAAATTATGTTAATTAAAGACATAATCAATCAATTAAGCCAATAAAATTTAAGTGGAAATTCCCAAGCTACGAAATAAAAAATCTTGAATTTGGTACTTTATAAGTACCAAATTTATTAATTTACTAAAACAAATAAAATAAAGTGAATTAAAACAATGTTTAACCATTTATATTTTTAAATATTTATACTTATGTATTTATTTTTTAGTTTGAATCACAATAATTTTTTTCAAAATTTGGTTCAAAAATTAAAAATATTAGTTATTTTACAAACTAAAATTAACAAATTTTCCGTTTAGAATCATTTAGTTGCCATAGATATGTTGCCATAATCGAACAAATGGTATCTACAAAAAAAAAAACAATATATATGACAAAAATTGCGAAAGTTCGATGTTATATTAAATTTTAGCACTATTAACAATTTTTATTTGACTCTACACATAAAATATATTTATTTTCATCTGAACAGGGCTGGAAGTCTCATCACCACGGTAATTCCTACCTACCGAATATCAGTAATATTGTATGAAGCCTAATCAGCTGATCGCTTGCGGCCATCTTGGATTGACAGGTCTTCATACCCCCATACAAGGTTGACATTTCAAATTAAAAAATTGTTCCAATTCTGACAATGCGCATGCGCACATTTTCATTCCAACACGGTTACCCGTTGCGTAATGTTACATTACGCAACGGGTGTAGAAATGTATGTCATTGTGATTGCGTTAGCCGTTTTGTAATTAGTAAATTACCAAATGGGAGTAGAAAATAGTTATTTATGCCACTGCCTAGTAATGATAGTCTTTGTAACACGAGTGCTAGTTTGTGCCATGAGGCGCAGCCGAATGGCACAATAGACAACACGAGTGTTACAAAGACTAATTACGTGTAGTGGCATACAATACTTTTTCTACGACCATAAAATAATAATAAAATAAGAAATAATAGGCATTATGATGTCTTCGTTCATTTGAAGTGAGTAATTAAAACCTTACCATTGTTAGAACGGATAATTTCTTGTGCGCTTTGCTTATAAACATGTTTATTTGTTGCGGTGAAAATATCTTAATTATTTACCTTTAAAGCCATTTCAATATCTTTTCAAAAAGGGATACAATTTGAAGTTTTTCGAAAAATCAATTCGGTGGTTTCAGACAGAGGCGGCTCCTCAATAAAAATGTTAGCAGTTCAAAATTTCTGCAATTTCAATTTTTCTTTCATTTTCCATTTTGCTTGGAATGCAATTGCAAAAAATACATGCATATAATATAATGGTTTATTTAGGTACAAGAGTACTCACCTGCACCCGTTTTGTTGCATAAGAAATAAATGAGCAAATACCTACTTGCAGTTATTTGAAATGTAAATCCATACTTCGCTTCTTCATTTGAGCGAAAGCCTCAATGCTAACTCAAATGCAGCACAAAATTGAACACAAACAATTATTCTATAATCTGTTCTGACGCACTTTGTCATTAAACATTTTAATTGATTCTCTACAACCAACATCACAAGCAATTGTCGAATAATATATGTTTGACCTAATTAATTTAAATGCATTACACGCTCAATGCACATAAGTTTGCAAAAGTGCATGCTTTTTAACTTTGTTAGTAAGGTGAGCGAGATCTACATATGACAACACCTTTTCACTCCAAGATTTTTCACCACCAATAATAAGACACGGTGATAACGCCAAGTTTGGCGCTATCATGTGGTAATGCGAGGGGGAGGATTTGAGATCGCAAACTGGTTCTCGATTATCGCGATCGGACGAACTGCCCAACAAATCTGTCTAGGCAGCCAACCAATGGAGCAAGGGGGAAGGAATCACGGAATCAAATGGTCTGGACTCACCTTATCTCCAATGGATGCCTCTTTCGCGGAGCACTGGTCGCGTTTTTGTGTGTGGTTTCTCCTTCGTTCGCGCGCGGTGTACACTGAGATGGACACGTCTATCCAAGGCCGCGTATGAAGAAGTACTGGCTGGAGACAGGTGATTGGGTAAATCGGATAGGTCAGATTATAGGCACAAGGACAAGGATTTTATGGCCAGCTACCCATAACAAACCTACCTAACAGTTCGCCCAAACATGCCCCCCAGCTTGAGAGGACGTAGTCCTTTCAAAACAACGATTTATTTATTTGTTTATTATTATAACTTAAATCTACTTAATTACGCGAGTGGACTGTATATTATTTTGTAATGTTATTGATTTGGCAACGGACAAACCTTGACAACTGGACGCCTATAAGTTCCAGTTTTCGTCCGGACATTAACTACTCTAGCTATACCGTCCGCTCCCGGAAAGACATCCTCAATAACTCCTAGTGGCCAATTAAGAGGTGCACTACCTTCAGTTTTTAACAAGACAACAGATCCAATCTTGATTGGCTCTGTTTCCGTGTTCCATTTCTGACGCGTTTGGAGAGTGTGAAGGTACTCCACCTTCCACCGTTTCCAGAAAGACTGAACTAAATGGTCCACATACTGTTTACGAGACAGTAAACTAATGTCTCTAGAGGAGGTATCTGTCGCCGGAAGTGACTTTAGAGGAGTCAATGTGAGAAAATGTGCGGGGGTTAGAGCAATAGGTTCGGATGGATCGGCACTCAAACATGAAAGCGGTCTGGAGTTTAAAATTGCTTCAATTTGCGCAAGTACTGTAGACATTTCCTCGAATGTCAATAATTGTTTACCAATTACTCGATTCAGATGGAGTTTGATACTCCGCACGTTACTCTCCCAAATTCCACCGAAATGCGGGGCGGATGGGGGATTGAACTTCCAATCTATCCGATGGTCTCTTAGTTCCCTGTCGAACTTATTTTGAAAAGCTTCAGACTCCAGGAGACCATAGAGAGCATCGAGGTGAGATTTTGCACCAATGAAGTTTGTCCCACAGTCTGAGTACATTATTTTTACCGGCCCGCGTCGAGACAAAAATCGCTTAAGAGCGTTAATAAATGTTTCCGTGCTTAGATCTGATGCGAGTTCGATATGAACCGCTTTCGTGATTAAGCACACAAACACACAAATGTATGCTTTAATTTTGTGCACACCTCTTTTTCTATAAGGAATCACACTTAAGGGGCCCGCGTAGTCTATGCCACAGTGGAAAAATGCCTTACCTTCATTTACCCGACAGGCAGGTAAATCCCCCATGAGGGGGAAGCGTGATTTTGGATTAACCTTATAACAAGTATTACATAATTGGACGCGTTTACGCACAATATTTCTAGCCGACAAAATCCAGAAATTTTGTCGCAAAAGGGACATTAGTAACTGAGGTCCGGAATGCAAGAATTTTCTATGATAGTAATCAATGATTAAATTCAAAATATGACCGCGACCTGGTAAAAGTATTGGATGTTTACTGTCATAAGCTAAGTCAGCGTTTACAAGTCTCCCTCCTACTCGTAACAACCCATCGGCGTCGATAAAGGCATTAAGCTTACGAAATGCAGGAGATAAGACTTTACCGGCTTTCGCGTTTTTAATTTCGTTCGAAAAATGATGATTTTGTAAGTCTTTTATAACTACGATTTCTGCAAACCGTAGGTGAGAGACTTCAAATTTTGATGACAATCTTTTTATAAAACGAAGTATGTAAATAACAACTCTTAACAATTTACTCCAGGAAGAGATTCGTTCAGCGAGTGAACCTAATAAAGTTGGTTGCTTGGGTAAGTTATCCATTACAGTCATAACTTTTATTTTTTGTTCCGGCGGGTTTTCAATAGTATTTGGATCAAATTTACAAAAATTCCATTCTTCAATCGGTGAGCGCGCGAAGGCAGGGCCTTTAAACCAGAGCGGGTGGTCAATTAATTGTGCGGGAGTCAGGCCGCGTGAGAGACAATCCGCGGGATTGTCTTTCCCGGCAATATGATAAAACTGACTTGGAGGTATATTATCCTGAATTATAGTTACTCTATTCGCGATGAAAGTCTGCCAGCGGGATGGGTGTGAATGAACCCAAGCGAGTGCCACTGTACTATCAGAAAAGGCGTATACATTATTAATTTGGCAGCGAGTTGAATATGTATCAATGACTACACGCATTAATTTTGACAATATCAATATTCCCGATAATTCAAGTCTTGCTAAAGATATTGTACGACTTGGAGCTACTCGCGACTTTGCACAAACTAAACTTATTTCTCCGCGTTTACTTGGAGGATTATATACATGAATATATATCACCGCTCCATATGCTCTCTCACTTGCGTCCGCGAATCCCAATAGGGATATAATCGACTCCTGCGTTACACCTGTATGCCGTGGCAGCTGAATACTTTGAAGGAGTGGGAGTTCCGATTCATAATTTTCCCAAGTTGAAATTATACTCTGAGGAGGACAATCGTCCCAATCGATTTTATGTTCCCAGAGAAATTTAATCATTAATTTAGCTGTTACAATCACGGGTGCTACAAACCCCATCAAATCCCAGAAGCGCGCAATTGTCGACAGAATATTTCGTTTTGTACATTTACGAAATTTGTTAGTGACACTAAAGGTAAAAACATCCTTTCCAGGCAACCAATGCAAACCAAGGATGGTACATTGATCTTCTGAACTGAGCTCCACAGCTTCAGAAATGCGACAAGCTGAGGGAATGCCTCCCATGACTGATGGTGAATTACTCGAGAACTTCACCAATTCAAAACCGCCCGCAAGAAATAATTCAATCAATTGGTTTGAAAGTGCGATAGCCTCTTCATCATTTAAACAGCTAGAAACCAAATCATCCATGTAAATATCTCTCTCTGCTACAAGTGCCGCTAATGGAAAACGTGTTCGCTCATCATCAATTAAACGACGAACGGTACGCATTGCAAGGTATGGGCTGCACTTTAAGCCAAATGGTACGCGTGTAAATTCAAAAAGCTGAAGTGGATCATTTTTATCAAACCGATATAAAACTCTCTGATAGCATCTATGCTCTTTATTTACCAGAATTTGCATATACATTTTACGTATGTCAGCGCTTAGAGCAACTGGAAACAAGCGAAAGTGTAATATTATTTTAAATAGATCATTTTGAAGATTTCTACCCGTATGTAGAACATCATTCAGCGATAATCCTGATGTAGTTTTCATACTAGCATCTATTACTGCGCGAACCTTAGTTGTGGATTTATTTTCACGTATCACTGCATGATGCGGGGCTATGTATTGCAAGCTCAAGCATTGATCCGAATTTATATTTACAGGATTTAAATACCCTTCTTGTATATAATTTTTGAAAATAAGGTCGTATTCCAATTTTACAGAAGAGTTTGAAAGCAGTTTCCTTTCCAACGCGTAAAATCTCCGCTCTGCCGCTCTCTGAGAATCACCAAGCTGCCCCGGATCGGTCTTGAAAGGCAGCATTACGGAAAATCTACCAGTCTTGTCTCTCGTGGTGGTGTTGGTATATTTCTCTTCACATACCAGCTCCTCGATTTGCGGAGTGGAGACGTCCGGTACGTCTTCCAACTCCAAGAATTTTTTCATTTCAATTTCAATTGCTGAAAAGAAACTATAATCTGTTTTGATTAACGGTAGCACTGGAACTTCCCCTAGTACCACATACCCAAATAGGGTATCCAGTGCAACTGGCTCGCCTAAATTTCGTGAGATAGTGTTGTGTTTTATCACACGGGAGAATACATCTGCACCCAGAATCATGTCAATTTTTCCGGGAATAAAATATTTTTCATCAGCCAAACGTAATGATTTTAAATATTCTAAATTTTCAATATTAATGTTGGCGACGGGTATTTTATCAGTTATTTGATTAACCACCAAAGGCGATAGTTTAAAATTGACCGATTTCTCAACTCTCGAAAGAAGGGTAATTGTTGTCACTCCCTTGATAGGGTTGACAATATCCCCTATTCCTGAAACAACTTTGTCTCGCGTCGTCTTTACATCAAGATGAAGTTCTCGACAACAGGAGGCCGTTATTATGTCTCTCTGTGAAGCACTGTCTAATAAAGCGCGAATAGTGTGTCTTTGACCCCGCTTGTCTAAGATTACACAACAAACAGTTCCTAGTAAAACTGTAGATTCTACCTCACTAGAATTAGGGCCCATAGCACAAAGCGCTAAGGGCTCCGCCTTTTCTTCGGCCGCGGCTTGCAAATTCAAGTTGAAATGCAGGCTAGTATGGTGGGATCGATTACAAACGCTGCATCTTCCCTTTGATTTACAATTCTTGAGATTATGCATCGTACTTAGACAATTGACACATAATTTCTTTGATTTTATAAAATTGTACCTTTCCCGAGCGTCCAGGATAGTGTATTTCGGACACTGGTACAACTTTGAGTGGTTGTTATCTCCGCACAACAAACATTTGTCAGTATTAACTGTCACAAATGCCCTAACGTTTTTCTGGGAAGCTGAGGGCTTGCGCGGCATCGCGTTAATTTGATTGTTAATTTTACTGCTTCTACTTCCGTTTGCGCGCTGTAGTATTCGCGAGTAATTTCTAATGAATTCCACAAATTTTATTGAATCTACTGAGTCTGAAGAATCTTGTATAGAAACTTCAAAAGCCTTAATCGTATCCATGTCAAGTTTCTTACACGCAATGTGTATGAATATAAAGTCTTCTAGATTCTCCATGTTCAACTGTTTGATTGCAGCAGTTAAACCTGAAAATAGATCAATAAAGTCCTCCAAGTTTGAGGCAGATGGTTCCTTTACTGCAGGAATATTTAACAATTTCTCTAGATAAGTTGTTGCCAGAACGCGCTTATCGTTGTATTTCTTGACCAACGAATTCCATAAAATTGTATAATTTTGTGCAGTTGGCAATAAACCTTGGCAAATGCTTTGAGCTTTTCCTACCAGTTTTCCAACTAAATATTGAATCTTTTCACCTTCCGTTAGACTGTCATTCTCATGGACCATAGATTTAAAATTTTCATAAAACACCGGCCAATTGTTTACATCTCCGTTGAAGGCACACAGCTCTAATCGTGGTAGTTGGATGCTCCTTTTTAAAGGAATATCATTTGCACTTGAGGATTTTGTTGTGTCTTTTAAATTCTCGTAAGTATATTTAATTTCAGCGTATAAGTCTTCAAATGACAGAATAATATTATTATCTGTTGCTTCATCTTCCTCACTTTCTGCAATTAAATCATTTTTTTCTTTTACCAGTAATAAAAATTCTTTACGCCAGTTGTCAATGCCTGCCGCGTGCACTTTAAATTTCCGCAAATAAATTTCTCCCAAATGAATTGAATTAATGGTATCGAAAATGCATTGTGCCCGTTCCAAGTACGTCTCTATCTCATTTTGGAGGCGCTCCTTACGTCGTTGAAATGCCCGTTTCTCGCGTTCTGACGTCATGTTTTAAATTTGGCTTTAATAAATTAAATTTGATAAAATTAATAATAATTTTTACTAATCCCGTACGTACAAGTCCTTATAAATTGAAGTAGCAAAGAAAGAAGAAGGTTATAATAATTTTATCAAAATGTAAACAAATAATGTAAACAAAGAAAGTAAACAATGCTAGTACCTAGGTAGTTACTTATACCGCGGGCTTAATTCGAATGTACCTAAAATGCAAGAGATAGGTATACCTACAAGGCAATTAAATAATTAACCCGCACTTCGATTCCAAAGCGATATTTATGATAATAATGTATGAACGCGTCACGAATTGTAGCAATAAAAATGGCGAATATTTTTTTGAATCCGATTTCAAACTAGAGGAATCCGAATTAATTTTGCGTGAATCTAGTTTTTTTAATTTACGATCTGGCTTCGTTAAGGACCAAAATTATGATAACGCCAAGTTTGGCGCTATCATGTGGAGATGCGAGGGGGAGGATTTGAGATCGCAAACTGGTTCTCGATTATCGCGATCGGACGAACTGCCCAACAAATCTGTCTAGGCAGCCAACCAATGGAGCAAGGGGGAAGGAATCACGGAATCAAATGGTCTGGACTCACCTTATCTCCAATGGATGCCTCTTTCGCGGAGCACTGGTCGCGTTTTTGTGTGTGGTTTCTCCTTCGTTCGCGCGCGGTGTACACTGAGATGGACACGTCTATCCAAGGCCGCGTATGAAGAAGTACTGGCTGGAGACAGGTGATTGGGTAAATCGGATAGGTCAGATTATAGGCACAAGGACAAGGATTTTATGGCCAGCTACCCATAACAAACCTACCTAACAGTTCGCCCAAACACACGGGAAGCAGAAAAAAGTATAATTAATCATTCACAACCACACAGACAAGATGCTTTCAAATAATATTATTTTTAAATACCCTATTCACTTTTTTACACTTACCTTTACATTGTTGAATAATTTTGAATTATGATCTAGGAAGATAACAACTTTTTATAAAAAAAAATGATCGAAAAAACTACGATTTTTCTTGATAAAGTCAAATTCATCGTCAGAAAATTAATTAAAAACAAAATTGTAATAAATTCACGATAACTTTGAAAATATTCACGCTAAATACAGACAGAACCGGCAACAGTACGTTTACATGTCAACTAACAACGGAATGGAAGTGAGTCACCGAGATTTCAATATTATTTTCAATCAACAAACATTGTTTTCTTAAAAATGCTTCAGGACTAAGTTGTGAGGATTCATTGTGTCCAAGGCAAGTCGAATATTTTATAATATTTCGGCGCTGCACCAAACCACCGTTTTGCGTCTTTGTCTAGCTTGATGAAATGGTAATGTTTTATCTGCTTTCTCGCTCTATGGCACGGATTTGGAGCAACCACATAATATGTATGAAATTTTTTTAAATCCTCAGTTCACTTTGGATTTTGAACGATGAGTAGGCATAGGTACCTAAACTATAATATTATGTTATGTACGGCGCCTTTGTGCTTCGCGAGCGCTCCATAAAATTAAGTCGGTACTTATTTATTATTGATTTTTACTTCAGCGATCTTTCAAAACAACTTCCACACAACATAATTTTTTTAAAAGGATATACATTTTTTTGCTATTTTTTTTTATAAAATCTAGGCAGTGCATTGAACGGCTGCACGTTATTGGCGAACCGCCCCTGGTTTCAGATTGAAGTAAGTAGTTCCATAACACTTTTCACTTTCATTTTACAGATAATAACTAGTTTATCGGTTCTGTTGGCTATTTTATTTGTTTTATTGGTGATATATTTTACCACATATTGCTGTATTAACTTTTGTACTGAATTATTTACGGGAAATAAATTACTTTACAAATCAATGACACGTTGCATTAGAGATTGGAGAGTCGGCCATTTTAACAAGTGGCCGACTTATACAAACCACGGGCATGCGTGAAAGCATTCGGCGCCTGCGCGGGAGCGTGACTTTGTAAATCGATCAATAGAAAGTACATAGATAGACAACGTCTGTTTTTTCCGATTGTGACAAACTAAGACGAAAACTAGCTATCGGTAAACAGCGAAAATATTAGGTATAAGTTATTTACGTCAAAAACAGATTTGAACATGGCAGTTGCCTGGTAACTGATTTTAATAAAACCCCGCTTAAAACAAGCGTGCTTTTGTTTGGCGCACAAATCAACTAAGACGCTGCATCTATATATTTTATATTGATGGGTATGGACAAAGATGGCGAACCAAAGAATTATGAACGGAATATAATTGAAGTTATTATTTACAATTATTGCAGATAGTAGAAGTAAAAATCAATGTTATATTTATTTTCTCGTAAGGAAAAATGTATGATTACTAGAATAGGTATGCACAATAACTTCTAAGGGTTTTTTACCTCTATGAAATCATACATTTGCACAACCGCGCATGTACCTACTAAAACTCTCATTGCGCATGCGCATATTCTCATTTCAACACGGTTACCGGTTGCGTAATGTAACATTACGCAACGGGTGTAGAAATGTATGTCATTGTGATTGCGTTAGCCATTTTGTAATTAGTAAATTACCAAATGGGAGTAGAAAAACAAGTTTATACAATTCGAAATTAGCACACAAAAGTTGGTAGAAGATAATGTGTAGGTACATTTTCTAGCATTACTATTTTAAACTGTAACTATGTTGCCATTCCGCTAGAGGTGACCAGAGCCTCTGCAGAGCTGCCCCCATTTCTTCCTATCCTTACATACCTTTTTCATTCATTCATATCCATCACCTTTTTCATGCGTTTCTTTCTTTTACGCTCACTTTGTACATCCCATTCTTTCACAATCTCCTCAATCTGATCACTCCATGCTTTTCTCAAGCTCTCTCATTATTATACTTTATTATTAGGGATGGGCCACATGTGGTTTGATCGGAATACGAACTTTGGCCGAACTTCAGTTTACTTTCGGCGCGCTTTCTCAATAGTGGCACGTCCTAACTTGTTTACGCATTCAACAAGTTGAAGACGATATTATTTTTAACAATTTGTAAGTTTACAGGACCCAAAAAAATCTTCACCAAATAAATCATCCTAACATTGATATTATTATTTTTTACTTGTTCATACTAAAATAAATGACCATCAGTGAGTACATAAAGTCCTAATTTTTATTTTACAGTTATAAAAGATGCCATGACATCCAATTATAACAGTCAAAATGGTGCACGTAGGTATTTTATTTTTCTTTTTCTTACACCAAATATTCAGCATTTAAACCAAATTTTGGCCGAATTCCAAAGTTCAGTTCAACTTACCGAAATTTGGTGAAACGCAACTTTGAAGCCGAATGTAAAACGAATTTTGGCCCATCCCTAATTATTTTTACAAAACCAAAAGATCTGCTGCTGGATAATGGTTGAAAATCGCCGGCACACCATGAAAGACTATATATTTATTTATTTACAGCATAAGCCTTTTACAAAAAAGTACATATTAACACATTGTTTGCGGGAAACTAGTTAACTCGTCATACACCTCTTTATAGTAACGTGCGGGAGACGTGTAAACTCGTTTCATCGCGCCTAGCGGTAGGGCGCGGGAAACTTGTAAAAACGTGGTAAAAAAATTAAAAAAATGAAAAGGTGAAAATTTCAAAAAACACCCATTCTACGTCGCCATCTGGCGGGAAAATGCCCGCATACATAGTGTTAAGGGAGTTTATACAAAACTACAAAAAAAAACAATAAAATACAAGAATAAAAAAAAAATGAAACATTACAGTAAAAAACAAAAGAAAAACCAAGAAAAGAAAAGACAAAATAAACCTATATATAAAGAGTAGGTTAGAAGCAAAGCAGAAACATATTAAAAAAAAAAAGTGCAAAAACCATCAAATATCATTAATCAAATATTTATTAAGTGCCAACTTGTACATATTAATATCATTGCAATGTTGACCGACACTTAGATAGGTATTGCCCAAATGTTGGATTCGATTTATGGAGCAATTATGGTAATGCATGGTCGATGCAACTACAGGGTGGTAGAGATGTCTTTGTCTAGTTTGGATAATTGGTATAATTTTTTTTATCTGGTTTAACAAGATTGGAGAATCAATTAATGAGTGGATGATTTTGAAAAGAGTCAATAGATCAATGATTTCCCGCCTTTCTGAGAGATCACAAAGGTTCAACAAAGAGTGATCAAAGGCTGACGAAGTAATATGGAGCTTAAAATTAATAAATTTTACAAACTTTACATGTATTCTTTTGATTCAATCTATATGAACTGAAAAGCAGGGGGTCTATACTGGAGAGCAGCACTCCAAAATGCTGCGCACTAAAGAAGTATACAAGAGTTTGATAGTAAAAATGTTGGTGAAATCTCTAGTTACACGAGAAATGAATCCCAACATTTTCATACTCTTGGAACATATCATATTAATGTGCGGAATAAAAGACAGTTTTCGGTCAAAGATAATACCCAAGTCAGTAATTTCCGAAACTGTATCAAGTATAGTGTTATTATTATTAATTGAATACAAGAAGGTAACAGGATTAGCATGTCTGTAAAACCTATATAATCTATAATCTAAGTTGCAAGGATATATTCATTTACAGCTCTCAGATGTATGCCCACAAACCAATATGTGTAGTTCGCGCTTACAAATGCTGAATGTGTACTTACAAATAAAATCCTAACCTCAAATGAACATAAGCCCCACAACATTTGCCGACCTTCCCTGACACAGGGGTGACATTGGCAAAGTGAACCATTTTTTACAACAACCATAAAATTTTAAAGACAAAGACCATAAAATGACATAAAAGCAGTGACATCACTGTATGTGTTTGGGCGAACTGTTAGGTAGGTTTGTTATGGGTAGCTGGCCATAAAATCCTTGTCCTTGTGCCTATAATCTGACCTATCCGATTTACCCAATCACCTGTCTCCAGCCAGTACTTCTTCATACGCGGCCTTGGATAGACGTGTCCATCTCAGTGTACACCGCGCGCGAACGAAGGAGAAACCACACACAAAAACGCGACCAGTGCTCCGCGAAAGAGGCATCCATTGGAGATAAGGTGAGTCCAGACCATTTGATTCCGTGATTCCTTCCCCCTTGCTCCATTGGTTGGCTGCCTAGACAGATTTGTTGGGCAGTTCGTCCGATCGCGATAATCGAGAACCAGTTTGCGATCTCAAATCCTCCCCCTCGCATCTCCACATGATAGCGCCAAACTTGGCGTTATCATAATTTTGGTCCTTAACGAAGCCAGATCGTAAATTAAAAAAACTAGATTCACGCAAAATTAATTCGGATTCCTCTAGTTTGAAATCGGATTCAAAAAAATATTCGCCATTTTTATTGCTACAATTCGTGACGCGTTCATACATTATTATCATAAATATCGCTTTGGAATCGAAGTGCGGGTTAATTCTTTAATTGCCTTGTAAGTATACCTATCTCTTGCATTTTAGGTACATTCGAATTAAGCCCGCGGTATAAGTAACTACCTAGGTACTTGCATTGTTTACTTTCTTTGTTTACATTATTTGTTTACATTTTGATAACATTATTATAACCTTCTTCTTTCTTTGCTACCTTAATTTATAAGGACTTGTACGTACGGGATTTGTAAAATTTATTATTAATTTTATCAAATTTAATTTATTAAAGCCAAATTAAAACATGACTTCAGAACGCGAAAAACGAGCATTTCAACGACGTAAGGAGCGCCTCCAGAATGAGATAGAGACGTACTTGGAACGGGCACAATGCATTTTCGATACCATTAATTCAATTCATTTGGGAGAAATTTATTTGCGTAAATTTAAAGTGCACGCGGCAGGCATTGACAACTGGCGTAAAGAGTTTTTATTACTGGTGAAAGAAAAAAATGATTTGATTGCAGAAAGTGAGGAAGATGAAGCAACAGATAATAATATTATTCTTTCATTTGAAGATTTATACGCTGAAATTAAATATACTTACGAGAATTTAAAAGACACAACAAAATCCTCAAGTGCAAATGATATTCCTTTAAAAAGGAGCATCCAACTACCACGATTAGAGCTGTGTGCCTTCAACGGAGATGTAAACAATTGGCCGGTGTTTTATGAAAATTTTAAATCTATGGTCCATGAGAATGACAGTCTAACGGAAGGTGAAAAGATTCAATATTTAGTTGGAAAACTGGTAGGAAAAGCTCAAAGCATTGGCCAAGGTTTATTGCCAACTGCTCAAAATTATACAATTTTGTGGAATTCGTTGGTCAAGAAATACAACGATAAGCGCGTTCTGGCAACAACTTATCTAGAGAAATTGTTAAATATTCCTGCAGTAAAGGAACCATCTGCCTCAAACTTGGAGGACTTTATTGATCTATTTTCGGGTTTGACTGCTGCAATCAAGCAGTTGAACATAGAGAATCTAGAAGACTTTATATTCATACACATTGCGTGTAAGAAACTCGACATGGATACGATTAAGGCTTTTGAAGTTTCTATACAAGATTCTTCAGACTCAGTAGATTCAACAATTTTTGTGGAATTCATTAGAAATTACTCGCGAATACTACAGCGCGCAAACGGAAGTAGAAGCAGTAAAATTAACAATCATATTAACGCGATGCCGCGCAAGCCCTCAGTTTCCCAGAAAAACGTTAGGGCATTTGTTACAGTTAATACTGACAAATGTTTGTTGTGCGGAGACAACAACCATTCAAAGTTGTACCAGTGTCCGAAATACACTATCCTGGACGCTCGGGAAAGGTACAATTTTATAAAATCAAAGAAATTATGTGTCAATTGTCTAAGTACGATGCATAATCTCAAGAATTGTAAATCAAAGGGAAGATGCAGCGTTTGTAATCGATCCCACCATACTAGCCTGCATTTCAACTTGAATTTGCAAGCCGCGGCCGAAGAAAAGGCGGAGCCCTTAGCGCTTTGTGCTATGGGCCCTAATTCTAGTGAGGTAGAATCTACGGTTTTACTAGGAACTGTTTGTTGTGTAATCTTAGACAAGCGGGGTCAAAGACACACTATTCGCGCTTTATTAGACAGTGCTTCACAGAGAGACATAATAACGGCCTCCTGTTGTCGAGAACTTCATCTTGATGTAAAGACGACGCGAGACAAAGTTGTTTCAGGAATAGGGGATATTGTGAACCCTATCAAGGGAGTGACAACAATTACCCTTCTTTCGAGAGTTGAGAAATCGGTCAATTTTAAACTATCGCCTTTGGTGGTGAATCAAATAACTGATAAAATACCCGTCGCCAACATTAATATTGAAAATTTAGAATATTTAAAATCATTACGTTTGGCTGATGAAAAATATTTTATTCCCGGAAAAATTGACATGATTCTGGGTGCAGATGTATTCTCCCGTGTGATAAAACACAACACTATCTCACGAAATTTAGGCGAGCCAGTTGCACTGGATACCCTATTTGGGTATGTGGTACTAGGGGAAGTTCCAGTGCTACCGTTAATCAAAACAGATTATAGTTTCTTTTCAGCAATTGAAATTGAAATGAAAAAATTCTTGGAGTTGGAAGACGTACCGGACGTCTCCACTCCGCAAATCGAGGAGCTGGTATGTGAAGAGAAATATACCAACACCACCACGAGAGACAAGACTGGTAGATTTTCCGTAATGCTGCCTTTCAAGACCGATCCGGGGCAGCTTGGTGATTCTCAGAGAGCGGCAGAGCGGAGATTTTACGCGTTGGAAAGGAAACTGCTTTCAAACTCTTCTGTAAAATTGGAATACGACCTTATTTTCAAAAATTATATACAAGAAGGGTATTTAAATCCTGTAAATATAAATTCGGATCAATGCTTGAGCTTGCAATACATAGCCCCGCATCATGCAGTGATACGTGAAAATAAATCCACAACTAAGGTTCGCGCAGTAATAGATGCTAGTATGAAAACTACATCAGGATTATCGCTGAATGATGTTCTACATACGGGTAGAAATCTTCAAAATGATCTATTTAAAATAATATTACACTTTCGCTTGTTTCCAGTTGCTCTAAGCGCTGACATACGTAAAATGTATATGCAAATTCTGGTAAATAAAGAGCATAGATGCTATCAGAGAGTTTTATATCGGTTTGATAAAAATGATCCACTTCAGCTTTTTGAATTTACACGCGTACCATTTGGCTTAAAGTGCAGCCCATACCTTGCAATGCGTACCGTTCGTCGTTTAATTGATGATGAGCGAACACGTTTTCCATTAGCGGCACTTGTAGCAGAGAGAGATATTTACATGGATGATTTGGTTTCTAGCTGTTTAAATGATGAAGAGGCTATCGCACTTTCAAACCAATTGATTGAATTATTTCTTGCGGGCGGTTTTGAATTGGTGAAGTTCTCGAGTAATTCACCATCAGTCATGGGAGGCATTCCCTCAGCTTGTCGCATTTCTGAAGCTGTGGAGTTCAGTTCAGAAGATCAATGTACCATCCTTGGTTTGCATTGGTTGCCTGGAAAGGATGTTTTTACCTTTAGTGTCACTAACAAATTTCGTAAATGTACAAAACGAAATATTCTGTCGACAATTGCGCGCTTCTGGGATTTGATGGGGTTTGTCGCACCCGTGATTGTAACAGCTAAATTAATGATTAAATTTCTCTGGGAACATAAAATCGATTGGGACGATTGTCCTCCTCAGAGTATAATTTCAACTTGGGAAAATTATGAATCGGAACTCCCACTCCTTCAAAGTATTCAGCTGCCACGGCATACAGGTGTAACGCAGGAGTCGATTATATCCCTATTGGGATTCGCGGACGCAAGTGAGAGAGCATATGGAGCGGTGATATATATTCATGTATATAATCCTCCAAGTAAACGCGGAGAAATAAGTTTAGCTTGTGCAAAGTCGCGAGTAGCTCCAAGTCGTACAATATCTTTAGCAAGACTTGAATTATCGGGAATATTGATATTGTCAAAATTAATGCGTGTAGTCATTGATACATATTCAACTCGCTGCCAAATTAATAATGTATACGCCTTTTCTGATAGTACAGTGGCACTCGCTTGGGTTCATTCACACCCATCCCGCTGGCAGACTTTCATCGCGAATAGAGTAACTATAATTCAGGATAATATACCTCCAAGTCAGTTTTATCATATTGCCGGGAAAGACAATCCCGCGGATTGTCTCTCACGCGGCCTGACTCCCGCACAATTAATTGACCACCCGCTCTGGTTTAAAGGCCCTGCCTTCGCGCGCTCACCGATTGAAGAATGGAATTTTTGTAAATTTGATCCAAATACTATTGAAAACCCGCCGGAACAAAAAATAAAAGTGATGACTGTAATGGATAACTTACCCAAGCAACCAACTTTATTAGGTTCACTCGCTGAACGAATCTCTTCCTGGAGTAAATTGTTAAGAGTTGTTATTTACATACTTCGTTTTATAAAAAGATTGTCATCAAAATTTGAAGTCTCTCACCTACGGTTTGCAGAAATCGTAGTTATAAAAGACTTACAAAATCATCATTTTTCGAACGAAATTAAAAACGCGAAAGCCGGTAAAGTCTTATCTCCTGCATTTCGTAAGCTTAATGCCTTTATCGACGCCGATGGGTTGTTACGAGTAGGAGGGAGACTTGTAAACGCTGACTTAGCTTATGACAGTAAACATCCAATACTTTTACCAGGTCGCGGTCATATTTTGAATTTAATCATTGATTACTATCATAGAAAATTCTTGCATTCCGGACCTCAGTTACTAATGTCCCTTTTGCGACAAAATTTCTGGATTTTGTCGGCTAGAAATATTGTGCGTAAACGCGTCCAATTATGTAATACTTGTTATAAGGTTAATCCAAAATCACGCTTCCCCCTCATGGGGGATTTACCTGCCTGTCGGGTAAATGAAGGTAAGGCATTTTTCCACTGTGGCATAGACTACGCGGGCCCCTTAAGTGTGATTCCTTATAGAAAAAGAGGTGTGCACAAAATTAAAGCATACATTTGTGTGTTTGTGTGCTTAATCACGAAAGCGGTTCATATCGAACTCGCATCAGATCTAAGCACGGAAACATTTATTAACGCTCTTAAGCGATTTTTGTCTCGACGCGGGCCGGTAAAAATAATGTACTCAGACTGTGGGACAAACTTCATTGGTGCAAAATCTCACCTCGATGCTCTCTATGGTCTCCTGGAGTCTGAAGCTTTTCAAAATAAGTTCGACAGGGAACTAAGAGACCATCGGATAGATTGGAAGTTCAATCCCCCATCCGCCCCGCATTTCGGTGGAATTTGGGAGAGTAACGTGCGGAGTATCAAACTCCATCTGAATCGAGTAATTGGTAAACAATTATTGACATTCGAGGAAATGTCTACAGTACTTGCGCAAATTGAAGCAATTTTAAACTCCAGACCGCTTTCATGTTTGAGTGCCGATCCATCCGAACCTATTGCTCTAACCCCCGCACATTTTCTCACATTGACTCCTCTAAAGTCACTTCCGGCGACAGATACCTCCTCTAGAGACATTAGTTTACTGTCTCGTAAACAGTATGTGGACCATTTAGTTCAGTCTTTCTGGAAACGGTGGAAGGTGGAGTACCTTCACACTCTCCAAACGCGTCAGAAATGGAACACGGAAACAGAGCCAATCAAGATTGGATCTGTTGTCTTGTTAAAAACTGAAGGTAGTGCACCTCTTAATTGGCCACTAGGAGTTATTGAGGATGTCTTTCCGGGAGCGGACGGTATAGCTAGAGTAGTTAATGTCCGGACGAAAACTGGAACTTATAGGCGTCCAGTTGTCAAGGTTTGTCCGTTGCCAAATCAATAACATTACAAAATAATATACAGTCCACTCGCGTAATTAAGTAGATTTAAGTTATAATAATAAACAAATAAATAAATCGTTGTTTTGAAAGGACTACGTCCTCTCAAGCTGGGGGGCATGTTTGGGCGAACTGTTAGGTAGGTTTGTTATGGGTAGCTGGCCATAAAATCCTTGTCCTTGTGCCTATAATCTGACCTATCCGATTTACCCAATCACCTGTCTCCAGCCAGTACTTCTTCATACGCGGCCTTGGATAGACGTGTCCATCTCAGTGTACACCGCGCGCGAACGAAGGAGAAACCACACACAAAAACGCGACCAGTGCTCCGCGAAAGAGGCATCCATTGGAGATAAGGTGAGTCCAGACCATTTGATTCCGTGATTCCTTCCCCCTTGCTCCATTGGTTGGCTGCCTAGACAGATTTGTTGGGCAGTTCGTCCGATCGCGATAATCGAGAACCAGTTTGCGATCTCAAATCCTCCCCCTCGCATCTCCACATGATAGCGCCAAACTTGGCGTTATCAGTATGAGTGCTTGCTGCCTCACGAAAGCAGAGTTAGCATATCACCATAACGTCAGGTGTGACATAACCGCTTGCAAGATTCCCTTAAAGTGCGCTCCCCTAACAAGGTGTGTCTAGGGCTGCAATGTAACAACAATGGCTTTCTTACATGACAGGAAGGACAGCTGGTCCATTCAACATGATTCATTTCAATCAGCAATTGCCATATTCAGAAGGCCTCTAACCAGCGTTAGTCTCAACCTAGTAATGCGTTTTTATGCTTTAATTGTTTTAGTGGCTTCTTCCGAGTATGAATCATTTTATGCCTTTTTAAGTTACTCGGTTGATTTGTTATGAAGCTACAACTATCACAGGAAAATGGCTTTTCCCCAGTATGAATCATATTATGATTTTTTAAATAACTCAAGTTATTCGTTTTGTAGCTGCAACTATCGCAGGAAAATGGTTTTTCTCCAGTGTGAATCAACTTATGTTTTTTTAAACGAGTCAAGTTTTTCGCTTTGTAGCAACAACTGTCACATGAAAATGGCTTCTCCTCAGTGTGAATCATTTTATGTCTTTTTAAAGTACTCAGTAGATTTGTTTTGTAACTACAACTATCACAAGAAAATGGCTTCTCCGCGATGTGCATAATTATATGCGTTTTCAAAGAACCCAGATGCATTGTTTTGTAGTTGCAAGTGTCACAGGAAAATATCTTCACTCCAGAATGATTCCTTTTATGTGTTTTTAAATAACCTAAATAATTCGTTTTGTAGCTACAAGTGTCACAAGAAAATGACTTCTTTCTAGAATGAATTTGCTTATGTTGTTTTAAATTACCCAGCTTAAATGTTTTATAGCTACAAGTGTCACAGGAAAATGGCTTCTCTCCAGAATGAGCCCTTTTATGCGTTTTCAAATTACTCATTTGATTTGTGGTATAGTTACAACTGTCACAAGAGAATGGCTGAGCTTTTGTATGAATCCTTATGTGTGTTTTTAAATTACACAGTCGATTTGTTTGGTAGCTACAACTTTCACAGTGAAACGGCTTCTCTCCAGTGTGTGACATCTTATGGGTCTTCAAAGAATTCAAATACTTTGTTTGGAAGCTGCAAACGTCACAGGAAAATGGCTTTTCACTTGCTTGAGTCCTTTTATGTGTCTTGATAGAACTCATTTGTTTTGTTGTGAAACTACAACCATCACACGCATATCTCCTCTCACCAGAGTTGGTCATGTAAAGTGTAATTGCAGATACAGAGCAATCCATATTTTCCCTGCGCTGGGTCGGGACCCCAGACTTCTCTTTGAGTTGCACCAAGCCAACAGACGTAGCCTCCAGCTTGTGGCAGACCAACACTCCATGGATCCGCATTTGCTTTATTTGACTGCAGGTGTAGCTGCAGACAGGGCACACATGAGGCTCAGTGGCAGGATTCTGCGCAGGAACACCAACTCCTGGAATTTTCAAGTGTTGCATTAATTTCCAAGTCACTTTTGTTAAGAAACCACAAGGTAAAGGAACTTTCTATGAATCCTTTACTCAACATGTCTAAGGAAGATTATAAAGCAAGTCTAGAAAAGAAGAGAGTTTTTCAATAATGCTTTATTTAATTAAGAGCGTTCTTACAGATTTGTTATTTTCAAATACTGGAATTTTAAATTTTGCATCAATTTTTACGGCATTTTAGTTAAGAAACTATAAGGTACAGGAACCGAAAGGAACAATGAAATCAGTAAAAAAAAATAGTTTTGAAGGACAAGCTGAAGGAAGGAGAACAGAGAGGCGGATGGAGGTTCAAGATGGCGGAAGAAGATACATATAGATTTTGTAGGGTTTGTGTATTCACAGTGAAAATTATTTTTAATTTAAAATTAAAATATTTTTTTCAAAACGTAGTTTTATTTTCACAATATTTTTTTCTAGCTCTAGCACTTTCGACCTTCAAGATTCAGGTCATTAGAAGGACTTTATTGTGAAAATAAAACTATGTTTTGAAAAAAAAAAAAAAAAAAAAATTTAAAAAGAAGATATATATATATTTTTAAGAAATCCTGTGCGGAAAACTCTATAGATTTCAGAGACTCTAGGGGTCTATGATACTTGTTGTAGTGCCGCAGAGGTATTTACGAGCTTGGTCGTCGATATAAAGCACCAATACTCAAGCAAGATCCAGTTGCTGTAAGGCTGGATGGACCTTTAGTGACCGGTCTTTGGTAAAGTTATATGAATTTTTCACCCAGCGAAGAGCATATTTGGAATCATAAATGGTATGTTTTTGTGCCCCGCCGAGATTCAAGCCCACAACCTTCAATTTATAAATCAGAAGTGTTAACCACTAGACTACGGACCGGTACAACCACAAGTTAAGGAAACTACAGAAATAAAATAGGTGTTTTTGTAGGAAAGTTTTCTGTAATGGAGCTGTCGTGTATGTGACCAAAATATCGTTGATTTATTTGGCTTGACACAACTTTAACAGGACCTATAAGTAAATATCTAATCTAATCTAAGTTGCAAAGATATGTTACATTGGAGATTCACATTACATGTATTCTCACAAACAGACACATACAAGTTCGCGCTTGCGCATGCCACATGTGAACCTACAACATCTCAAATGGACATACACCCTGCAATTCCTGCTGACGTTCCCTGAAACAGGGGTGACATTGGCAAAGTGAACCATTTTCTACAGCATGGGTGGTCAGCCGCATACCAACCTATAAGTCAAGGAATATTTCAACAATATTTTTTGTCAAAATTAGCTTCTGAAACCGACGTTTCCTATGCCTGGCTAAACTGATCAACAGATTTACAGCAATTATTCAAAAAATGTATAGGTAACTTTTAACATGGATCCTGTGAAGTGTGATGTTGATCGGATAACAAACAAAATTATATGGACAATTTTAGTCACCATTTATTCTGTCCGCAAGTACGCGGCATTCCTTCAACAAGCCGCAAGGTGGAGGGGCAGAGTCCTCATTCTTTGTCTTATCCAGTACTGAGTCCTCGACTTTCAAGTCCTCCTCTCGAGACAGTTTCTCTCTCTTCACATCGCTCTCTTCAATGTCTATTTGTTGATTTATTTGTGGATCCACTGACTCCGCGTCAGGATCCTGTTCTAGCTTCACCACAACATCCATTGTATTCAACTAAATATCACTCGCATAAAATTGATAAGCCACCAGTTTATGTGCGAATCAATGGTGCAAATGCAAAATAAGTAATTTATAATAGATTATAATACTAGTCTTTTTTTTCAACACGATTCTCTTTTCTGACAGATTTAAATGAATGCTGTGAACGTCTCGAAAATTTTCCCAACCACAGGGAAAGCTCAAATCGGACATGGCAGCACTTCTGCTTTCTTAGGGTTGGGCAGATGAAAAAATATCGAATCGATATTTTCACTTTCGAAAATTATCTTTTAAATTCATCATTAAAAATGAAAATATCAATACTTCGAAATATCATTACTTCTATGAAATTAAGTTAATTCCAGAAAAATATCGGTCGCTGGTGGATAACGACTCAAAATTTCAAAAATTTCGTCTTAAAAAATCCGTAATTTATGCGGTTTTTTATTTTATTCTTACGCCTATAGAGCAAGGGCAGCAGAAACGTATTACCAAAATTAATATCGATATTTAAAAAATATATTATTTTTCGGTCCGTTTGAAATATCGATATATTTTGCCCATCCCTACCGTGAACTTCAGAAACGTCAAAACAAAATAAGAGCATTTCGTTGCTAATTCCTTTGCATTGAAATATTAAATTATTCACAATATCTTCCGTAAAATATTTTACACAAAATGATTCTTAAAGAAAATGCCGTTATTTTGCCATTCAAACTTTTTAAGTAAGACTTATATTTTTTTCAATATCCACGTTTACAAAAGTACAAGCTACGAGCGGCAGTCTCGACGATAAAATGTGAGTTTTTCATGCTATTACACAACAATAAGGGTGTTTCTCTATTGAATAATTCGGTTATTGTAATAAGCTATCTTCAGCGCGTCCATGTAAGTGGTGTGTGAAGTTTTTTACGTTATATTCGGAGCTGATTTGAGCCACTTCGTGGTTCCGTGTGCATAGATGTATTTTTAGACCTAAATCATCTTAACGCCACTTTCTTCCGAACTAATTCCGTAGTAAAACGTCCCGCGAGTCGTGTACACAATTTGTTCATTCATAAAATTCCACAACAGCTCGCCTTTAGCGAATTCAATAATTTAAGATCTAATCTAATCTAAGTTGCAAAGATATGTTACATTAGAGATTCACATTACATGCATTCTCACAACCA
The DNA here is from genome assembly GCA_951799405.1 of Agapetus fuscipes. Taxonomy (NCBI): domain Eukaryota; kingdom Metazoa; phylum Arthropoda; class Insecta; order Trichoptera; family Glossosomatidae; genus Agapetus; species Agapetus fuscipes. Next base: position 8,046,822 of record OX637351.1, on the reverse strand, counting down.
GACATGTACAAGTTCGCGCTTGCACATGCCTCATGTGAATCTACAGCATAAAAACCAAAGCTCAAATGGACATACACCTTGCAGCTCTTGCTGTCCTTCCCTGAAACAGGTGACATTGGCAAAGTGAACCATTTTTACAGCATGGGTGGTCAGCCGCATATCAACCTATAAGTCAAGGAACATACACGACCAATTACATTTTTTTTAATCAATAAATAATAATATATAAGTATATGGACATCAAAAACTAAAACATAAAACAAATTTCACTTTAATAAACCCTAGCCACCAACATTACAGATCAACCGCCATTTCTTTCTATCCTTACACACTTCTTTCATTTCCTCCAGAGTCATAACCTTCTTCATACAGGCTCTTCTTTTTGGATATTCCATTCATTCGCAATTTCGGATATTTGGTCCATCCATACCTTTCTCGGTCTTCCTCTACCACGACATCCATCTATTCTACCAACATATAGGTACTTTCTTCGTCAGTCTTTCCTCATTCATTTTCTCCATATGCCCAAACCATCTTAACAAACTTCTTTTAATCTTCACTTTCACACTTTCTCTTGCACCACATTCTTCTCTCTAAGAAATGCATAAAAATATAAATATTTTGAAATCGTCATATATTAATGTTTTGTGTTTCCTTTAAGAGATCTCCATTGTGTTAAGGTAACCTAATACGGTGCACACTTTAATTTTTTGTATATTTGAGTATCCTACACTTCAACTGAAGTGATTGGTGTAAGGCCAGTCCCCTTACCTGTAAAAATGAATAGGTTTCACGCACCATATGCAATCCCTTGGCGGAAAACGTGGACAGAAAGCTATAGGTATGTGAAGCTTAGTTTTTTAAAATAGATTTGTGGAAAGTAATGTTATTTATAGGCTGACCACCCATACTGTAAAAAGTGGTTCACTTTGCAAATGTCACCCCTGTTTCAGGGAAGGTCGGCAAGAGTTGCAGGGCTCATGTCCATTTGAGAATTGGGTTTTTGCCGCATGTGGACCTACAATATATTGTAGGTCCACATGCGGCATGTGTGAGCGCGAAATTATGCGTGTCTGCTTGTGGGAATGCATTTAATATGAATCTCAAATGATACATATTGTTGCAGCTTAGATTTAGAATGTAATTCACCAACCTATTTTGCCTGGCCAGTTGTCTTCATTCGAAAGCAGAAGCTTGTGTATATGCAATGGCATCTGTTGAACCAGGGTCGAAGTTATGGTCACGTGGGCCAGACGCAGATTCGAACCAACGTTATTCTGTTCCAAATACACTAATTGAACATGCCTCTCTACACCCTCGACCATAACACCAACAGTTGCATATACATGCAATACACGGATTTTGGAAATGGGAAGCGCACAGTCTTCTTTGTCTTCTAGTGCCTCTTCAGTGAAGATTGGCGATCAGCATAGCAATCTGACCCTTTGATGCTGCTGCACGAAAGAGGGAACTTGTGCTTCTGCCTAACCACTGTCTCGGGTTCTTCAACCAAGATGTTCTCCTTCACCTGGAGCTCGTCTTCCCTCAATTCTTCCTTGTGTGATGAGATGTAGTACCATTGAGTGATAAGATAGGACCGGAATAGACCGGAAATAAATCATCCATCATCATCATCATCATTGAGTAATAAGATAGAGGAGCGGAAACTAAATTACTGCATTGATACATACTAAGTATAGCTAACATTTGTCTAGGAACATTTTTACATTTGCCCATTTTTTTTGCACACATTGAAATGCAACTCTAAAGTATTTTGTTATCTTTCTTATTAATGACTATTTTCGTAAGTAAGTTGAAACAGATATATTAATGTATATTTTCATTAAAAAAATGTCGAATATCTAAGTTGCAAAGATATATGTATATCATTTAAGAATTTTATTAAACACATTCCCACAAGCAGACATGTATAAGTTCACGCTAACACATCGCATGTAGACCTACAATAAAAACCCTATCTCAAATGAACATAAGCCCTGCAACTCTTGCCGACCTTCCCTGAAACAGGGGTGACATTGGCAAAGTGAACCATTTTCTACAGCATGGATGGTCAACCGCATACCAACCTATAAGTCAAGGAATATGTACAACAAATAACATTTTAGACATAAACAAATGGATAAACATTAAAATCCAATACAAAATACAAAAATTCTAATTTTAAAATTTACCAAAAAATTGGTAAACTAGAAAAACTCTAGCCCTAAACGCAACTAAACGCAACTAAGCTACACATATAGTGTAACTTCTTGCCGCGTCATCCCCGAAGGGGTCGCATGTGGCGAGTTGAACCTATTTATTTTTACAGGTAAGGGGGCCGGCCTTACGCCAACCACTTCAGTTGAAGTGGAGGTTTCCCAGCTCCCGAGAGTGCTGGTACTCATTTCTTGTGAAGGCTGAGTAAACCTTGCCGGTATTTTATTTTGGGGTTTGAAATAAACACCGAAACGGGAAATCATTTCTGACACCCTCGGTGGGATTCGAACCCGAGCTTTCGGCATGGAATGCAAGCACTCTACCACCTGAGCTATCGACCGGACTAGCCGCCAGCATTACAGATCAACCGCCATTTCTTTCTGTCCTTACATACTTCTTTCATTTCATCCATAGTCATAACCTTCGTCATACAAGCTCTCCTGTTATTATGTTAGTACTCTGGATATAAAAGGCGCTATTTAAATTGTGTACTTCATTCATGACTGGTCCGTTCAATGTCTGCATGTTCTATCACTATTCACCATTGAGAACATAGGGGAGCGGAAACTAAAATACTGAATTGATACATACTTGTTCCCACTTGCGTTCCTCTCCTGTCAAAGGTTGCAGTGGTACCCCCAATGTACGGCGGCAACAATTACAAATATAACGCATTAAATATCACAATGGTTATAATGAAATGAATGATTAAAATATCAATATACACCTTGAAAATATGAAATACTGACATCAATTTTGACGATCACAATATTTATAATGCATGTTATCTGTCAACTCTAGCTATTTCCGGTCAAATAGGCAGCCATTATTTGCAATGGTACCAACATTCAAGATTTTTTTTTTGTTCTGCTGAGTTTTTTGTTCACATGGAAATGCAACTGTGAAGTTCTTTGTTCTCTTTCTAACTAATGACCATTTTCTTAAGTAAGTTGAGACAGACAGATATGTCTATTTTTGTTAAAATAATTTCTTGTCCACAGAAATGTTATTAGTCAATGCTATTAACACATTTATAATTTTCATCCTCAGTCTGTCATGGAGGGAGTAAAGAAGCTGTTTCTGCAGTCCCGCCAACCTGGCGACTCTTCCCCGCACTACCTGGAGAGCGAGGGGGTGCGCGGGCCCGCCAACAAGCATGTGCTGTACGTGGAGGTGGTGCCCGCTAGATACGTGAAGCTGGAGCATGCCACGGACAGTGATGACAACACAGCACAGGTAAACAACAACATTAGCTATTGTAAATGTTGATTACTGATGAAAGATTGACGAAGAAAGTATATGTTAAAAGCAACATCGGGCGCGGATGCTACTTGGATAGGTTACTGCTCAGGTACACTGCGTGTCGTTGGCATCTTGAACTGGTCCGTGGTCCAGTGGCAACACTTCAGACTTGTAAATGGAAGGTTGTGGATTCGGATCCCAGCGGAGCACAAAAATATACCATTTATATTTCCAAACATGCTCTTCGCTGGGTTGAAAAAATTCACAAAGCCTTTACCAAAGACCGGTCAATGAAAGGTCCATCCAGCCTTACAGCAACTGGGTCTTGCTTGAGTATTGGCGCTTTGTAGCGACGACCAAGCTCGTACACCTCTGCGGCACTACAACAAGTGTCATAGACCCCTAGAGTCTCTAGAATCTAAGGAGTCTGCCGCACAGGATTTCGTAAAAAATATATATATATGTTGCAAGAATAGAAGGATGTCGTTGTAGAGGAAGAGCGAGAATGGTATGGATTGACCAAATTCCCGAAATAGCGAATGAATGGGATATCCAGAGTCACAATAAAAGGAGGGCTTGTATGAAAAAGGTTATGACTCTGGATGAAATGAAAGAAGTATGTAAGGACCGAAAAAAGTGGCGGCTGATCTGTAATGTAGGCGGCTAAGGCCAAGAACTATTTTTCATTTTTATAGATGTTTTGAAGATTTTCTAGTGTTTGTGTATAACTGGATATGTAATTCTCAAGCAGACACGTACAAGTTTGTGCTTGCGCATGCCGCATGTGAACCTACAACATAAAAACCTGGACATTCACTCTCCAACTCTTGCCGACCTTCCCTGAAACAGGGGTGACATTTTCAAAGTGAACCATTTTCTACAGCATGGGTGGTCAGCCGCATACCAACCTATACAAAGTCAAGGAACACAACAAGGAGCAAAAAACTTCTCTTTCAGCTTATTTTAGCTTATTTAGGTAGCTTACATTTTTCTAAATTTCATCTTTCTTTTTCAACACCCTTCCAGTACACATCATGCGTTTTCTTTTACGTCATCCATGGTTATCTTTATCAATTTGAATTCAAATTATACAAAACTCCAAAGAACGCAAAACCAAACGGCAGATTGTCAAATTTTGATCGACAGCAAGGCTACTTGAGAAAGATTTGAGCGAGGCAGGTAGTAGACTTAAGTCAAGGGTGGGGATTTTTTTTGGAGGATACATACAGTCATTTTACAAAGATTGAATTGACAAAATTTTATTAAATGTAGACCTTGAGATATCTCAGCATATTGCAATAATTAGAATTGGTAGAAAAAGAAAAATCAATATAAAACTCTCAATTAGAAATATAAAAATAAGAGAGAAAAATATCAGATAATTTAAGTAAAATCGGTTGCAAGATTTAGTATCTAAAACAGCGGTTTCCAAACTGGGGGGCGCGAGAAATGTGTGTAAGTAGTATTAGTATGAAAAATAAAAAATAAAATGTAGAAAGGGAGGCGCGAAGAATTTTCTTTGTAGGAAAGCAACTTTTAAAAAATTGTGTGCCTACCCACCCCCTGCTAACAGAAGTTTTATGGGTAAAATAAACTTTTGAAAATCGCGTGCCTACCCCTCCCCCTCCCGACGACGATATATTTTAGTGATTAATTTTCCAAAAAAAATTAACAGAGAGGGAGGCAAAAAAAACTAATGGGTTTTAGGGAGGGGCGGTAACATAAAGTTGGAATACCACTAATCTTGAAGCATAATTCTTTCACCATTTTTGAAAACGAGTTTAGGGAATTTGAGAAAATGTCAATGAAAATGGGTTTGATCAAAAACACCGTTTTTTTGGTCTAATCTAATCTAATCTAATCTAAGTTGCAAAAATATGTTACATTGGAGATTCACATTACATGCATTCTCACAACCAGACACGTACAAGTTTGCACTTGCACAAGCCTCATGTGAACCTACAACATAAAAACCAAATCTCAAATGGACATACATCCTGCAACTCTTGCCGTCCTTCCCTGAGACAGGGGTGACATTGGCAAAGTGAACCATTTTTACAGCATGGGTGGTCAGCCGCATACCAACCTATGTATAAGTCAAGGAACATACACGACAAATTACATTTTATACATCACTAAATAATAATATCTATGGACAACAAAGAGAAAACAAATTCCAATTTAATAAACGCTAGCCGCCAACATTACAGATCAACCGCCATTTCTTTCTGTCCTTACATACTTCTTTCATTTCCTCCTGGTGAATACCGATTAACTTAAGTTTGCACTGAGGTTCGGTAAAACAGCATGGTGAATATGACTGTAGGTATTTGTTTATTAATAATATGTTTTTTATTCTTTATTACAGTGTATACAAGATCCTCTCATGACGCAGCCTAGATCTCCATGCCACAAAAGAAACAAGAACAAACACAAAAGCAGGGAGAAGCACAAGAAGCGCAGAACCACAGACAAAGAAGAACAAAGCTCTAAATTCAAATCTGAAAACCAAACGGAAGTCCGACCAGAGACAACGCTAGAAAGAGAACAATCCGTTTCTCCGTTGCCAAGCATACAGTCATCGCCTTCTAGAAGAAGTATATCTCCGGTGTCTGCGATGAAAGATGATAAACCCCGTAAGAAGAAAAAGAGGAAAAGGAGGTTGCAGATGACTACAATAGGAATCCTGGAGAGTTTTGTGTGCAACAGGTCTAATTGTGATTTCACGGCAACGGAATTGATGGCGCTGAATACACATAAGAAACTGCAACACCGCGGCAAGGATTTTCAGTGTGACCAGTGCATATATAGAGGAGCCACGGCGTCAGATTTAAGGTAAATAAATTATATAAGATAAGATTAGACAAAATTTGTGTAGCGCTTTTTATGACAGTGTGTCGCTACAAAGGCGCTTGTCCGTATGATTGGACGAAAAGGTGAGTCTTGAGACCTCTTTTCAATGGTCTCTCCATATCCAGTTCCCTCAGTGAGGCGGGAATAGCGTTCCAAGTCATTGGAGCGGCCGCCTTAAATGCCCTGTCTCCAACAGTGCGGGTCCTTCTTGCAGGGATGTCCAGGCAGCTGCTTCTTGATGCAGCTGACCTCAGTGTTCGTCCACGCGAGGTTGTAGTTGCTGGAGACACCAGCTCCATCAGGTACCCCGGAGCGCTCCCACGCAGTGCTTTGAAGGTGAGGAGTGATGTAGCAGGACTTTGCGTCCCCATATATATGAGTCTAGCTGCAGCGTCCTGCAGCGATTGAAGCCTATTGAGCTGATTTTTAGGCTGGCCAGCATATATCGCATTGCAGTAGTCAAGTCTGGCCACTACAAAGGAATTCACAATTTTCTTTGTAGCACTTCTAGGCAGACTTTTAACCACAGTATATTTATATATTTAACACATTGTTTAGTTTACCGATGCCACCTTTTTCCTTGACTTGTAACATTATTATAACTTCGCCCCTGTTAGAGGAAGGTCGGCTAGAGTTGCAGGGACTTATGTTCATTTGAGATTGGGTTTTTATGTTGTAAGTCCACATGCCGCATGTGGTAGCGCGAACTTATATGTGTCTGCTTATGGGAATGCACGTAATATGAACCTCAAATTTAGCAGATGAACTATTTTTTTCTCTCTAAAATCAATTCATCCTCAGTCGTCGCGCAGAAAAGGTGTCTCCTGACGACGTTAGCTACGTCGCTAACAAAACTTGGAGAATAATGTAAGTTCTCTTATAAAGGTGTTCTCTTATAACGGATAATTGTCGGTGTTATGGCTGCGGGGATCAAGTGAGGTTATTTGGAACCGGATAACGTTGGTTTGAATCCCGCGACGCTTCTGCTTTCGCATGAAGACAACTGGCCAGGCAAAATAGGTTGGTGGATATCATTCCTTTCCACAAATCTATTTAAAAAAATTAAAAAAAACGTCGGTGTTATGGCTGAGGGATAGAGGCGCGTGTTCGACTAGCGTATTTAGAACCGGGGAATGTTGGTTTGAAACTTGCGTCTCGTCCACTTGACCATACCTTTGACCCTGGTTCAATAGATGCCGTTGCATGCACACAAGCTTGAACTGCTTTCGCATGAAGACAACTAGCCAGGCAAAATAGGTTGGTGGATTGCATTCCTTTCCACAAATCTATTTGAAAAAAAAACGGTTTGTCTAATATGGAATTAATAAATTTTAGCTGTGTACTTATTATCATTGTAAATATGTCAAACGACTGTAATTCCAACTTAAATCTAACGATTACAGAAGAAGATATACATTAATGGTTATATAATGCAAATTTTGTTTACAGAAAGCACTATCGGCAGCACTCAGGAGAGATTCCCTACACGTGCAAGATCCTGGGCTGCGACTTCAGGGCCAAGCACAACAACAGCCTGGTGTACCACACTAAAAAGGTTGCTGTATGAAATATTCATGATAACCAAAGTTAACTTGAATACAAGACCTTGTATTCAAATATTAACCTTCCCTTCCCTGTGAAGTGTAAGTAGTACACTTACTTGTTATAATCTTTAATATCTCTATAAATATAATTTACATGGGGTTCAGATTCTAGGTATTCCTATAATAATAATAATATTAGGATGATTTATTTGATGAGCGCTGTTTTTGTGTGTATCACACCTCAAGAGCCCTCTGCGAGCTTGGTTGTCGCTGTAGAAAGCTCCAATTCTCAAGCAAGACCCAGTTGTTGTAAGGTTGGATGGACCTTTCAGTGACCGGTCTTTGGTAAAGGTTTATGAATTTTTCAACCCAGCGAAGAGCACATTCGAAATATAAATGGTATATTTTTGTGCTCCGCCGGGATCCGAATCCACAACCTTCCATTTACGAGTCCGAAGTGTTGCCACTACGGACTACGGACCGTTCCAAGATGCCAACGACACGCGGTGTACCTGAGCGGTTACCCATCCAAGTACTGTCCGCGCCCAATGTTGCTTTACTTCGGTGATCTATGGGAACCGGTGCTTTCAACATGGTAACGTCGTTGACAAAAGTTGTACAAGGTTGATATTTGAAATTAAATATATTTCACAGAATCTGCACTCGACTTTCTTGCATAAATTCCTCCCTTATATATTTACGAATTTAATTAAAATATTTATTTATAATAATCAACACTTAACTAGGCGCAGCAGAGCTGTTTTGTAAAAGTTGTAAATAAATTCACCAATACAAAAAAAAAGGATAGCACCAATACAGGCAAACGGCGCTGTGGGTAGGTCGCGCATGCATGAAAAGTGTGCGGCGAGTGCGACGCTATTCACATCTCACTCTCACATATTTCACTACGATCGGAGCACACGAAATAGCGCATCTCCGCCACTACCGCCGCAGTTGTATTTTATCCTTTAAAGCGGTACTTATACCGTCACTCTCAGTCGCTCTTGGGCGCTCGCCTGGAGTGGACTCTTTGTCCGCTATATAGACGTTGGCCGATGATTTTTTCATGTTTTTAGCATTCAAATATTAATTATTGTCATTTTTTACTTCAATTATACTTTATTAAAGCGATTAGCTATTAATATACATCATTTACCGATCATAAATGCGACTTTTGAGCGTGTAGTCACTACACAACACCGTTGCGCGTGTATTTTTTTTAGCACAGAAAGGGGAAGGTTAATAATAATAATATTAGGATGATTTATTTGGTGAGTGCTGTTTGTGTGTCACACCTCAAGAGCCCTCTGCCTATTCTTAAGGAAGACTTAGTTGTTGTAAGATTGGATGGACCTTTCAGTGACCAGTCTTTGGTAAAGGTTTATGAATTTTTCAACCCAGCGAAGAGCACAATTTAGAAATATAAATGGTATATTTTTGTGCTCCCCCGGGATCCAAATCCACAACCTTCCATTTACGAGTCCAAGTGTTGCCACTGGACTACGGATTGGTCCAAGAAATGCCAACGAGAAATACCTGAGCAGTCACCCATCCAGGTAGCATCTGCGCCCAATGTTGCTTAACTTCGGTGATCTGATGGGAACCGGTGCTTTCAACACAGTAACGTTGTTGATAATCAGTTTTGTGATTTTGCCTGCAACATTCTTATTACAGTGATCAATGAAATTGAATGACATAATATCGCGCACTTGCACTGATTGAGTACAGTAAATAAAATATAATATTATTGTAAACAGTGCCAAAAGTATTGTAATTATGTGATAGACATCTATCCTTGGAGTATTGGAGATGTTATGTTTTTGTATCATGTGTTGTCTTGTATAAATTATTTTCAGTGTTCTGTTGATGTCTTTACAATTAAATATAATGATTTGCTTGTGCTGTATTCCAGTACCATCCTAGCGGGGAGCCCATGAGGTGTGACGCCTCAGCCGAGTGCATTTTCAGTACGTACCTCAAGGCCGCGCTCAAGCACCACAAGATGATGGCGCACGGGGGAGGCAAGAGCCTGGCCTGCGAGCAGTGTCCCTACAAGTAAGTTCACTGTTGCTCGTCGACAAGGACTACTCAGAGAACGGCATACATTTATCCCTTTGCAGTCGACATCAAAACAATAAGAACTTGTTTTTTCATGAATCATTGGTATGGTTGGTCCATTGACCGGTCCATAATACACTATTCTACCATAATACCATAATATGATTTATATCTTCAAATTTACTCTTTGCTGTGTAAAAAAATCATGTACCTTTACCAAAGACCGTTCACTAAAGATCCATCCAGCCTTACAGCAACTGGGTCTTGCTTGAGAATTAGCGCTTTCTACAGCGACGATCAAGCTCGCAGAGGGCTCTTGAGGTGTAGTACACACAAAAACAGCACTCACCAAATAAATCATCCTATTATTATTACACCACTGAGACTGAGAGGCTGCAGCTCACAACAGTAATTTGATGCTTTTGTTAAACCGTTAGCATAGATTTTTCAGCCACAACACATTCTTCATCTCCACGCTGTCATTTGTTTCTATTTTCTTTTTTCTTATATGTTTTTTTGATCAAAAATTTAAAATATGTACCTATATGGCTGGTCACGTATTACACCCACCGTTTGACCGGACTGCAATAAAGATTTTATGATTATTACAGATGTTACCTGATGGCGGACCTCCGCAAGCACCTGCGGGTCCACACTGGGGAGAACCCCTACATGTGCGACTACGAGGGCTGCCGGTACGCCTGCAAGATCTCCTCCAACCTCAAGAAGCACAAGCGCATACACACCGAGGAGAAGCCCTACGCCTGCGATGCCTGTGAATTCAGGTAACTGCATTTTATCCAATCTAACATTGGGGATTCACATTAAATGCATTTTCACAAGCGAACACATATAATTTTTTGGAATGAAAAAAACCGATCGTACTGACCGTGGAAAGAGAAGACTGATTTTCTTGACGTCTTCAGGAGGCGTGTGTCTTCTACAAAGAAGGATCACGAACTGTTGAATTAATTATTGTTGTTTGCTCGAAGTCAAAGGTTGTAGGTGTGTGTCTTCTACAAAGAAGACACACACCTCCTGAAGGCGTCGAATATGACTCTGACGAAACATAGAGAAAATCATTATTCTCTTTACACGGTCAGTAACATCCGTTTTTTTTTCCAAAAAATGTGTAACGACCATGATCATAATTTAAAATCTTTAATCAAACTCATATAAGTTCGCGCTTGTACATACCGCATGCGAACCTACAACATAAAAACCCAAACTTCAAATGGACATACACTCTGCAACTCTTGCCGTCCTTCTCTGAAACAGTGACATTGGCAAAGTGAACCATTTTCTACAGCATGGGTGATCATCCCTCTCACTTATTGTGTGAATTTCACCTCTCATTGTCTTTTATCTGCGAGTCTACCCGTTGTAATTTAATATTTTTTCTTGCTCCAGAACAAACTTCATCAATTCGCTGAAGGTGCACAAGCGCACGCACACCAACGAGCGACCATACTGCTGCGACCAGTGCGGCTACAGATGCAACCACACCTCCAACCTGAAGAAGCATGTGTCCCGCCTGCATCCCGGGGCTGTCTACACCATCGTCAAGGCAGCCATCATGGGCAGCGCAGGAGCAACAATCTGAAAAAGCATGTGTCCCGCCTGCATCCCACAGCTGCATACACCATCGTCAAGGCAGCCATCATGGGCAGCGCAGGAGCAACAACCTGAAGAAGCATGTGTCCCGCCTGCATCCCGCAGCTGCCTACACCATCGTCAAGGCAGCCATCATGGGGAGCGCAGGAGCAACAACCTGAAGAAGCATGTGTCCCGCCTGCATTCCGGGGCTGTCTACACCATCGTCAAGGCAGCCATCATGGGCAGCACAGGAGCAACAACCTGAAGAAGCATGTGTCCCGCCTGCATTCCGGGGCTGTCTACACCATCGTCAAGGCAGCCATCATGGGCAGCGCAGGAGCAACAATCTGAAAAAGCATGTGTCCCGCCTGCATCCCACAGCTGCCTACACCATTGTCAAGGGAGCCATCATGGGGAGCGCAGGAGCAACAACCTGAAGAAGCATGTGTCCCGCCTGCATTCCGGGGCTGTCTACACCATCGTCAAGGCAGCCATTATGGGCAGCGCAGGAGCACCAACCTGAAGAAGCATGTGTCCCGCCTGCATCCCGGGGCTGTCGACACCATCGTCAAGGCAGCCATCATGGGCAGCGCAGGAGCAACAACCAGAAGAAGCATTTGTCCCGCCTGCATCCCGGGGCTGTCGACACCATCGTCAAGGCAGCCATCATGGGCAGCGCAGGAGCAACAACCTGAAGAAGCATGTGTTCCGCCTGCATCCCGGGGCTTTCGACACCATCGTCAAGGCAGCCATCATGGGCAGCGCAGGAGCAACAACCTGAAGAAGCATGTGTCCAGCTTGCATCCCACACAATGGTTGAGTCTTGACATTAAGAAGGCAGTTTTATTTTCATATTTAAATTGATGGGACTGGTTCCTGATTTAGCAATATTGGTCAGAGTGTATTATTTTTTATAGGAATTGATTTATTTTAATTTGTGATATTGTGAGATCTGTGTTTTAATGTAATAAAAAGTGTTTAGTAAAACTGTGATGTTTTGTTTTCTCCACCCTGGGTATGAAACATTGTAGTAACGCCTTTCGATTGCATGAATCCAAATAATGTATGAGAATTAAATCAATCACTAGGTGTGCTGTCATATCTACCATACATTTTTTATATTTACACAATGGAGGGGAGTTTCTGTATGATGTATATTTGAGATAAAAGAGTTCAAATTTTAATATAGGTACAGCTCTTTTCTTATCGGGCAAACGTCACTTGTATCACTTGTATGGGACAACAGTCTTGAGTGACGTAAAAAACGCAACTAAGCTACACATATAGTGTAACTTCTTGCCTGCTTTATCCCCGAAGGTCTATCCAGCCTTACTGCTTACAGCAACTGGGTCTTGCTTGAGTATTGGCGCATGTAGTGTAACGAGATGAATTTGTTTGTTTGGCGGAATGGAACATTAGATTTGAATTTGAATAGAAAAAGGAAAACAAAAGAATGCAGAAACAGAGAGAAGCTTTCCTGGCGGGACAGCCACGAGCTGGTGTAAATTAGAATAAGAAATATTATTGTGTTGTGGTTATAAATAATTGTGAAACAAATAAAAGTAAACATTTAAAGTGGTTGTTATATTATTAATTGTGTCGATCAGCAGGACAGAGGAAAAACCCTCACAGTAGTGACGACCAAGCTTGTAAAACACCTCTGCGGCATTACAAGTGTCATAGACCCCTAGAGCCTCTGAAATCTAGAGAGTCTCCCGCACAGGATTCCTTAAAAAATAATTAATGCGCATGTAGATTCGCGCCTACACATTCTGCATGTGTGCATATAAATAAACAAAACCTTACACGAACATAAACCTTGCAACTCCTGCCGCTTTCCTTCAAACCGGGGTGACATTGGCAAAAGTGAACCAATTTTTACAGCATGGGGAGTCAGCCTCATACCAACTTATTACTCAAGGAGATGTTTTTGTATTTTCTTCTTCGTGGTGAATTCCCACGCACAGCGGCGGCGCCAGTGTCGTCTATGTATCTTTGCAACTTAGATTATAGATGGGTGACTCTTCACATAGCCGAGGTATATTTTAAATGTTCGGCCTCATTTGTGCAAAGTTCAGGTCATGAAATACTGGTAGGTATAAAAAACCTGTTGATCGATCACAAGCGCAGCTTTTATACACCGCATAAACGGAAATCTCATCGACCAATCACAGAGCTGCTCCAGTTATAATTGTAATAATATAGAGAGCTGTCACTTTTCCTTCGCTCACATTTTAGTGAAAGGCAATTTAGTCGGTTTTTCCATTTGCAGTAGTTCACCGGCCCGCAAGTTGACCGCGAACAAGTGCCAGTGAAACCAACCAACATTCCTTATCCGCCAAAACCGCAAAAACACAATTAAAAGTGCTTTTATTTCATTATATAACCTTCAAAGCGTCAACACCACCTACCTGCACAAAACCTGCAATATTAGGTAAGTTTATCAATGAATTTCATTAAAATTTCCACACAACGTAAAGCATTAACTCTCCTATCTAATTGCATATATAAAATTAATTTTATTTAATTATTCTGGTCGGAATTCCATCTCGTTTTCAACCATATTGTAGAAGCATTTTTTTCACACACGCAAAAGAGGACTCATAATAAGTGGTTGATAACAACGTAATAATGTCACTGGTAAAATAAATAACACGCCAATCATTTCATTAAAACAATACCATGTGTCTGTAGCTGTTAATTCAACGCCGTTTCCACTAGGGGCGGCAAACTACTACACATAATTTTTTTTAAACTCATTTTGTTTCCTCCTATGAGAGTCTACTCAAATACCGATAAAAAAATGTGACATCGCACAGCTAGATTGCTAGGTCAAAGGTTTACGAAAATTTTGTTTTTGGTTTATAAGGACCCTAGTTAAATTGACCTGTGACGTTTGCCCAGTGTGAATAATTAGAATTTGGAACATCTGTGCCGAAAATGTTTTGACTACATAAATTTAGCGTAAGATTGATTAAGGTGCACCTACAATTTTGTCAGGATTATATACCTAAAGCACTTTAATATGTATAAGAAAGATTTTATTAGGTAAGCGCTTAAAAAATATTTTCTGTGAGTTTACAAGGGAAATTAGAAATTACGTTTGCAACCTAGATTACATTAGATTTGATAACTTCCAGATGAAACGTTTTCTTTTACTTCCGTATTAATGGCTGATGCAATCTGGTATCATAACCTCTACTTCTTGATTTGGATCTTTAAATCCGTGATTCACAAAGAAACTTCATATATTAGCTCATGGAGCCTGAAATGAGGACGTCCAGCCATCTTTCCGTCTTTTACGAGGTCTTGATGATGATTTACAGAGCGCCGATTTGTGACTACTGTCACTGCAAGGGTGCTATCAGACTTGACGCGGCGGTGAAGAAATGGGTCTTCATTCCCTTCTTGAAGCTCTCAATCCCTTCCTTGGCGCGCACTTATGAGGGCAGCTGATTCCAAGTGAAAGCCATTTACGAACTTGGTCGTCGCTTCTCAATACTTGCAGGAAATGATAATCCCGAGGTGTCCGACTTTGATGTATGGAAGTGAAGCATGGACAGTGAATGATAGCGAAATGAGTAAAGTATGTACGGTGGAAATGAAGCATTTGAGAAGTATGACAGGAAAAACTTTGAGGGATAGAGTTAGGAATGAATGGGTAAAAAAAGAATGTAATTTGAAAGAGGATGTGAAAGTTAAAGTACAAAAGAATGTGATGAGATGGTTTGGGCATGTGGAAAGAATGAATGATGATAGACTGACAAAGTATGTATACAAAGAAAGTGTGAAAGGAAAAAGAGGGAAGGGACGACCGAGAAAAGTATGGAGTGATCAGATTGAGGAGATTGTGAAAGAATGGGATATACAAAGTGAGCGTAAAAGAAGAAAATGCATGAAAAAGGTGATGGATATGAAGGAATTGAAAGAGGTATGTCAGGATAGGAAAAAATGGAGGCAACTCTGCAGAGGCTCTGGCCACCCCTAGCGGAATGGCGACAGAGTTACAGTTACAGTCTGAGTGAGAGGGGGCTCACTCTGCGATCTGTCGCACAGCACTTAAGGCACAGTGCTCGGAGACCACACTTTTGCCATTGCAGGACCATCCACTTTTTGACCAGTCCATAGTCCAGTGGTAGTCCACTTTGGACTCGTAAATGAAAGGTTGTGGGTTCGAATCTCCGCAGAGCACAAAAAACATACCATTTATATTTTCAAATTTGCTTTTCGCTGGGTTGAAAAATTCATAAACCTTTCTCAAAGACCGGTCATCAAAAAGTTCATCCAGCCTTACAGCAACTGGGTCTTGTTTGAGAATTGGCGCTTTGTATGGACTACCAAGCTCGCAAAAAGTCCAGTCAATAGCTCAGTTGATTCAATGCTTGCATTCCTGATGAAGAACTACGGTTCGAAACCTAAAATAAAACTACTTAAGGGTGCGATCCACACATATTCAAGATTTTTTTTTTTAAAGTATGTTTTCATTTATTTTTTTAGAGCATGATTAAGACATAAATTAATATTTTAAAAATATACCTAAGATTAATCAACATTTAAACTATTTATCATATTTTTTTCAAAAGTCAAATAAATTATTTACGTATATAAATCAAAGCTTAATCGGGACTTGTTTTTGCTAGTTGCGGAAAGAGCTTTGCTAAAAAGCATATCCTACAAAAACGAAAAAAAAATCTTAATTTTTTCTATGATAGAATAAATTTAAAAGAGTTTGTTGAAGGCATGATCAGATTACTTTTTTGAAATTTGATTTTGCTTTCCATATTTTACCTTTTGAATATTGCAAAAATTTTTTTTTTTTTGTATTTTTCGTACACGTTTTTTTCCGACATTTAAAGTTTTAAAAAAATAAATGAAAAACTAGTCATGTAGATAAAGTCTTTTTTAAACCTATAACAACAAAACAAATAGTCGAAATATTTTTTTTCATGGGTTTTTTCCTTATTTCGCAAACCTTTAAAATTCTGTTCAAAATGAATCAGTTTCCCTTTGTTCTTCAAGGGGCTCGGACATGGGATCTGTGCCGCTTGCTTGTCCAACCTCTCTACCGCACGGTACTTCTCCCTCACACACGCAGAGCATATGGGTTGAAGGCAACGTGTATTACAAAACATATGCACTCGTCTGCTGTGATTGGAGCTTTGAAAAATAATAATCTAAAATATAAATTACGGAAAAGAACGCATTACAACTGTAAAGTCGGAAAATTTCTTTATTTTTGTAGTATGTTTTTGAAACATGGAATTTATCATCAAAGCAATTATGTGTCGTGCTGAAAATGACTATTAACATTTAAGATTCACAATTCATGTGCGCTCAAATAGATTCAAAACGCACATCTAAATCTAAGTTGCAAATATATGTATCATTTGAGATTCATATTAAATGCATTCCGACAAGCAGACACGCATAATTTCGCGCTCACACATGCTGCATGTGGACCTACAGTATAAAAACCCAATCTCAAATGAACATAAGCCCTGCGACTCTTGCCGACCTTCCCTGAAACAGGGGTGACATTGGCAAAGTGAACCATTTTTTACAGTATGGGGGGTCAGCCTCATACCAACCTATAAGTCAAGGAATTTATTTTTTACAGATAATTTACACAAAAACAGCGCTCATCAAATAAATCAGCCTAATTTTTTTTTTTTTTAGCCTTCAGCTCCACAGTAATAGGATATTTCTTTAGAATAGGTGCATTCCGTAGCGACGGTCAAGTTCGGCTCTTGAGGAGTGTTTCGCATCACTTTAGAATACACACAACTAAGCTGCACATATGGTGTAACTTCTTGCCTGCGTTATCCCCGAAAGGGTCGCATGTGGCGATTTGGGACCTATTTATTTTTACAGGTAAGGGGGCCGGCCTCACACCAACCACTTTCAATTGAAGTAGGGGTTTTCCAGCTCCCGGGGGGGCTGGTTCTCCTTTCTTGTGAAGGCTGAGTAAACCTTGCGATCGAACCCTTGCTCTCAGCATGGAATGCAAGCATTTTACCAATTGAACTATCGACCTTTTTACGAGCTTGGTCGTCGTCGCTACAAAGTGTCAATTCTCAAGCAAGACCCAGTTGCTGTAAGGCTGGATGGAGCTGTGGTTACCGGTCATGGGTAAAGGTTCATAAATTTTTCAACCCAGTGAAGAGCAAATTTGAAAATATAAATGGCATATTTTTTGTCCTCCGCCGGGATTCGAACCCACAACCTTTCAGTTACGAGTCCGAAGCGTTACCACTTGCACTACGGACCAGTCATCACAAGAATAATTATTATTATACAGATTATGACAAAAAAAAAATTGTTTTGCAAATCATTTTACTATTGTAATATTATGTCTTTCAATGGAAATAGGATATTATGTTAAACAATGGTTCTTTGTTCAAATTTTACCTACCAGGATAAAAAGGCTTCTCGATTTTTGAATGTCATTTTTCTATGACTTATGCTTACCAAGTGACCTTATCTAAGCTGCAAGGATATGTTACATTGGGGGATTCACATTATATGCATTCTCACAAGCAGACACGTACAAGTTCGCGCTTAAACATGCCGCATGTGGACCTTCAATAGAAAACCCGTATTTCAAATGAACATACACCCTGCAACTCCTGCCGACCTTCCCTAAAACAGGGTTGACATTGGCAAAGTGAACCATTTTCTACAGAATGGGTGTTCAGCCGCTTACCATATATTGCATACCGCATATAATATTTGTTTATTTATTTTCGAAAAACATAAACATACGTGTAAGTACATAACATACGTGTACATAACATACAGGGTTTTTCCCCCAAACTTTAGGTATAAACCGCGAAGTCAAGGAATTGTTCCTCAATGTTCATCTAAAAAAATACGACTCAGCTTTATATAATTTGTAGTGTAACTTCTTGCAGCGTTATCACCGAAGTGGCGATAGTAAACTTATTCCAACCACTTCAGTTGAAGTGGGGGTTTTCCAGCTATCTCAAGGGTGGTTCACATAACTCTGAGTAAGCCATGCCGGTGGGTTTGAAATAAACACCGAAACGGGAAATTATGATGGCAATGACACCCTGACTCTGACTCTCATTCTTTGTTAAAAATATATGATTTTTTTAACCCAACGACGAATGTATTAAACAAGAACGAAATTAAGCAAACACATATAGTGTAACTTATTGCCCGCGTTATCCCCGAAGGGGTCGCATGTGGCAATTCGGGACCTATTTATTTTTACAGGTCGATAGCTCAGGTGGTAGAGTGCTTGCATTCCATGCCGAAAGCTCGGGCTCGAATCCCACCGAGGGTGTCAGAAATGATTTCCCGTTTCGGTGTTTATTTCAAACCCCAAAATAAAATACCGGCAAGGTTTACTCAGCCTTCACAATAAATGAGTACCAGCGCTCTCGGGAGCTGGGAAACCTCCACCCCCCGCCCCCTTACCTGTAAAATAAATAGGTTCAACTCGCCCCATGCGACCCCTTCGGAGATAACGCGGCAGGAAGTTACACTATATGTGTAGCTTAGTTGCGTTGCGGTAAGGGGGCCGGCCTCACACCAACCCCTTTAGTTGAAGTGGAGGTTTCCCATTTCCCGAGGGGATTGTTTCTTATTTCTTGTGAAGGCTGAGTAAGCCTTGCCGGTATTTTGGGCTTGAAATAAACACTGAACCCTTGCTCTCCGTATATAATGCAAGCATTCTACCATTAACTGAGCTATCGACTGGACTTTTTACGAGCTTGGTCGTCGCCACAAGGCGCCAATCCTCAAGCAAGACCCAGTTGCTGTAAGGGTGGATGGCCCTTTGGTGACCGGTCATTGGTAAAGGTTTACGAATTTTTCAACCCAGCGAAGAGCAAATTTGTATATTTGGTAAAATTTGGCCAAACGCTATATTTTTTGTGCTCCGCTGGCATTCGAACCCACAAACTTCCATTCAGAGTCCGAAGTGTTATCACTGGACTACGGACCGGTCTGTTTTAAATAATATAAATTATATTATTTTTTACTCCGTCGGGATTTGAACCACGACCCTTGTCTGGAGCGCTAATCACTAGAACACGGACCAGTCTATCCTATAATATATAAATATATTTTTAGATTGCCGCCTTTGATTCTATATGACTCATCTATAATAGACTTCAGGTAGAGTCTTTTGAATTACCAACAAAGAAAGTAGGTAACAATACAAAAGTCCGACAAGCTGATTCCTAGAAAACCCTGTCTACCTTTGTCTACAGTTTGTTGACATAATGACTTTCATGTGCTTATAGCAGCTTATAGTCACTTGCAGTTTTTTTTTTGTTTTCTGGTATGCTGGTTTTTATTTGAATGGCTCTGTATAGTCACAGATTTTATTATTTCCCCCGAAACTCTTTTTGAATTGAAAAAGAATTATGAAATTAAAATATATTTTTTTTGTCTAATCTAATCTAATCTAAATTGCAAAGATATGTTTCACATTACATTCAGTCTCACAACCAGACACGTACAAGTTCGCGCTTGCAAATGCCTCAACATAAAAGCCAAATCTCAAATGGACGTACACCCTGCAACTCTTGCCGTCCTTCCCTGAAACAAGGGTGACATTGGCAAAGTGAACCATTTTTACAGCACGGGTGGTCAGCCTCATACTGTGACAGACATTGTATTTGATCCTCAATTGTATTTTCAAGCAGTTTTAAATCAAGAACTACTGTATTTCGTTAATGAGTTTTGAATTACAATATTCCTTTTTCAGTTTACAAAAACACGTCATTTACATATATGTATAACAATTAGGTTTTTAAGTAATGTGAAAAAGAGATTAGTTTGATTTCTTGATTTCTTCTAAGTAAAGTAAAGGGTCACACAAAATAATGGCTATCGTGGCCGGTCCGTAGTTCAGTGGTAACACTTTAGACTCTGAATGGGAAGGTTTTGGGTTCGATTCCCGGCGGAGCACAAAAAATATACCATTTATATTTTTAAATTTGCTCTTCGCTCGGTTGAGAAATTCAAAAACCTTTACCAATGACCGGTCACGTCCATTCAGCCTTACAGCAACTGGGTCTAGCTTGAGAATTGGCGTTTTGTAGCGACAAAAATCAAGCTCGTAAAAAGGTCGATAGCTCATATATTATGGAAGAATTCTTTCATTCCATGCCGAGAGCAAGTGTTCGATCTCAAGGTTTACCTACTCAGCCTTCACAAGAAATGAGAACCAGCCCCCCCGGGAGTTGGAAAACCCCCACTTCAACTGAAAGTGGTTGTTGTAAGGCCGACCCCCTTACCTGTAAAAATAAATAGGTCCCGAATGGCCACATGCGACTCCTTCAGGGATAACACAGGCAAGAAGTTACACTATATGTGTAGCTTAGTTGTGTTTTTTTTTTTTTTGCGTGATGGGAGTTTCACAAAAGTCGTATGTAAAAAAAATCTACAAACGGCAATAGCAAGTCGAGCATATTTTGTGGGGCTAAATCCATACGGTCTGAGGCAAAAGGGGTTGGGGGGAAACGGGTCGCAAATTTGACAGCTATCGGCGCGGTGCAACATGAGAGCGCACCCTTAAGGTTGCTTAAGGCTTTACTCGGCTTTTACAATAAATGAGAACCAGCCCTCTCAGAAGATAGGAAAACTTCCCCTTCAACTGAAATGTTTGGTGTAAAAATAAATAGGTTCCATACAGGTAAACAATAAAAAATGAGACATAAGATAATAAAGTTTGGTAACACTGCGGACTCTGAATGGGAAGGTTGTGGGTTCGAATCCCGGCAGAGTACAAAAAATATACCATTTATATTTTCAAATTTTCTCTTCGCTGGGATGAAAAATTCGTAAGCCTTTACCAATGACCGGTCACCAAAGGTCCATCCAGCCTTACAGCAACTGGGTCTTGCTTGAGTATTGGCGCTTTGTAGCGACGACCAAGCTCGTACACCTCTGCGGCACTACAACAAGTGTCATAGACCCCTAGAGTCTCTAGAATCTAGGGAGTAAAAAAATGACATAAACATGATGGTTGCCTGGAAACTGATTATTGCAAGACCTCGTTTGTATGAAGCACTTTTTTGGTACACAAATCGGTTCAGATGCTCCACGTTAATCGATGACTATTTCATGTCTTCCTCCAAAGATATTTTTAATCTAATGCAGCGGTTTCCAAACTGGGGGGCGCGCCTTCCAGGGGAGGCGCGAGCTATGGCTAGGGGAGGCGCCAAAAATGTGTCTATAGTAGTATTAGTATGAGTATTAAGGAAAAAAGCGTAGAAAGGGAGGCGCGAAAACAAAAAATATTTTAGGGAGGCATGGTAGCATAAAGTTTGGAAACCGCTGATCTAATGTTTAATTTTTTTTTCAAATCTTTATGGTCTGTTTTTAATTTATTTTAATGTGTCAATTAAATATGTCATAAAGATAGTAAGTATTAATTTATTTTCATATTTATCTTAGTCTTTCACTCTATCTTGTAAAATATTTTTAATTTGAAAATTTATTGTATTTAATCACTGGTTAGGTAAAAATTAACTCAACAGCCATAAAAAATGCCATAGTTTTCAAAGCAACTAGATACAGTATGGAGCAATATGTTAGACCAACATTATTTATTTTTAACTAACAATAAGAACCGCGCATAGACCAAAAAAAGTAAGGTCACAGATATAATATTATGTGATAGGTTGGTACGAGGCTGACCACCCGTGCTGTAAAAATCGGTTCACTTTTACCAATGCCACCCCGGTTCAGGGAACGGCGGCAGGAGTTGCAAGGTTTATGTCCATGTGAGGTTTTCTTTATTTGTATGCACACATGCAGAATGTGTAGGTGCGAACTTTTTTATCACTATAATTCATAGCGAAACATTTTTCAAATTTTAGAAAATTCAAGATGGCTTCCGAACAGCTGAAAGTTTCAAATGAGATTTTCTCAAAAACGGCTACTACGATTTTCTTTATTTTTTCTGCATAATCGTCATTATAATACTGCTATGTAACAATAATAACCATTGCCTCATAATTTACTTTGTTTTGGGGGTTGCCATACAAGAGAAAAAAATAATTGAAAATTTCTCGGCAGAGAAAGGGTTAACTAAAAAATAATGTTGTACAATTGAAAAGCTTTTAAATATACCTACATATATCAATCATTACTTTTTTCAAAAAAGTATTATAAAGTATAGCCACCATACAAAGTGACAAATTTTCATACAAAAAATTATTGTAATATTTTTGGTAGCAAAACGTCTAATACCCATAAATAAACCTAAATAACAATTTGCTCAATCAATTGCTATAGAACAACAATAAGCATTGCCTCTTAATACTCTTTGTTTTGGGGGTTGCCATATAAGAGAAAACAATATTTTAAGTTTTCCCGGCAGAGAACGGGTTAACTAAAAAATAATGTTCTACAATTGAAAAGCTCTTATATATACCTACATACATTAATCATTACTTTTTTCAAATAAATATTATAAGGTGTAGCCACCATACAAAGTGACAAATTTTAATACAAAAATAATTGTAATATTCTTGGTACTAAAACGCCTAAAATAAAATACTAGGCTACGAGTCTTAAAATCTAGTAAGTTGTACCCATATAATAATCAATCATAACTTTCCAAAATATCAATGAAAAGTATAGGTACCCACCAAACAAAGTGTTAGTTTTGATACAAACGGGATCAATGATAATATTGCAAAAAGACGATTGCTTAAAAAGATTAGCTTCATTACTTACACACAAATAAATGTTTTGTTATGAAAATTGGCTATGACCTAAACATGACCGTATTTTGTGCTATAAAGTCCTGTGCAGTCCACTGTACAATTTATTTTTATTACTTTTATTTACATTTACAATTTTATTTGTTGTTTTTGTACATTTAAGGCTACATTTAATATTATACTACATTTAAGACGTCGTCCGAGAAAAAAAAAAATTAACATTTGTGCAAAAATCATTCGAAGATCGTTATTCTTATAGATCACCATTATTTTTTTCACAAAAAAAAACAATTACCATTATAATTCAAACCTTAAATTGAAGCCGAAAAAACTAGTGCTAACAAAAACTATCCGAAATCGAACCCTTGACTTTTAGTATCGTCTCCATTTGAACAGTAAAAACGACGACAGCACAATGTATTGACAGGATGCAATTTCATAATTTGAATGTTTTGAAAAGAGAACTGTTTGCTCGGATTCCATTCTTTATTTGAAAATTTCAATTTGAATCGAGCATTGTCTGTGGAACGGATGTGTGTCAATGTCAACAATAATAAAAAAAAAATTTAAAGCTATCTAATGGACCGTTTTCAAACTATAAAAAGATAATAAATTATACCTACCTTACTTTATATTTTAATCTGCTTTTTTTTCATTTTAACAGGTGATCATTATTATTTTGAATGTTGAAAATTGAATTGTATTCATTAACAATAATTATTTAAGCAAGGTACAGAGGTATACTTATTCATGGATAAGATTTTCGTCTGAGTTTTTTTTCCTTTCGATATTGTAAGTACTTCAAGTGAAACATAACTTCCTTTGCCATCAAGTATTCTATATATCGACGGCTAAAAAGCAGTAGGGCATAAGCGACATAAACTAAATTGTTCAGGAGAGTAGTTTAAAGTTTAAGATTGCAGAAAAATGGCACAACTTTTTTATTTTTTATCATATCGTTAAAATCAAAACAGCTCTAAAATAAAACTACAAATGCATTTATTGGCATTCCTTTTAATGTGGTTTTACGATGTTTTACGATTTGTTTGTCACAAGCGCCTTTAGGAAAAAAGACCAAAATCTTGTTGGTTACACCAAAACCATACTTCGAAAACGCAGTTGTTTGCTTGGGCATAAACAACACAAAAATCATCGTAGAGCTATGGGAGTTAGCGTATTAGAAAGAACGGGTTTTTTTAAGTAGGATAGCATTCATAACCCATTTTTGAACAAAATGTCGCTTATGCCCTTACTTCCTTTTAACTGCCGATTTTTATATTTACAGCCCAATCGGTTCAGCCGTTCTCGAGTGATGCGCTTACCAACCAGCAACATTTCATTTTGATTTTATAGATTTTATTTATTTACAACTTTTGTAATCAGGTAGCTCTAAAAAGAAAGAAAATCAAAACACTTTAGGAAGACTACATATCACGAAAATAGTCCAAGGTTGTGATTACATTTTTATTTTTATCAATTAATTATAAATCGTATGTTGTATAATGTGATTGGTTGATTAAAAAAAGGCACTAAGTACCAGAGGAGTAAAACTGAGAAAAATATTGTTGTGTTTTAGGATTCTAATGTTTTTTTAAGTTAAAATATTGGTCTTCTTGATTAAAACTGCTGGAGATTTATTTTAAAGTAATTTATTGTGTTCACAGTTTAGATACATATATGGTTCACTTTCGCTGACTTGGCCTGTAACGGCTACTAATACATGGAGACTGCCTGACCTGCAGGCGATTTACGCCTTTTATAGCTACGGCGGTCAAACTGTCTAGACTTAATTTCGCCTGGAAACGTCTATGATATTCCAAAAGCTTCCAATACAATTATTACTTATATAATATTTCCTTACTCTAGGTACTTAATAATAATTCATCCTACAGCTAGAATCTATATGCACCTACCCTATTTATTTTGTTTATACCTAAGTACTATTTACATAACAAAATAATATATAAGAATCTAATGTAATCTAAGTTGCAAATATATGTTACATGGGAAATTCGCATTACATGCATTTCACAAGCAGACACGTACAAGTTCGCGCTTGCATATGCCGCATGTGAACCTACAACATAAAAACCAAATCTCAAATGGACATACACCCTGCAACTCTTGCCGTCCTTCCCTGAAATAGGGGTGACATTGGCAAAGTGAACCACTTTCTAAAGCATAGGTGGTCAGCGGCATACCAACCTATAAGTCAAGGAACAAACACAACAAATTACATTTTAGAAATAGACAAATAATAATATGGATAAAAAATCATTCTATAATCTAAGTTGCAAAGATGTATTGATATTTAAGGCTTACACGTGTCTGGCACGTGTTAGTGCGCGCTTACACACGCTTCATGTGTACTTGCAAAATAAATCAAACCTCATATGAACATAAACTTTGCAACTTCTGCCGCCTTTCTCTGAAACCGGGGTGGCATTGGCAAAAGTGAACCAAATTCTTACAGCATGGAGGGTCATCCTCGTACCAATCTATATTAGTCAAGGAACTTACTTAGTGCCTTTTTATAAACCATCGATGTATCAGAAATATAGACTGATCATTTGATAACGTCAAAAAAACATCTATTTTATTCAATAATCGAAATATTAAATCCTAAAATGGGAGATAAACAACAAAAACAAGCAGTGATTTTGTTTTTAATTCGACTGATACATTGTACGTTGTTTTATTTATCGTTTTGTTTCCTGCTGGGCTGGAAGTCTCATCACCACGGTAATTCTTACCTACCGAATATCGGTAATATCTGTATGAAGACCTGTCAATCCAAGATGGCCGCGAGTGAACAGTTGATTAGTCTTCATACAAATATTACCGATATTCGGTAGGTAAGAATTACCGTGGTGATGAGACTTCCATCTCCAAAGAGGAAGTCTCGACGACCATCTTTAGATCTTACCCAACATATATTTTTTAAAATGGATTTGTAAAGAGGAATGCAATTCACCAACCTATTCTGCTTGGCCAGAAACAGGTATTAATATCATCAATTAATAATTAATTATTGTTTATTTTAGTTAATTATTAATTTTTAATTACCCGATAACATCTGTTGAACCAGGGTCAAAGTTATGATCAAATGACTTAGGCGGGTATCAAACCAACGTTGTTTATTCCAAACACGCTAGAAAGATCAGCCCACTTGGCCCCCTCGGCCATAACACCGACCAATATTTGAAGAAAGGATGGAATAAAATATGGCTGTGCCTCAACAGCTGATCGTTGTTCCATATTATATGTATCAGCTGTTGATACGCCGCCATGTTCTATTCCGTCCTATCTTCAAATAGTCCACGTGCGGAATGTGCAAGCGCGAACTTATACGTGTCTGCTTGTGAGAATGCACATAATGTGAATTTCCAACGTTACATACTGACTTATAGGTTGGTATGCGGCTGACCACCCATGCTGTAGAAAATGGTTCACTTTGCCGATGTCACCCCTGTTTCAAGGAAGGTCAGCAAGAGTTGCAAGGCGTATGTCCATTTGAGATTTGGTTTTTATGTTGTAGGCTCACATGCGGCATGCGCAAGCGCGAACTTGTGCGTGTCTGATTTTGAGAATGCATGTAATGAATCCCCAATGTTACATATCTCTGCAACTTGGATTAGATTACATTAGGCATATCTCTGCAACTTAGATTAGATTAGAGATAAGACGTATATTTGCAACTTAGATTAGATTGGATTATTTGTAAAATTAATTACTAATTTTCACAGTATTAATACACAAACCATTAAAAAGTATAATTAATCAACGCTGCAGCAATAATTAAAAACAAAAATGAAAAAATATGCAATTTTGCATAATATTGTTCTTAGTGCACTTGCGTATATAGCAACCTATAGTAATGATGTTTGGAATTGCATTTTTTTTATGACGAGGTTACAAAAAGCAAAACATTGCACAAAACAAACCAAAGAAGAATTGCAATTAAAAATTAAACATTCCTCTAACGCAAAATAAGCGCTTCTGTGTTTTGAAATACAAAGTTTTGTTTTTAAAAAAAGTCGCGTTGGCAAAACTGCTACAGCAATATGAAATGAGTATTTACCTCGAGTATACAACCTTGTGTAAATACTAGGGATGGGCCGAAGTTCGTTTCACATTCGGTTAAACCGAATTTCGGCAGCTTGAACCGGACTTATGAATTCGGCCGAAATTCGGTTCAAATGCCGAACATTCGGTTTAAGAAAAAGTAAAACAAAATACCTACTTGCACCATTTTGACAGTTATCTTTTATAACCGTAAAATAAAAATTAGGGCTTTATATACTCACTCATGGTCATTTCTTTTAGTAGGAACAAGAGAACATTAACTTACAATTTGATAAAAATTAAATCTTCTTCTACTCCGTTATATATGTAGATTGAAATAAAAATCAAACAAATTTTGTATTTTTCTAAAAAATAACTGTTACTAGAAACTATAGTTTATAATGTGTAACTTCGCCCGATTTTTTTATTTTGGCCGAAGTTCGTATTCGGTTCAAACCACATTCGGCCCATCTAAAATCTAAATCTAAGCTGCAAAGATATGTATCATTTAAGATTCATATTAAATGCATTCCCACAAGCAGACACGCATAATTTCGCACTCACACATGCCGCATGTGGACCTAAAAAACCCAATCTCAAATGAGCATAAGCCCTGCAACTCTTGCCGATTTTCCCTGAAACAGGGATGACATTGGCAAAGTGAACCATTTTTTACAGTATGGGTGGTCAGCCTCATACCAACCTATAAGTCAAGGAATACAAGCAATTAATTACATTATTACCATCCCTAGTAAATACTCAACAATCGTGTAAAATAAAACGCAACTAAGCTACACATATAGTGTAACTTCTTGCCGCTTTATCTCAGAAGGGGTCGCATGTGGCGAATTGAACCTATTTATTTTTACAGGTAAGGGGGCCGGCCTTACGCCAACCACTTCAATTGAAGTGGGGGTTTCCCAGCTCCCGAAAGAGCTGGTACTCATTTCTTGTGAAGGCTGAGTAAACCTTGCTGGTATTTTATTTTGGGGTTTGAAATAAACACCGAAACGGGAAATCATTTCTGACACCCTCAGTGGGATTCGAACCCGAGCTCACGGCATGGAATGCAAGCACTCTACCGACTGAGCTATCGACCGGACTAATGTAGTGTAATCAGGAAAATTAAAATTTACGAAAGGTACAACAGTTTTGGCCGGTCGTAAATGGAAGGTCGTGGGTTCGAATCCCGGCGGAGCTAAAAAAAATATATCATTTGTATTTTTAAATATATGCTCTTCGCCGGGTTGAAAAATTCATATATACCTTTACCAAAGGTCCATCCAGCCTTGCAGCAACTGGGTCTTGCTTGAGAATTGGCGCTTTCTGTAGCGACGACCAAGCTCGCCCAGGGCTCTTGAGTTGTGATTCATACAAAAGCAGCGCTCACCAAATAAATCATCCTAATATTATTTTACCACAAAATCCCCAATAAACTCCCCTCGATGCGAGTAAATCACAAGAATATCTTTGCAATTTGATTCAGATCGGATAACAGTGGTGATGATGATGATGAGTTGGTGATTTCTTTATAGCGCCGTTTCGTGATGTAGTCACTCCAAGGGCGCTTGTGCAAATGATGCCAGAAATTTGCTTGTTTTCAGTGCATTCCGGAACTTTCCATGGTCCTCTACCTCTCTCACATGATGAGGGAGGCGGTTCCAGGCCAGAAGACTGCAAATGCACGCTCTCCAAACACTGTTAACTCTTCTGATCGGCTCTTTAATACGTGACTTGGTAGGCAACCTTTCCCATTCAATAAGATGGAAGTACAGCCGATAGAAAAAAATAATGTCGTATTTGTAGGTCAGGCAGTGCCGTCTATTGGTGACCCAGTTGTATGGAATCGCGAGAATTTAATATAAGGCACTCCTCAAAGACAATGGAAAACTGCGAGAAATCCAGAGGCGGAACTATGGGGGGCGTATATTTTAAATTTTTGGCAGATTAGAGTTTTTTTTATTATTATGCGTAAGATGACTGATTAGCCAGTCATCTTACGACCAATAACAGAGTCATAGACTAAAGACAGTCACGTCAGTCAATCAGATGGTCACTCACACACTCAGTCATTTAGTTTATCAGTGAGTCATTTACAACCAAGCAAATCAGTTTGTAAGTAAGATGGTCACTCATTCAGTCAGTCAAAGATTCAGTCTTCAATCAGTCAGTTAGTCAGTCATATAGCCAAGCCAATAACAAAGTAGTCACTAAGGCCAATCAGTTTGTAAGCCAGATGGTCACTAAGTCAGTCAGATGGTCACTCAGTCAGTCAGTCAGAGATTCAGTCTGCAATCAGTCAGTCAGTTAGTCAGTGATATATCCAAGCTAATCACAAATTAGTCACTAAGTTCCATCAGTTTTGTAAACCAGATGGTCACTCAGTCAGTCAGTCAAAGATTCAGTCTGCAATCAGCCAGTCAGTTAGTCAAGCAGATAGACAAGCCAATAACAAAGCAGTCATTAAGGTCTATCAGTTTGTAAGTCAGATGGTCAGTTAGTCAAAGATTTAGTCTTTAATCAGTCAGTCAGTCATATAGCTAAGCCAATTACAAATCAGTAACTAAGGTCTATCAGTTTGTAAGTCGGATAGTCAGTCAGTCAATCTATGCAACTTAGATTATAAATAGCATTGCTACGTGGTAAGGAGAAAGTATGTATACACCCAACCACCTGACTGGTTATTTTTTCAATTCAGAGAAACGTTTATAGTTAAACACGTGTATTTGTAATTCCAGTAGTTTTGTAATGAAAATAAAGATAAGAATTTTCCTGTAATTGAGAAAAACAAATAAGCATGATTTTTTTTATTTTTTTACCATTTCAGATAAGAATTTTCTGCTTACTTATGTGGCATAGATTCTTGACTTATAGGTTGGTATGTACTGTAAAAATTGTTTCACTACTGTCAATGTCATCTTTGTTTCAAGGAAAGGAAGCAATAGTTGCAATTTCTTGTAAGACAAAAAAAAAACTGTTTTTCGAAAGCTGAAATGATTGTCACAGAAAACTGGTCCTCCAAAAAACCTTTGTAATTACCAGTAATTACTGTAGTTTTCTATGATGGAGCTGTCTGTGACCGAAATGTCGTTGACCGAAAAGTCGTGTGGACGAAAATAATAATAACAATATTAGGGTGATTTATTTTTGTGTATCACACCTCAAGAGCTTTCTGCGAGCTTGGTCGTCGCTGTAGAAAGCGCCAATTCTCAAGCAATACCCAGTTGCTGTAAGGCTGGATAAAACTTTAGTGACCTTTAGTAAAGGTTTTATGAATTTTTCATCCAGCGAAGAGCATATTTGAAAATATAAAATGGTATAATTTTTGTGCTCCGCCAGGATTCGAACCCACAACCTTCCATTTACGAGTCTTCCAAGTGTTCACTAGACTGCGGACCGGTCATGTAGGAACTGTCGTGTGACTGATTTACCATAGACACAGCTGTCTGTGGACGAGTTATCTGCGACCAATTTGTCGTGACACGCTGAAAAACATGTTCTTTCTCTCATTATATCCACGGTTAAAAGGTAATGGGGCAAAAGCGACTAAAACTAGATTGTTCAGGAGAGCAGTTTAAAGTTAGAGATTGCAGAAAAATGGCATAACTTTTTTTATTTTTTATCATTTCGTTAAAATCAAAACAGCTCTAAAATAAAAATAAAATTAAGGCATTTATTGGCATTCCTATGAATGTGGTTCTACGATGTTATACGATTTTTTATGTCACAAGCGTCTTAACCATACATCGAAAACGCAGTTGTGTGCTTGGACATAAACAAAACAAAAATCATCGTAGAGCTATGGGAGTTAGCGCATTAGAAAGAACGGAAAATTTCAAGTAGGATAGCATTCATAATTTAGCATTACATTACATTCATAACATAGCATTTGTCGGTGTTATGGCCGCGGGGATCAAGACAGGTTATTTGGAACCGGATAACGCTGGTTCGAATCCCGCGACGATAACTTCGACCCTGGTTCAACAGATGCCGTTGCATGCACACAAGCTTCTGCTTTTGCATGAAGACAACTGGCCAGGCAAAATAGGTTGGTGGATCGCATTCCTTTCCACAAATCTATTTAAAAAAAAAAAAACTAATTTTTGACCAAAACTTCACTTATGCCCTACTTCTCTTCAACCGTCGATATGTTTGTCGTATCACATTGTAATCTGTAACTGTGACTCAATGTCATTAACACTCACCTTATCTCTGTTTCTAAACAATTATATATAAGTAATTATTATATACTAGCAGTACCCGGCGTGTTTCACTACGCCATTTGGGCATGTGGTATCAATTTTTTTCTACAGATAAAAGAGGAAACAACAGGATCAAAAAAAAAAAGTGTGCTAATCGGAATCAAGCTTCACACAATTTATCTCTAGGTTAATCTTCACGTTTTCTAAAAAAAAAGGTCTAGGTACAACTGTTAAGCAGCAGAGCCAAGCATAGGGAAAATCGATTGCGGTGCTCCATTTATATTTAAGATAAAAAAATCGGCTATGTAACGTCACTCATCTAATCTATTCTAAGTTGCATGGATATAATTGTTACATTTGGAATTCACATTAAGTGCATGCCCACAAGCAGACACGTATAAGTTCACACTTGCACATTCTGCGTGTGAACCTACAACATAAAAACCCAAATCTCAAATGAACATACACCCTGCAACTCTTTGCTGACCTTCCCTGAAACAGGGGTGACATTGGCAGAGTGAACCATTTTCTATTTATAGTTGGTCAGATGCATATTGACCTATACTAATCTAATCTAATCTAATCTAAGCTGCAAAGATATATATCATTTAAGATTTATACTAAATGCATTCCCACAAGCAGATATGTATAATTTCGCGCTAACACATGCCGCATGTGGACCTACAATATAAAAACCCAATCTCAAATGAACATAAGCCTTGCAACTCTTGCCGTCCTTCCCTGAAACAGGGGTGACATTGGCAAAGTGAACCAATTTTTATATTATGGGTGGTCAGCCGCATAACAACCTATAAGTCAAGGAACGAGAAAAGAATATAAAGAAAAGAATATAAACAATACATTAAATTTTATAATCATACAATTAAAGAACTAATCTATAAAATTCACTATACTCTTTGAGCAAAGTGAAGAAATAAATGTATTCCAAACAATCAGGAATATTTTTCAATGTAACCGCACTGTGAAACGTATGCAGTTGGGGAAAATGCTTCATACAATATGATGCACTTAAGTGTTTTTTCAACTATCTCCATGAAAGTGTTTAATTTATGTTGAATTTTTGACTCCCTGTCCTGTCTTTATCCCGGCCAAGTGAATTCACATTTTTTCCCCACATTTAAAATGTGCTCTATCCATTATTTCAATAAGTGAAAGTTTTAGGTAGTGCACACGGAACATTTTCTATTGACAACAAAATTGTAAGTCGCACGGCCGGGTTAGGTAAAAGGCAAACATTTTGTTTATCTTGGTTGCTTTGGACCATTGTCACATAGAAGAAAGACGTTTAACCGCCGAGAAAAAAACGATCTTTAAATTTGTGGTGAGTATATAATTTTACAGAAATGCGTTTTTTGAAAAAACAACTATATTATGTATATTTTAATTAAAAGTATGTTTCAATAAAAGGTTTTCATAATAATAATATATTTCAATATGGTCTTCTAGTTGTGACCTACGAACTTTTGTTTATCGTATTTTTTATAAGTGCGGGATATAAAAGCTTTCTTACATTTCTAAAATTCAACTTGGAATACTTGAATAACATTTTTTAATTTGGAACTTTTGTCTAGGCCAGGGGTCGGCAACCTTTTGAGTCGGAAGAGCCAAAAATTACAATTTACAAATTTCAAAGTTTTTCCTTGACTTATAGGTTGGTATGAGGCTGACCACCCATACTGTAAAAAATGGTTCACTTTGCCAATGTCACCCCTGTTTCAGGGAAGGTCGGCAAGAGTTGCAGGGCTTATGTTCATTGAAGATTGGGTTTTTATATTGTAGTTGGGGGGAGGGTGGGGGGTGAAAAGCGAGTACAAGTAGCGGAGAGATCGTTAATCGATTCAGAACGATTTAGTTTTTTTCGATCAGAAGTATAATTCTGTGTTTTTTTTATATTTGCGTATGAAGCTAAAGAGCCGTAACTTCACACCCAAAGAGCCGCATGTGGCTGGTGAGCCGCAGGTTGCTTACCCCTAACCAAACCGATATCGATCCACCATATTTGTAAAAAGTCCGGTCTATAGCTTAGTTGGTAGAGTAACTGCATTCCATGCCGAGATCTCGAGTTAGAATCCCACTGAAGTTGTCAGAAATTATTTCTCGTTTCAGTGTTTATTTCTAACCCAAAATAAAATACCGGCAAGGCTTACTCAGCCTTCATAAGAAATGAGTGTCAAGCCACTCAGGAGCTGAATAACATCCATTTCAAGTTGGCGTAAAGTAAAAGTTACTGGGTTGTTCATTTTAGATTTGGATTTTAAATTATGAGTAGGTACACATGCAGCATTTGTAAGCGTGAACTTACATGTGTCTACTTGTGAGCATGCATTTTATATGAATCTTTAATGTAAATGTATATTTGCAACTAAGATTATGTATTGTAGTTGAATATAATGGTCTTCTTCTATTGGGTGGTTTCAAAATTTACCGACCTCGTTGCTGAAATATTGAGAATTGAGAACCATTGTTTATTTGATCACCATCAAACTTCACACGATTCATTCTAAAAATATGTTACATGTTTCCTGAAAATTTCGTCAAAATCGGATGAGCGGTTTATGAGTATAGGGAACATACATACATACATACATACATACATACATACATACATACATACATACATACATACATACATACATACATACATACATACATACATACATACATACATACATACATACATACATACATACATACATACATACATACATACATACATACATACATACATACATACATACATACATACATACATACATACATACATACATACATACATACATACATACATACATACATACATACATACATACACACATCCTTCTTTATAGATTGCATTCCATGCCGAGATCTCGAGTTAGAATCCCACCGAAGTTGTCAGAAATTATTTCCCGTTTCAGTGTTTATTTTAAACCCAAAATAAAATACCGGCAAGGCTTACTCAGCCTTCATAAGAAATGAGTGTCAAGCCACTCAGGAGCTGAATAACATCCATTTCAAGTTAAGTAAAGTGGGTAAAGTTAAGTAAAATTTTCCCAACTTTTTTTTTTTCCCCATTTTTAGGTAAGGTTAGGTTTTTCCCGACTTTTGGGGAAAAAAAAATTTCCCCACTTTTGGGGAAATTTTCCCAACTTTTTTTTTTTTCCCCATTTTTAGGTTAGGTTAGGTTTTTCCCGACTTTTGGGGAAAAAAAAATTTCCCAACTTTTTTTTTTTTTCCCAGATTTGAAAGTGGGAACCATGTGGGGATAAGTGAGAACAATGCGCAGGGGGAAATTTCCCAACTTTTTTTTTTT
Source organism: Agapetus fuscipes (assembly GCA_951799405.1). NCBI lineage: Eukaryota > Metazoa > Arthropoda > Insecta > Trichoptera > Glossosomatidae > Agapetus > Agapetus fuscipes. The sequence goes on along the minus strand of OX637351.1, from coordinate 8,012,027 downwards.
TTTCCCATTTTTAGGTTAGGTTAGGTTAGGTTAGGTTTTTCCCGACTTTTGGGGAAAAAAAAATTTCCCCACTTTTGGGGAAATTTCCCAACTTTTTTTTTTTTTTCCCATTTTTAGGTTAGGTTAGGTTAGGTTTTTCCCGACTTGTGGGGAAAAAATAATTTCCCCACTTTTGGGGAAATTTCCCAACTTTTTTTTTTTTTTCATATTTTTAGGTTAGGTTAGGTTTTTCCCGACTTTTGGGGAAAAAAAATTTTCCCCACTTTTGGGGAAATTTTCCCAACTTTTTTTTTTTTCCCCATTTTTAGGTTAGGTTAGGTTTTTCCCGACTTTTGGGGAAAAAAAATTTTCCCAACTTTTTTTTTTTTTTCCCAGATTTGAAAGTGGGAACCATGCGCAGGGGGATAAGTGGGAACAATGCGCAGGGGGAAATTTCCCAACTTTTTTTTTTTTCCCATTTTTAGGTTAGGTTAGGTTAGGTTAGGTTTTTCCCGACTTTTGGGGAAAAAAAAAATTCCAACTTTTAGGGAAATTTCCCAACTTTTTTTTTTTTCCCATTTTTAGGCGTAAAGTAAAAGTTACTGGGTTGTTCATTTTAGATTTGGATTTTAAATTATGAGTGGGTACACATGCAGCATTTGTAAGCGTGAACTTACATGTGTCTACTTGTGAGCATGCATTTTATATGAATCTTTAATGTAAATGTATATTTGCAACTAAGATTATGTATTGTAGTTGAATATAATGGTCTTCTTCTATTGGATGGTTTCAAAATTTACCGACCTCGTTGCTGAAATATCGAGAATTGAGAACCACTGTTTATTTGATCACCATCAAACTTCACAGGATTCGTTCTAAGAATATGTTACATGTTTCCTGAAAATTTCGTCAAAATCGGATGAGCGGTTTATGAGTCTATAGGGGACATACATACATACATACATACATACATACATACATACATACATACATACATACATACATACATACATACATACATACACACATCCTTCTTTATAGATATAGATTACACTGGAGCTATAAATAATCTAGGTTAGATTAATAAATTGCTTGCATTCTCTCATTAAAATGCATTCGCTGAAACATGTGCGGAAATAAGAAGTAAAAATCTAAATGCAAGTTGCAAAGATATGTTCATTTCATTGCAGAGAGGGTGCCTCCCATTCATCGATGTATAATAACAGGATGGGCTAAGAAATCAATCCTTTAAGAATTAGAAATGCGCTACCCCACTCATCATACAAAAATCCAAATTCAGTCTATCGGTAGTCTTGTTGGTTTGTGGGCATACATCTGAGAGCTTTAAATGAATATATCCTTGCAACTTAGATTATATTATAGATTATTATGGTAACCTTCCAACACTGTCAACAGGTGTGTTACCTAAGTGGAAAAAAATCCATATAAATGCCAAACTGGGTGTTTTCTTGGGTGTTAACGAGCCAACAAAAGAAAATAAATGTTGTAAAAAATGTGGAATAATATTTCACTTAAAAAACTATTTTGAATGATTACTTACGTTCATAAAATTTATTTTTCATTTGTCGAAATATTTTGGCAATGTAAATACTGTAAAAAATGTTTCACTTTGCCAATGTCACCCCTGTTTCAGGAAAGGTCAGCAAAAGTTGCAGGGTTTATGTTCATTTGAGGTTGGGATTTTATTTGTAAGCTCACATTCAGCATTTGTAAGCGCAAACTACACATGTTTGTTTGTGACATGCATTTGAGGGCTTTAAATGAAAATATCCTTGCAACTTGTCAACGACGTTACCATGTTGAAAGCACCGGTTCCCATAGATCACCGAAGTTAAGCAAAATTGGGCGCGGATAGTACTTGGATGGGTAACCGCTCAGTTGGACCGGTCCGTAGTCCGTAGTGGTAACACTTCGGACTCGTAAATGGAAGGTTGTGGATTCGGATCCCGGCGGAGCACAAAAAATATTTATTTATTTATTTATTTATGGCATAAACCTTTTACAAAAAAGTACATGTTAAGTGAGTTTATACAAAACTGCGAAAAAATAAAATAAAACAATAAAATACAAGAAAAAAAATATGAAAAACAATAAAAAACAAAAAAATATATATATATGAAACATTGCAGTAAAAAAACAAAAAAATAACCAAGAAAAGAAAAGAAAAAAATATACCAAATATACCATTTATATTTTGAATGTGCTCTTCGCTGAGTTGAAAAATTCATAAACCTTTACCAAAGACCGGTCACTGAAAGGTCCATCCAACCTTACAACAACTGGGTCTTGCTTGAGAATTGGCGCTTTCTACAGCGACGACCAAGCTCGCAGAGGGCTCTTGAGGTGTGATACACACAAAAACAGCGCTCACCAAATAAATCATCCTAATATTAGTATTGTTATTAACTTCGATTATAGATTATAGCCTCCTGAAAGTGCCACCACGCAGAAACTATGACATATTTCTCCAAAAATATCTTTATTAGAGTATATTTTTAGATTTACGAGTTTATTTCATACAATTGCAATGCAATATCAACTATGCTGGTCAACCGATGTCACAAATCAAACGATTCCAGTCCCTTCAAAATGCTGCAGCCTGGTTGATAAACGGTGGGTGCAGCACAAAAAAAAACCATTTATATTTTCAAATACGGCCTTCGCTGGGTTGGAACAATATCAAAAGGTCCATCCAGCCTTAAAGCAACTGGGTGTTGCTTGAGAATTGGCACTTTCTATAGTGACACACAAAAACAGCGCTCATCAAATAAATCATACTAATATTATTATTAAAAAAATATGATGAGATGTTTCCGGCATGTGGAAAGAATGAATGATGACAAAGTATATATATATATATACAGAGGAAGTGTGAAAGGAAAAAGAGGTAGGTAAGGGATGACTGAGAAAGTATGGAGGGATCAGGTTGAGGAGATTGTGAAAGAATGGATTATACAAAGTGAGCGTAAAAGAAGAAAATGCATGAAAAAGGTGATGGATATGAATGAATTGAAAGAGGTATGTCAGGATAGGAAGAAATGGAGGCAGCTCTGCAGAGGCTCTGGTCACCCGTAGCGCAATGGCGACAGAGTTACAGTTACAGTTATTATTCTTCCGACAAAACTGTTCGTCTCGACACAAGGGTTCGTAATATATATTTTTTAATTCTATATTAACTCTTGCAACTCTTGCCGTCCTTCTCTGAAACAGGGGTGACATTGGCAAAGTGAAACATTTTCTACAGCATGGGTGGTCAGCCGCATACCAACCTATAAGTCAAGGAACTTGAGTTTTTATATTGTAGGTTCACATGTGGCATGTGCAAACGCTAACTTGTACGTGTCTGCTTGTGAAAATGCATATAATGTGAATCTTTAATGTTACATATATTTGTAAATTAGATTAGATTAGATATAAAGCATCTGAAAGAAGTTGAAGTCCTTTCTGTTTATAACAACCTTGGTGAATTTTATTCATGTAGAAAATAGGCCCACTTAACTACTTGAGCCAAAACAAAAAAAATGTGTTTTGAAATTTGCCCTCAGGTGTTCTGGTAGAGATTAATAATAGTCATTGCTTTATATTGAGCAGAATTAAAGTAGGTACTTAAACAGAATGGAAATAATATATGAGTAGATGTAAAAACAGCAAATATAAAATCTCATTATTAGTTACAAATGGAGTGATATGGTGAGGAATGATTATGGAAGAGAAGAATGTGGTGCAAGAGAAAGTAAAGATTAAAAGACGTTTGTCAAGATGGTTTGGATATATGGAGAGAATGAATGATGAAAGACTGATGAAGAAAGTATGTGTTGCAAGAATAGATAGATGTTGTGGTGGTGGAAGACCGAGAAAGGTATGGATGGATTAAAAAAATCTGGAATAGCGAATGAATGGGATATCCAGAGTAATATTAAAAGGAGATATTGTATGAAGAAGGCTATGACTCTGGATGATATGAAAGAAGAATGTAAGGACCGAAAAAAAATGGCGGTTGATCTGTAATGTTGGCGGCTAGGACTAGGGTTTTTTAAATTGGAATTTTTGTTATGTTTTAGTTTTGATCTCCATGTACATAATATTATTTGTCAAAAATGTAATTTGTTGTGTATGTTCCTTGACTTATAGGTTGGTATGGGGCTGACCACCCATGCTGTAGAAAATGGTTCAATTTTTCCAACTTCACCCCTGTTTCAGGGAAGGTCGGTAAGAATTGCAGGGTGTATGTTAATTTGAGATTTGGGTTTTTATATCGTAAGTCCACATGCGGCATGTTTAAGCGTGAACTCATACGTGTCTGACCTAGGGGTTTTTGTTTTGTCGTGCCGTTGCTTTTAATTCAGGGGAAAGCCATGCGCCACTTGAGAAAATATATAGCTTTGTATGGGGGTCCATGTGCTGTGGGTCCTTCTGACACATACATACAGGACGGGTACGAGGAGGGTTTAAGCATACGTGTCTGCTTGTGGAAATGCATATAATGTGAATCCCCAATGTTACATATCTTTGCAACTTAGATTAGATTAGATAATTACATTTCATTGTCTGGCCGATAGCTCACTTGGTAGAATGTTTGCATTAAATGACAGAGAGCTAGGATTTTATTTTAACCAATGGTGTCAGAAATGACTTTCTGTTTCGGTGGTTATTTCTTCTCACCCAGGCAGAGACCAGGGCTGGAAGTCTCATCACCACGGTAATTCTTACCTACGGAATATTGACCGGTCCGTAGTTCAGTGGCAACACTTCGGACTCTGAATGGGAAGGTTGTGGGTTCGATTCCCGGCAGAGCACAAAAAATATACCATTTATATTTTCAAATTTGCTCTTCGCTAGGTTGAAAAATTCATAAAACCTTTACCAATGACCGGTCACTAAAAGTCCATCCAGCCTTACAGCAACTGGGTCTTGCTTGAAAATTGGCGCTTTGCAGCGACGATGATCAAGCTCGTAAAAAGGTCGATAGCTCAATTGGTAGAATGCTTGCATTCCATGCCGAGAGCAAGGGTTCGATCTCAAAGGTTTACTCAGCCTTCACAAGAAGTGAGAACCAGTTTCCCAGCTCCCGGGGGGGCTGGGAAACCCTCACTTCCACTGAAAGTGGTTGGTGTGAGGCCAAACCCCTTTCCTGTAAAAATAAATAGGTCCCGAATCGCCACATGTGACTCCTTCGGGGATAACGCAGGCAAGAAGATACACTATATGTGTAGCTTAGTTGCGTTTTTTTTTTTTTTTGCAGAATTTCAGTAATATTTGTATGAAGACTAATCAGCTGTTCACTCTGGCCATCTTGGATTGACAGGTTTTTTTTTTTTAAATAGATTTGTGAAGAGGAATGCAATTCACCAACCTATTCTGCCGGGCCATAAACAGGTATTAACATCATCAATTAATAATAATTCATTATTGTTTATATTAATGAATTATTAATTAATAATTACCCAATAATATCTGTTGAACCAGGGTCAAAATTTTGGTCAAGTGACCCAAGCGGGGATCGAACCAACGTTATTCTATTCCAAATATGCTAGAAAGATCGGCCACTTGGTCCCCTCGGCTATAACACCGACGTCTGCATACAAATATTACCGATATTCGGTAGGTAAGAAATAAGAATTACCGTGGTGATGAGACTTCCAGCCCTGCCATTCTTTGCTGTTTCCTTTCTGCATCGTTTATTTTGCCATATTTGTTATGATGGCTGTCACATAGTCTGCTATACAGCTCTGGCCACCCCTATCTGAATGGCGACAGAGCTACAGTTACAGTTACTGTCCAGCATTTGTTTCATTAATCAGCTTCACTTAGCTGGGACATGTGTTCCATTGCAGTCATTGCGTTGTGTAAGTGCAACTCTATATGGGGCACGCTGTGTGACAACTAGGGATTGCAATCCAGCAGCATTTTCAATCCAGCTGGATTTTTGCTGGATCAACATCATTCCAGCTGGATCCAGCGCGGATCCAGCAATTTACTTAGGAAAGCAATCAAAATACTTAGGAATCAAAATACTTAGGAAATGTGTAAATTAAACATTTTAACAAAATAACAAATCACAATAATCAAAATTATAACTTAAACTCTTACTTTTAGAGTAGACACACAGAGTAAAAGTTATAACAAAAATAAGTTTTTTCTTGACTTTTTATGTAGACAAAATTTATCTTTTTTTTCTGGTACCTAGTATGATCTCAAGAAACAAATGGTATTAATGGTATTGTCTCCCGACCGGCTTCTTAATGAACTGCATATATATCCGGCTGCAGATAAGGCCCTTTCTGCCTCTACGCTTGTTGGTTAGTTTCTGATAATCGTAATCTAACGTTCATAATCGTAAATAAAGTTAGGTTGTTAGGTTGTCTTTCTCACATTTTAGCTTAATCCCCAGATCTTGTTTCAATTCAAATTCAGTGAATCTGGTTTATCCTGTTCATAGTTTTTTACTTCCATTATATCTTCTTGCTCTTGCACTGTTGATGGTTCCACTAAATATGCGTTTACACGATTCAGCATATTTTCATCTCCTGACGCATTGCATATTTTTTTGGCAATTTCTTTGTCATACTTCTTCGGGTTCTGTAGATAAATCTGCACACCTGTGACATCGGTAAGACGCCGTTCTTCGATTCTGTTGTGGAGTGCCTCAGAAAGGTCTGCACTCAAGATCATGTCCTGGCTTTTTAGTTTGTCTAAGACAAATTTTAGAGTTGTGTGATGTGTCAGCAGTTATCAAACTCGGCTCTCTTCTGGAGAGAACTTCAACGACCAGCTTAACCGGCTGAAAACTGGCGTCCTGGCGATCAACTCACTGATTAGTGACCACTCGTCTGCTGAGAACTTAGTTTCTGAGGCAGTGTCTATGAAGGCTTTATCGATGCAAACTTTTCAACTTTCAGCAAAAACGTTCCAGCATGCTGAGCAAACTGTTCGACCTAGTGCAGCAGTCAAGAATCAGACTCAATTCTTTGCCCTTTGCTTCCTTTATATATTTTTGCAAAAACATCTCATCTTTGGTAGGTGATCTTTTAAAAGTCTTTGCAACTTTTCGCATTTTATTAAAAAGTTCACTGTATCGCTGAATCACTTCATGTTCAGCTGGTGTTTGTTCAATTATTACTAATAAGCCTTCATTGGTGTCCGTGTCTTCGTCATCATAATAGAGCGGCAACATCGCTCTCGCCGAACTGTAAGAGCATCTAGCAATCCGCCAATGCTGGCAAGCTAGACTTTGCGCCATTATTTGGAAAGTTTTATACTTGCGGATCCGCAGCGCTGGATCCAGCAGCCGGGGCTGGATCCAGCAGATCGAAAAATGCGCTGGATCCAGCTGGATTGCTGGATGAGGGATCCAGCAATTGCAATCCCTAGTGACAACTCAATCACTAAGTATGAAAGCAAATTAGTTTGATTTGTTTGTTGAGAGCAGTTTTTGTGTGAACCACGCTTCAAGAGTCCTCTGCGAGCTTTTTGCTACTATACAAAATAACTTAAACAAGACCAAGTTGCTGTCAGGCTGGATGGATTTTTGGTGGTCTTTTATTGAGGCAGGTGCAAAACGCAACTAAGCTACACATATAGTGTAACTTCTTGCCGCGCCATTCCCGAAGGGGTCGCATGTGGCGAGTTGAACCTATTTATTTTTACAGTTAAGGGGGGGGCCTTACGCCAACCACTTCAGTTGAAGTAGGAGTTTCCCAGTTCCCGAGAGGGCTGGTACTCACTTCTTGTGAAGGCTGAGTAAACCTTGCCGGTATTTTATTTTGGGGCTTAAAATTAACACCGAAATGGGAAAATCATTTCTGACACACTCGGTGGGATTCGAACCCGAGCTCACGGGGCGGAATGCAAGCACTCTACCAACTGAGTAGGTAAAAAAAACGCAAAAAAAAGGAAAAAACGCAACTAAGCTACACATATAGTGTAACTTCTTGTCGCGTTATCCCCGAAGTGGTCGCATGTGGCGAGTTGAACCTATTTATTTTTACAGCTAAGGGGGGGCGGCCTTACGCCAACCACTTCAGATGAAATGGAAGTTTCCCAGCTCCGGAGAGTGCTGGTACTCATTTCTTGTGAAGGCTGAATAAACCTTGCCAGTATTTTATTTTGGGGTTTGAAATAAACACCGAAACGGGAAATAATTTCTGACACCCTCGCCTCGGTGGGATTCGAACCCGAGCTCTCGGCATGGAATGCGAGCACTCTACCACGTGAGCTATCGACCGGACTTAGGTGATTTTTTCATATTTAAATAATAGTAACTACACAGTTAGAATTTATTAATTGTATATTAGACGGACTGTTGTAAGAGAACTTACAATATTCTCGACGTTTCGTTAGCAACGTAGCTAACGTCTTCAGGAGACACCCTCTCTGCACGACGACTGAGGATATATCCAATTAAAAAATTTAACCGTTTAGTTATAATTATTGTAAATATGTCAAACGACTGTAATTCCAACCTAAACCTAACAGTCATTCTCGAAACATGAAGAATCGCTATTTGCTAGATTTTACCAGAACATACGCTTCCACCTATCTCACACAAATACAAATTATTTGCAAACACAAATTTCCTACCTCAGCGTCCACTCACTTCTACTTACTTTCCTTTTTTTACTTTCTTCGGCTCATAAACCTTGAAGGCTCAGGGCCTCTTGCACCACAATCCTCCAGGACTCTCTATCTTGTGCTGCTTCCCTCCATGGTCCCCTCACTCCCAGAACTTCGGCGTCGGCTTTGACGTTGTCTGCCCACCGCATCCTGGGATGTCCGAGTGGTCTAACACCTGAGAGGGCTCCATCCAAGACAGTTTGATGATCCTGGAGTCCACTCACTTCTATAGAGACTTATTACTACACACACGAGCACACAACCACACAACATCTTGCCTATTTGCAACAATACCATTTGCTTAATTTCGTATTTTATTCTTGTTTCAGATTTTGAGGACATCCTGTTGACATTGTCCTAAAGATGGATCACTCTGGACACGATATGCACCAAGGTCACGATATGCATCAAGGTCATGACATGCACCAAGGTCATGACATGCATCAAGGTCACGATATGGCCTCCACAGCTCCCTCCACGACCATGGAATCTATGCTTTCCAAAGTAGTGGTAAGAAAATATTCCCATCTTTGCAGTCGACATCAAAAACATGAGAACTCGGTGTTTTCAGGACTCATTCCTTTACCAAACTACCCGTTTATAGGACTTGTTACAGCTTAATATTAATACTAAATTTATATAGCGCCTTTTATGTCAGTCCGTCATTGCAAAGGCGCTTGTCCATATGATTGTACGAAGAGGTGAGTCTTGAGACTTCTTTTAAATAGTCTCTCCAAATCCAGTTCCCTTAGTGAGGCGGGAATAGCATTCCAAGTCATTGGAGCGGCCGCCTTGAATGCCCTGTCTCCAAAAACAGTGCGGGGCCTTCTTGCAGGGATGCCCAGGCAGCTGCTTCTGGATGCAGCTGACCTCAGTGCTCTGTATTTTCACCCCAATTTAATTGTGGTCTCTTCAAAACCAATATTAATCGCTACTTCCTTTTATAGTTTCAAAGCAAAGACAACACAACACTAAGCAGCTTATACCCCTGCTTCACTGGTCAGGACATTAATCGCCAGGCGCGTGGATAGGTTTAGGCAAATACATTTCAGAATTAATATTTTCTCTGATTCCTTGAAACTAACTCAATTGAAATGGACTGAAAATAAGTAACATGGTGTTTTAGTTAAAAATGTTTCAATGTCACAATTTGATTGAATATTTTTATTACTTTTTATTTTTATCATCACTTATGATTTATGAATTAACCTATTGGCTTTTGATGATAAAATAGATATCTTAATTGGTAAATAATTATTTTTATTGTGAATTCGTGCACCAAAGAAAACCATTACGTATTTGACTTTTGACTTGTCAAAATAAATTTTAGAAAAACTACATTTTTACATCGACCCATACTACTGGACTAGAATACGGACCGGTCAAAATCTTTGCAACTTTTTATGCTATTCTTAGACATTTTTGTCGTCTGTTGAGCCCACACTTTGACAAACTAATGATGCCTGGGCTGGAAGTCTCATCACCACGGTCATTCTTACCTACCGCATATCAGTAATATTTGTATGAAGACTTATCAGCTGTTCACTTGCGGCCATCTTGGATTAACAGGTCTTCATACAAATATTACCGATATTCAGTAGGTAAGAATTACCGTGGGGATGAGACTTCCAGCCCAGGCATCATTAGTTTGTCAAAGCGTGGGCTCAAAAGATGACTAACGAGGCTATTCTCGGATATTTTAGTCGTCCGTTGAGCCCACGCTTTGACAAACTAATGGTGCATGCGCTGCAAGTTTCATCAGCACAGTCATTCTTACATACCAATTTTTTTAATATTTGTGTGAAGATAAATCAGCTGCTCACTTGCGGCCATCTTAGATTGACAGGTTTTCATACAAATGCATCATTAGTTTGTCAAATCGTGGGCTCAACCGATGACTAAAATGTCTAAGAATAGCCCCATAAATGTCTAATAATAGCATCGTTAGATTCTATATAGATACCATAAAATTGATGCAATGTGTTTTATGTTACAGGCTGACGCAGCAAATCAGGACCATTCCGGCCATGGTTCTCATTCCACGTCTGCCCACAGCATGATGATGTCCATGACGGTAACACACACACTCTTCTTCTTCTTCAAGTGTTGTGCCAGGTCCTCCCGACGTCAACAATCACTTGAGAGATCATCTCCCTGTCTCTCGCAGCTCTAAATATGTCTTCTCTAATCTAATCTAATCTGAGTTGTAAAGATATGTTACATTGGAGATTTGCATTACATGCATTTACACAAGTAGACACATACAAGTTCCCGCTTGCACATGCCGCATCTGAACCTACAAAATAAAAACCAAATCTCAAATGGACATACCCTGCAACTCTTGCCGTCCTTCCCTGAAACAGGGGTGACATTGGCAAAGTGAACCATTTTCTAAAGCATGGGTGGTCAGCCGCATACCAACCTATAAGTCAAGGAACATACATGACAAATAACATTTTTAAATATTTATTAATAATATGTATGGACATCAAAACTAAAACAGAAAACAAATTCCAATTTTATAAACCCTAGCCGCCAATATTACAGATCAACCTCCAATTCCTTCTGTCCTTACATACTTCTTTCATTTCCTCCAGAGTCTTAATAATAATATTAGGATTCTATATTTGGTGAGCGCTGTTTTTGTGTGTATCACACCTCAAAAGTCCCCTGTGAGCTTGGTCGTCGCTATAGAAAGCACCAATTCTCAAGCAAGACCTTGTTGGTGTAAGGTTAGATGGACCTACGGCGACCGGTCTTTGGCAAAGGCAAATTAATTTTTCTACCCAGCAAAGAGCAAATTTGAAAAATTAATGATTATTTTGTGCTCTACTGGGATTCGAACCCACTGCCTTGCAATCACGAGTCTGATGTGTTTACCATTAGACTACGGGCTGGTCATCTGACTTACAAACTGATTGACCTAATTGGCTGATTTGTTATTGGCTTGGCGTTATAGACCGGTCCGTAGCTCAGTGGTAACACTGCGGACTCTGAATGGGAAGGTTGTGGGTTCGATTCCCGGCGGAGCACAAAAAATACCATTTATATTTTCAAATTTGCTCTTCGCCGGGTTGAAAAATTCATAAAACCTTTACCAATGACCGGTCACCAAAGGTCCATCCAGCCTTACAGCAACTGGGTCTTGCTTGAGAATTGGCGCTTTGTAGCGACGACGATCAAGCTCGTAAAAAAGTCGATAGCTCAATTGGTAGGAATGCTTGCATTCCATGCCGAGAGCAAGGGTTCGATCTCAAAGGTTTACTCAGCCTTCACAAGAAATGAGAACCAGCCCCCCCGGGAGCTGGGAAACCCCCACTTCAACTGAAAGTGGTTGGTGTGAGGCCGGCCCCCTTACCTGTAAAAATAAATAGGTCCCGAAGCGCCACATGCGACCCCTTCGGGGATAACGCAGGCAAGAAGTTACACTATATGTGTAGCTTAGTTGCGTTTTGGCTATATGACTGACTAACTCACTGATTTAAGACTGAATCTTTGACTGAGTGACCATCTGACTTACAAACCAACCCGCTGATACGTTACACTACATGTGCAGCTTAGTTGTGCTTCTTTTATACCAGCTCCATTGTTTCTGATTGTGGTTTCAGTTCCACGGGGGATGCAGCGAGACCATCTTGTTTGACTGGTGGAAGCTGGACTCTGTGGGCGGCCTCATAGGCTCCATGATCGCTCTGTTCATGATCGCCGTGTGCTACGAAGGGTAAATAACAATTTAATTATTACAACAACACCATAAAAGCATCATATTATACAAAAGTTATAATGAAAAACAGTCATTATTGATTATTATGTACTTCCTGCTTTTCACAAACAAAAAAAAACAAAAAAAATCAATGACAGATGACAATGGAGGGAAATGTGTTCTTTATTTGAATATCAACGACGTTACCATGTTGAAAGCACCGGTTTCCATAGATCACCGAAGTTAAGCAACATTGGGCGCGGACAGTACTTGGATGGGTAACCGCTCAGGTACACCGCGTGTCGTTGGCATCTTGGACCGGTCCGTAGTCCGTAGTGGCAACACTTCGGACTCTTAAATGGAAGGTTGTGGATTTGGATCCCGGCGGAGCACAAAAATACCATTTATATTTCGAATGTGCTCTTCGCTGAGTTGAAAAATTCATAAACCTTTACCAAAGACCGGTCACTGAAAGGTCCACCCAACCTTACAACAACTGGGTCTTGCTTGAGAATTGACGCTTTCTACAGCGACGACCGAGCTCGCAGAGGGCTCTTGAGGTGTGATACACACAAAAACAGCGCTCACCAAATAAATCATCCTAATATTATTATTATCAATAGTCAGTTCTACCAACATGCATGTCATTCAAACTAAAAGAAATAAACTACCTACTAGTGTTATTTGTTTTTACGCAGGTCTATATAACAAGGGTCACTAAGAAATCTCTCCACAAATATTTTTTTCCGTGACAAAAGGTCCATTGCCTTTTCCCATTTAATTATTTTTCAAAGATTTTGTCCAACGGTAGGAATTTGAATAAAGAACAGTACTTTCAAATTCCAAAATATGCAACATATTGATAAAGGGTCTAGTATGATTTTGTTTATCGATTTTATCTACCTACCTGCAGGTTTTTATTTTGATTTTCAGGTTGAAATACTACAGGGAAAATCTCTTCTGGCGGACATATCACGCCTTGCAATACAGACCGGTGCAGCCACCAGAGGAAAAAGAGCGCCAGCCAGATGAGCCCAGGGTTGTCCAGTAAGTACGCCACAGTAAAATGAGTTTCTTAAGGCAACAAAACTAAGCTGCATGTATTATATCTCCCCATATTATTATTTTTTTTCACTCATTTTTTTTTTAGAATGAATGGAATATCCAGAGTCATAATAAAAGGAGAGCTTGTATGAAGAAGGTTATGACTCTGGAAGAAATGAAAGAAGTATGTAAGGACAGAGAGAAATGGCGGTTGTTCTGTAATGTTGACGGCTAGGGTTTATTAAATTGTAATTTGTTTTCTGTTTTAGTTTTGTTGTCCATACGTGTTGTTATTTATTGATTTAAAAAAAAAAATTGTCGTGTATGATCCTTGGCTTATAGGTTGATATGCGGCTGACCACCCATGCTGTAAAAATGGTTCACTTTGCTAATGTCACCCCTGTTTCAGGGAAGGTCATCAAGAGTTGTAGGGTGTATGTCCATTTGAGACTTGGTTCTATCTTGTAGGTTCACATTCGGCATGCGCAAGGGCGAACTTGTACGTGTCTGCTTGTGAGAATGCATGTAATGTGAATCCCCAATCTTAATATCTTTGCAATTTAGATTAGAAGGTTTATTTGGTGAGGGAACACAGATACCGGCAACTCTTTCCGTAAACAGGCATCTTGGCTAAAGAATCAGTACTCATAGTTTTTATGTAGACTGCCCAGGAATGAATGTGAGCCGTTCTACGAGTTGCCCTTTTTGTGCTCGTATTTCTAACCCTTAAGTTGTCGTTAATTGGTGATGGTTTATATCATTGAGTAATAACATAGGGGAGCGGTAACTAACATACTGAATTGATACATTCTTGCTACCACTTGCATTCCTCTCCTGTCAAACGTTGCAGTGGTGCCCCCAATGTACGGCGGCAACAATTACAAATATTACGCATTAAATATCACAATAGTTTTAATGAAATGAGTGATACAGTTAAAATATGAATATACACCTAGAAAATATGAAATATTGACACCAATTTTGGTGATCACAATACTAATAACGCATGTTATCTGTCAACTTTAGCTATTCTCGGTCTCTTATTTGCAATGCTACCAACATTCAAGATTTTTTTTTGTTCTGCCGAGTTTTTTGTACATATGTAAATGCAACTGTGAAGTTCTTTGTTCTCTTTCTTACTAATGACCATTTTAGTTAGTAAGTTGAGACAGATATATATGTCTATTTTTGTTAAAATAATTTATAGTCCACAGATATTGTAGTCAATGGTTTATATTTAATTGTTTGTTTAACCCTTAATAGTTGTAGTTTATTTGGTGATGGTTTGTATTTAATTGTTTGTTTATTTTTCCTTGCTCTATCAGGATGGTGGGCGAGGTTTATAGGAAGGACCCGTAAGTCACACTTTTACTTATACTTCAGCATGCTGGCAACACTTGGGACTGCAAATCTGTATTATCTATCCTTTACTATTTTATAAAACACGGCAAACTTTTTCTGCGCATGTTAAAATCATGAAAAAAGAAGGCTCTTGAGGTGTGAATCTACAAAAATAGCGCTTTTTGTATCAGCCTTGTATATAAGTGACAAAATGAAAAAGTCTTTAATCTAAGTTGCAAAGATGTATGAACAATTCATGTAAATATTTAATGTATACCCACAAGCATACACGTGTCAGTTTGCGCTTACACATGCTGCATGTGAGCTTGCAAAATAAAAATAAACAAATCTCAATCTATAATCTGTAATCTAAGTTTCAAAAATATATTAACATTTAAAATTCATATTAAATGCATGCCCACAGACAGATATGTGTAAGTTTGCATTTACATATGCTGCATGCAAAAAAATGCAACTAAGTCAACCACTTTCAGTTGAAGTGGGGATTTCTCAGCTCCCAGAGGGGCTGGTTCTCATTTCTTGTGAAGGCTGAGTACACCTTGGAATCGAACCCTTACTCTCGGCATGGAATGTAAGCATTCTACCAACTGAGCTATCGATCGGACTTTACGAGTTTGGTCGTCGCTACAAAGTGCCAATTCTGAAGCAAGACCCAGTTGCTGTAAGACTGGATGGACCCTTTGATGACCGGTCTTTGGTAATGCATGTGTACATACAAATTAAAAGTCAAACCTCAAATGAACATAAACCCTGAAACTACAACCGAGTGATATTGGTTAAGTGAACCCATTTACAGTATGGTATTTACTTAACATTTACAGTATGGTATTTACTTAACATTTACAGTATGGTATTTACTTAACATTTACAGTATGATATTTACTTAACATTTACAGTATGGTATTTACTTAACATTTACAGTATGGTATTTACTTAACATTTACAGTATGATATTTACTTAACATTTACAGTATGGTATTTACTTAACATTTACAGTATGGTATTTACTTAACATTTACAGTATGGTATTTACTTAACATTTACAGTATGGTATTTACTTAACATTTACAGTATGGTATTTACTTTACATTTACAGTATGGTATTTACTTAACATTTACAGTATGGTATTTACTTAACATTTACAGTATGGTATTTACTTAACATTTACAGTATGGTATTTACTTAACATTTACAGTATGGTATTTACTTAACATTTACAGTATGGTATTTACTTAACATTTACAGTATGGTATTTACTTAACATTTACAGTATGGTATTTACTTAACATTTACAGTATGGTATTTACTTAACATTTACAGTATGGTATTTACTTAACATTTACAGTATGGTATTTACTTTACATTTACAGTATGGTATTTACTTAACATTTACAGTATGGTATTTACTTAACATTTACAGTATGGTATTTACTTAACATTTACAGTATGGTATTTACTTAACATTTACAGTATGGTATTTACTTAACATTTACAGTATGGTATTTACTTAACATTTACAGTATGGTATTTACTTTACATTTACAGTATGGTATTTACTTAACATTTACAGTATGGTATTTACTTTACATTTACAGTATGGTATTTACTTAACATTTACAGTATGGTATTTACTTAACATTTACAGTATGGTATTTACTTTACATTTACAGTATGGTATTTACTTAACATTTACAGTATGGTATTTACTTTACATTTACAGTATGGTATTTACTTTACATTTACAGTATGGTATTTACTTAACATTTACAGTATGGTATTTACTTAACATTTACAGATTTTCAACTGAACATTTCAAATTTCCGAAATAGCGAATGAATGGGATATTCAGAGTCATAACAAAAAGAGAGAGTGCATGAAAAAGATTATGACTCTGAATGAAATGAAAGAAGTATGTAAGGACCGAAAGGAATGGCGGTCGATTTGCAACAATGGCGGCTAGGGCATTAATTCTAAGTGTAATATTAAGTTTAATTTTAATTTTACTTTATTTTAATCTTAATTTGTAATGTGTCTCATTATGAATTTATGTAAATCATTTATAACTTTTTGTGCTCCTTGACTGATAGGTTGGTACGAGGCTGACCACCCGTGCTGTAAAAATCGGTTCACTTTTGCCAATGCCACCCCGGTTCAGGGAACGGCGGCAGGAGTTGCAAGGTTTATGTCCATATGAGGTTTTCTGTATTTGTATGCACACATGCAGAATGTGTAGGCGCGAACCTACATGTGCCTGTCTGTAGCCATGCATTTCATATGAGCCTTAAATGCTTACATATCCCTGCAGCTTAGATTATAGATTAGATAGATTACAGTATGGTATTTACTTAACATTTACAGTATGGTATTTACTTTACATTTACAGTATGGTATTTACTTTACATTTACAGTATGGTATTTACTTTACATTTACAGTATGGTATTTACTTTACATATACAGTAACGAAATGTGAGCAAAAGAAGAAAAAAGAGGAATGAAACTATGTAACACGGTAAAAACTTGAAAGAGCAATATCAAGAATCTGTATCTAGCCATGAAAGCCTAAAAGCATTAAAATATGAATTACAACTAAGATTAAAGATGAACATAGGTACAGCAAGAGACTGGCCCTCTCGCCAACGCAAGAGTTGCAGGGTGTATGTTCATTCGAGATTTGGGTTCCACATTCCAAGTCCACATGCGGCATGTTTAAGCGCAAATTATTATAAAAGCATTAATATTTAAACTTTGTTTTTCTTATTTTTATTAATTTTTTTTCAGGCCGTCGATGTGCAGTAAGATCCACGCATGGCAGACCCTCCTGCACGGCCTGCAGGTGGCCGTATCCTACATGCTGATGTTGGTATTCATGACGTACAACTCTTGGCTTTGTGCGGCCGTCGTGGCCGGCGCGGCGTGCGGCAACTTTCTCTTCGGATGGCGAAAGTCCGTCGTGGTGGACGTCACCGAACACTGCCACTGATTGCCGGCGAAATCCGGGAAGAATCCTGACAAAAACAACCACACAACAAATTGCACAGCCTCCGATGAAGTGAGCGAGTCGTCTTCGGTTACGCAGAAAAAGAGTGATGCTTGCGAGTGCGGATTCAAAAACAAAAACTGTGAGTGCGTGGATAAAATCGTGTGCAAATCTGCGCCGTGTAAACTCGGCAGGACAATCAAAAGTATTTTTAATAAATCTACGAAAAATAATGTGAAAACGACGGATCAAAGCTGTGATTGTGTTCAGGTGTCCAGTTGTGACTCGGCTTCTTGTCGGATGGGCAGGAGTCTGAAGATGATGTGCGCCAGGTCTTCCGATTTGGAGTTTGAGAGGTTGAAGAGCTCCCGCTTGTCGGAGGACTTTAGTTTTGCGTCCAACAGCACGGCCGTTGTGTCGTTGGACGCCGTTTCGTTGAACGAGAACTGTAAAAAGATGCGCATCGAGAGAGCAGAGTTTGACATTGATGTAGGCCGTAAGGATGATGATATTTAAGTTATTTTTTTATAGAATATGTGATAATTAGTTGAATTATTCCAGGCGGGGCAAAAACAATATTTGATGCAAATAAAAGTCAAGTTAGAATTAATCTAGCAGAGCTATTCACAATACATTTGATCCATAGCTGTTCTACGGATTATTTATGGGAAATTCACTGTAGGCTGCAGATGAGCTATGGCTTTGCCGTTTGAGAATAAGTCCGTAGCAGTTTTGCTTGAAATGAGATAAATATTGGGTTACTCAATAAGTGAAACTTGCCGTTGTAAACATAAATGAATGAAATTTTGACAAGTCTTCGACTGAAGTGGTTGACGTAAGGCTGGCATCCTTACCTGTTAAAAAAAATTGGATCCTCTAGCCACATGCAACTCGGGGACAATGCGGTTAGAAGTTAACTCACTAACTCAGAAGCGATGATCCCAGATGTGAAGATATAAAGATAGTGATAAAAAAAAAATATCCATGTGATCCCTGGGCGATAAAAGGTTAAGAACCACTGTTTTTACTGAAACAAAAAATATATTAATCACACTAAAGTACCTAGATAATAGCAATTTATACAAAAATATATCAAATATGTGTACTTGTAAAATATCCTATGTAGAGAGATAACTTTAAGTGTTGAAAGTATCTAAAATAACTATGAGAAGCCAGAATTAAGATATCAACGGTTAAAAGGCAGATAAGCGACATTTTGGTCAAAAATTAATTATGAATGCTATCCTACTTGAAATTTTCCGCTTTTTCTAATGCGCTCACTCCCATAGCTCTACGATGATTTTTGTGTTGTTTATGCTCAAGTTAACAACTGAAGTTTTCAAAGTATGGTTTTGGTGTAACCGACAAGATTTTGTCCTAAAGGCACTTGTGACATAAAAAATCGTAAAACCACATTAATAGGAATTCCAATAAATGCCTTTATTTTTTTAAATTTTAGAGCTGTTTTGATTTTAACGATAATATAAAAACAAAAACAAAATGTCCATTTTTCTGCAATCTCAAACACTAAACTGCTATCCTGAACAATTTAGTTTATCTCGCTTATGCCCTACTGCCTTTTAACCGTCAATATGAACAAGGTGTATGTATATTGGTGTGAAAACTCGTGTGAATCGCGATGGCGATCGTTGATTACCTGCCTGCCCCACAATCATAGTTTGTTACCTGCCGCCATTGACGTATTATATAAGTGGACCCGCAACTAGCTTATGGCATTGAAGCATATTATGAGACACAACTGTCAGCCCGACCTTTCACACACAACAGAATACCTAATAATCGTGTGGAAAAAAATGTTTTCTTGGTTTCTCCATCTTGTGTTTTTACACGCCCATTAATTACATATGTATGCCGTGCCATCTTATGAAAATGACTTTTTTTCCTACAAAAGTGACTAATTTGAAACACCTGTACACAGTCAGTGTTATGGTCAAGGTAGTCAAGTTGATATTCCTGACTAGCGTATTTGGTACAGAATAACTTTAGTTCCAATCACGTCTTGTTCATTTGACCATAACTTCGACAGTGATTCAACAGATGCCATTGCATGCACACAAGCTTCTGCTTTCGCATGATGCAACTGGCCAGGCAAAATAGTTTGGTGAATTGCATTCCTCTTGAGGAATCTATTAAAAAATAACATGGTCTGTGCAGAGATGACGCGAAGACATGCCAACTTTACGGAGAAAGTTTCTAGCTTCTGTAACGTGTCTGTATTTAGATCGAAGTCACACTGGGAGCATCTTTTTTCTCTTTCTAACTTAAGACAATTTGTGTTAAGGTAGGTTGAAACAGATATAGCATATTGTCTATGCCTGCCGTCATACGCAGCGTCTGAGCAAAAGGAAACAGCTGATCGTTGTTATTGTGGTGAGGACCAATTGGTGCATTTTTTGTCAGTTAACAAGCTTCCAAACAAAAACACTAGCGACTTCTAGCAGAGGGACAGACAGATAATAAACCAAAACTGTGACCTTATATCGCCACCTTAAAGGTAAAACTGAATAAATACTGATTCACTGATTTGAGGAATCATGGATAAAACATTTTATTGGATGTAACTTCTCATAGTAAGTGAACTAATTATAAGGCAGTGCTCATGAAAAACTTCTAAACTACAGGATTTTCACACTTTTGTAGTGTTTTCTCTCGTAGAAAATAGGAAAAAGGTGCATTTATCTGAGAAACTCGTTAGCTTCATACGTCACTCATCCAGTTTTACCTTAAGGGAACCCCATTATATCCACCTTGTATTTGAAACAAATGTTACCTATAATGTGAATATTTTGTGTTTATTAAGTAGATACTTTAACGACCGTTATTGTTAACATTGCTAAAAGGCAGATAACATCACGCTCCATAAAAAAGTGAAACAGGGATTGTATTGGGCATGGTTAACAGAATACTGCTGCCATCTTGTTAAATATCACTTTTGACAGTTCACTTTGAAATTATCTGCATTGTTTTGCTTGTCGTTCTTATTTTATACATTGATAAAAAGTTCAATGGACTCCACACGTGCATTGACAGACGAAATGGTGACGTCACACGGCCGGGTTTCGAGGGAAAATGAAATTAAATATTCTGTTATTATATTTTGTATGGTTTGTGTATTAACACTGTACCTGAAGATGATTGAAAGATGGAAAACATTCATATATGTTTATTAAAATAAAATTAGTAAGCAAGTGAAAATAAAACAGTGTTTCATTACCTACACTTTTTGAATTTATGAAATTTTTGTAGAAATCGGTTATTCTGTTATTGGTTGCTAAGGACGGTAGATTCGTATAAGTGTGACGATTGCCCGCCGAGAAAAAATTGTGCTGAATCCATCTTTCAGGTCCCACTTGAGAGAACATCTCTCCATCTTCTATTTACTTACTTTTATCAAAGACTGGTCACAAAGGTTCATCCAGCCTTGCAGCAAATGTGTCTTGCTTTGAAAATTAACGCTGCTAAGCGACGATTGACAAACAAGCACGCAAGAGGGCTCTTGACGTTTGATTCAAACAAAAACAACGCTCACTAAATAAGTCGGGCTGACATTTACTTTATTTGTATATCCAGCAAAAGGCTTGATGCTGAATAAAAATTGCTTCCGCTTAGCCAGTGTCCATGTTTCTGAGGATCGTCGTTAGTTGTTTGATGAAAAAAAATAAAAAGTCAAAAACATGAAAATAAAAAGAATAAAAATACAAATCATATAGAACCAGAGACCGCAATCAAAGTGATTTTTTCCCAAAAATGAGATGAATGTATGGAAACATAGATAATTACATTCATTGTGTCCGGTCGACAGCTCAGTTGGTAGTGTTTGCATTCCGCGCCACGAGCCCGGGTTCAAATCCTACCGAGGGTGTCAGAAATGATTTCCCGTTTTGGTGTTTATTTCAAACCCTAAAATAAAATACCAGCCAGGTTTACCTTCACAAGAAATGAGTACCAGCCCCCTTGGGAGCTCGTTATGCGAAATTTTGCTCGTTAAGGGAGCAATTTTTTCACAGCTTGTTAAAAGAGAGGTTCCACTGTATTAATCTCATTTAAAGAAAATCTAGACTGCCGTCTTGGACCTCATATATTATATTCAAGTAAGTAAATTGATTTTGTTAACACAATTGTATACTAAATTGACTTTTTAGTTCCTTGTTTGTAATATTTTTATTTTATTGATTATTTATGTATTTCAATTGTTCCTTGACTTATAGGTTGGTATGCGGCTGACCACCCATGCTGTAGAAAATGGTTCACTTTGCCAATGTCACCCCTGTTCCAGGGAAGGTCGGCGAGAGTTGCAAGGTGTATGTTCATTTGAGATTTGGTTTTTTTTTAGTAAGTCCACATGCGGCATGTTTAAGCGCGAACTTATACGTGTCTGCTTGTGAAAATGCATATAATGTGAATCCCCAATGTAACATATCTTTGCATCTTAAATTAGATTAGATAATATTATGTAATCATTCCACATGATACTCTCTACAATCTACAAACATACTCTTTGTTCTACATATCACACGTCTATGTTACTAGGGTCCTTAGCAGGCAATAAAAATTATTAGTTCTGCCATTAGAGATTAAACACACTGCCGAGTTGCTAAGAGAAGGCTGAAGAAGGTTTTGTTATTGGTTGCTAAGGATCAGAGTTACGTAGACCTATGAGATGTACTGAGAATTCAAATTTGAAACTCCGTCTCTATTACGACAGATAAATAAGCTCAAAAATCATGTTTTCCTACAAAAATGAACAACTGTATTCTGATTTATTTTGTTCGTTCTGTCTCTAGAAAATCAAACTATTTGAAAATGGAACATGTTATTTTGAATTCCAAAATGTGCAGTGTATTGACAAAATGATGAGCACTAAATTTATATATTTTTTTGTACCTATCAAAAAAATATAAATGTCAAAAAATTGCATTGTGATTTTGTGACAGTATTTTTATGTTTTTATTGCAATAAGTATGGTATCGAATAAATGCACAAACGTGTACAACATAGACAAATAATAAAACTATTTTGAATTGTTAGTTTATAAGATTTATTTAATGTATATTTTATTTAGTGTATAAATTATGTACAAGTTACGAAATATCTTATGTACTAAAGGACAATTTTTCAACGGCTGCGTCGAGTCTTACATTTCCAAAGTTTGCTATCTCCACAAGGAACCAAATTTGAAAAATTGACATTTTAAATATCGAGGATTTAAAATTAGTGTTTGTTTGTTTGTATAACTGGATGTAATTAATTGCTTGTATTCCTTGACTTATAGGTTGGTATGAGACTGACCACCCATACTGTAAAAAATGGTACACTTTGCCAATGTCACTCCTGTTTCAGGAACGTTCAGCAAGAGTTGCAGGGCTTATGTTCATTCGAGATTGGGTTTTAATATTGTAGGTCCACATGCGGCATGTGTGAGCGTGAAATTATGCGTGTCTGCTTGTGGGAATGCATTTAATATGAACTTCAAATGATATCTACATATCTTTGCAACTTAGATTTAGAGGATGAAGGAATTGGGAACTAAAAATTGACAAAATTATTGTTTTTAGTCAAGGTATAGCCGACATAGGCACAAAACAAATACACATGCATTGAGGGAACTTATCCCTTGAAAGAATTAAAAAAACAATCATTCACTGTAAGTGGAGATAGCAGACTTTGAAAGAAGTATACAACTCGATTACCATTTTGTATAGAGAAAAAACGGTGAAAATCTAGAAAAAAATTTAAGAAGAGATTAATATATCACCACCTAAAAGGTAAAACTGAATAAGTGCTGATTCACTGATTTGAGAAATTGTGGATAAAACATTTCATTGGGTGTAAATTCTCATAGTAAGTGAACTAATTTTTAGGAAGTGCTCATGACAAACGTCTAAACTACATTATTTTCACTCTTGTATTATTATTATTAGAGGATAATTTATTTCGTAGTATTACATCAGTTTTCTTGAATAGTAAGTTCCTTGACTTATAGGTTGGTATGCAGCTAGCCACCCATGCTGTAAAAATGGTTCACTTTTCCAATGCCACCCCTATTTGAGTAAAGAGTCCATTTGAGATTTGGGGTTTTAAGTTGTAGGTTCACATGCGGCATGTGCAAGCGCAAACTTGTATGTGTCTGCTTGTGAGAATGTGTATAATGTGTGAATCCCCAATGTTGCATATCTTTGCAACTTAGATTAAATTAGTTAATAATAAGAGAGCCACTTTTGTGTGTGTGTCACACCTCAAGGGCCCTCTTTTCTCTCGTAGAAAATGGGAAAAAAGTGCATTTATCTGAAATCTAATGTTTCCTCAATAAAAATAATAATAATATTAGGATGATTTATTTGGTGAGCGCTGGTTTTGTGTGTATCACACCTCAATAGCCCTCTAAATGTCATGTCACTTATTCAGTTTTCCCGATATATCAATATGGAAACACAAAGATTGCCATTTTTTGTGTCTCCGTATATTGACCTCACTAACAAAATAGATCCTTGATTGCCACCATTGCCTCTACACAAAATATTTTCAGAATTTTGTTGTTCTTGAAATATCTGTATACAAAAAGCAATTGACAAGTTGTCGCTATATGAAACAGTTGATCTGGATTAAATAGATGTTATAACAAAATAAAACAATGTGCTTCTTATTTTTTAAACCCATTTTTACACTACCGTCTTCCCTGTGGACAAATCTTTAAAGTGAAAATGTTTTTTTTAAGGAATCCTGTGCGAGAGGCTCCCCAAGTCTTAAAAGTCTCGGAGGTCTATGTCACCCTGGAAGGGTGCCGCAGAGGTGTTGCTTTTATCGTGAGGCGCTGCAAGGAAGTGGCGATTGATGTTGGTTTTGAATAAAACCGGATTAAATTGGGAAGGGAACACAGATGTAAATAAATTTTCTGTCAAATTCTTCTTCTTCGTGTCAGCTTCACACCGTATTGGCCCAGTAACGAGCAATGTCTACAGCTCTTTGGTTTCCCGCAAAGAGATCATCCATGGAGCAGCTTGTCGGACAGGAAGGACAACACCGCAGGTGCTCCATTGTTTGCTGAGCTCCACACTCACATAGTGTAGAGTGTAGAGTGTTCTGTCAAATAATCAAGCTGAAATCGCATGTCGACTTTTTTTATTGCTTCAGATCTTTCCCTTTGTGATTCATAAAAAGACTTCATATCAGCATATGTGCCAGGCAACTTCTTGAGGCGTATAAAGAAGCTTTTGGATGGAAACTGTTTCTCGGACACCCGGATACAGAGGAGTTGCAGATATATAGACCGGTCCGTAGTCTAGCGGTCAACACTTCTGACTCGTAAAATAGAAGGTTGTGGGTTTGAATCCCGGCGGAGCACAAAAAATATACCATTTATATTTTCAAATGTGCTCTTCGCTGGGTGAAAAACTCATAACCCTTTACCAAAGACTGGTCACTAAAGGTCCATCCAGCCTTACAACTGGGTCTTGCTTGAGAATTGGCGCTTTCTATAGCGACGACCAAGTGTGCAGAGGGCTCTTGAGGTGTGATACACACAAAAGCAGTGCTCACCAAATGAATCAGCCTAATATTGTTATTATTATAGCAAATGGAAGGTCAACGAAAGATCTGGGCTGTAGCATTATCGGATGGTAGATCTATCGCCTAGCATTGATGTCTCCCATGACGTTCATCTGAGAGTTCCTGATGAAGTCCGAGGGCACCTGCAGGTTGGCCAGCAGGTCCCGTATTGCCAGCCACAGCGAGCACTGATCCAGGACAGTGTTGTAGTCGGCAAATCTGAAACACAACAAATAATATACTTGTACAATACAATATGTAATGAGTTACCGGTATCTGTGTTTCCACCCCAATTTAATCTTGCCCTTTTTAAATCCAACATCAGTCTCAAAACAAAGCAACGCAACACACACCACAGCACTGCGCAGCTAACGGCCCTGCAACTTGATAAGGACATCAACTGCCACATCACCAACACCTCTGCGGCACTACAACTTGTGTCATAGACCCCTAGTCTCTTGAATCTAGGGAGTCTTCCGCACAGACTTCCTTAAAAAAAAATGTAGGGCCCACTTCACAGTGCAGTACTGCCTTTGTAAAATTGGAGCTAACTTCATGGTAAACAGTCACATTCTAACACTTAGAGAATACTTACCCCCGTATTCATGAATCCTACTAGCACTTACCTTAGGGCGCACTAGCTGTCAGATTGGCGAAATTCGTTTCAGAAACAATACTTAGGGTAAAAGCAGCGCTAGGGCTCTCTAAATACTAGCGCTTGGGTAAGTAAGGTCGGCAGGTATATTAACCAACGCTTAAGCGCTGTCAAAATATTCCTTCGTATTTAATTGTTATCACATTTTTTGTTTGATTGTGAATTAACATGAAAAAATGAAACATAAGCCCTGCAACTCCTGCCGACATTCCCTGAAACAGGGGTGACATTGGCAAAGTGAACCATTTTTACAGTATGGGTGGTCAGCCTCATACCAACCTATAAGTCAAGGAATACGAGTAATAAATGACATTTAAGTTTACAAAAAAAAAACAACAAAACCTTAAAAATAAATCTATACAAAAAAAGTCAAAAATTTCTTATGCAAAAAATATAGCAAACTAATAAACCAACATTACAAATCACCATTGCAGATTAGCCGCCACTTCTTCCTGTCCTTGCATACTTCTTTCATTTCATCCAGAGTCATAACCTTTTTCATACAAGCTCTCCTTTTATTATGACTCTGGATATCCCATTCACTCGCTATTTCGAAAATTTGGTCTATCCATATCTTTCTCGGTCTTCCTCTTCCACGACATCCATCTATTCTAGCAACATATACTTTCTTCGTCAATCTTTCATCACTCATTCTCTCCATGTGCCCGAACCATCTTAACATACTTCTTTTAATCTTCACTTTCACACTTTCCCTTACACCACATTCTTCTCTTACAAAATCATTCCTCACCCTGTCACTTCGATTTTTCCCAATCATACTTCTTAGATAGTCCATTTCTACTGTATGGACTTTACTAATTTCCCTTTCACTCACCGTCCAGGCTTCACTTCCATACATCAAGGTGGGCACTAGTATACCACCGTGCACCGCCAATCTAACATTTTTTGAGAGATTTTGGTTCCTGGCGATGCAAGCGGTCGCACCCAGTACACACCTGCCTTTCATTATTCTTCTTTTGAATTCACCGGACATTCTTCCATCTTTTTCAAACTTACTTCCCAGATATACAAACTCATTTACGACATCAACATTCATTCCATTAATTTTAAATTCATAATTCATATTTTCATCATCTCTTTCAAAAATCAATACTTTCGTCTTACTTGCATTCAACTTCAAATGGTTACCTAACAAAGCTTCATTCAATCTAGAGAGCATTGTTTGCAATTCTACTGCTGAATCAGATACAAGAACTGCATCATCTGCATACAGTGGAACACTCACTTTGCTCTCTCCTATCATCAATCCACAATCATTAAGACTAGCATCTCTGACACACTTGTCCATGACTATGTTAAATAGCCATGGACCATCACACATCCTTGCCTCACACCCTTATAAACTTCAAACCATTCACTATACTCACCATCAATACGGACACATGCCATACTATTTTCATAGTTCGCATGCACCGCATCTAGGAGAGCCCCATTAACTCCGTATGCTTTCAAAACATCCCATAACATACCTCTGTCTACTGAGTCAAAAGCCTTTTCCAGATCTACAAAGGCTGTGAACAGCTTTCCCCTCACCGACAATTGTTTTTCAACAAGTTGTCGTAGAGTAAAAATCTGATCAACACAGCCTCTACCGGCCATAAAGCCGGACTGATGAACTGTCAAAATATTCTGTCGCATTTCTTCAGCAAAGTTTTTGTTTGGTTGTGAATTATTTACATAAAATAATGAATTCTTACATGAAGATGATTTTAACGAGTATAAAAACATTGTTTTGACCAAAAATAGTGTCCCAAGAAAATATATCAGAGACTGTAAAGACCCATTTACGATTACGACGAGGAAGAATTTAGAAGGCGTTTTAGATTGAAAAAATGCGTCGTTCTGTATACAGTCTTTCCATTGCTCATTGAGGGTTTAACAAAGCCAAAAAAT
The DNA here is from genome assembly GCA_951799405.1 of Agapetus fuscipes. Taxonomy (NCBI): domain Eukaryota; kingdom Metazoa; phylum Arthropoda; class Insecta; order Trichoptera; family Glossosomatidae; genus Agapetus; species Agapetus fuscipes. Next base: position 7,984,191 of record OX637351.1, on the reverse strand, counting down.
TCTTCGATTGTCAAGTTTTATACACAGCTCAAAATATGACATTGACATTTCTTCGATTTGTCAAGTTCAACAGCTCAAATGTCATTGAAATTTGAAAGAAGTGGCAATGATAAGAATGAAGTACGCCGAATATTGGTCGGAAGCTATTGACCAATTACAGAGCTGGGTTTTTTCGAGAGCCAATGACTGGCCGTACATCTCCACTAAGTTGGGCACTAGGCTGATTAAAGATTTAGTGTTCTTTGTGAAACAAAACGCTCCAGAATGTCGACCCTTGAGTAAGTGTACCGCTTGACTTAGGTAAGTATTGTTACTTGAGGCAGTATTGGTCATGAATACGGGGGTTAGTTTTTCACTAAACGTATTCTACCCGGTTTGTCAATGGATTACCGGACAGATTGAAAGCTTTCATACATCCCCACACGCTGCTAGACCGGTAGGTAATTACCGTTTGAGGATGATCAGGGCTTGGTGCTGCAAGGATGTGGGGGCGTGATGTGCGCCAGGCTCCCTCTTCTCCGCCAGCTGCGTCACATTGGTGGAGAAGTCGTGCACCAGGGGGAGAACCACCTCGCAGTCATGCCGACTTAAAGACAACTGAAACAAACAACGAGATCATTGTTATGGATGTGGGGGCGTGATGTGCGCCAGGCTCCCTCTTCTCCGCCAGCTGCGTCACATTGCGTCACTTCTCAATTCATCTCTTACTGTGGTGACATCATAATATATGTATGTTATCTTGAAATCTCTTCCACACTGGGAGGACTATTTTGCACAGGTGCGGCCGGTGGAGGGTTAAGGTCTAATCTAATCTAAGTTTCTATAGATAAATATATGTAACATTAAAGATTCACATTATATGCATTTTCACAAGCAGACACATATAATTAGGCACTTAAAAATACCGCATGTGGACCTACAATATAAAACCCGAATCTCAAATGAAAATACACCCTGCAGCTCCTGCCGACCTTCCCTTAAACAGGCGTGACATTGGCAAAGTGAACCATTTTCTACAGCATGGGTGGTCAGGCACATACCAACCTACATATATGATATAAGTCTTGGAACATACACAACAAATTACATTTTTAAAATCAACAAATTATAATATGTATGGACATCAAAAACTAACAGAAAACAAATTCTAATTTAAAAACCCTAGCCCCAAAATTATAGATCAACCACCATTTCTTTCTGTCCTTACATACATTCTTTCATTTCCTCCAGAGTCCTAACCTTCTTCATACAAGCTCTCCTTTTATTATGACTCTGGATATTCCATTCATTCGCAATTTCGGAAATTTGGTCCATCCATACCTTTCTCGGTCTTCCTCTACCACGACATCCATCTATTTGTGCAACATATCAGTGGCGAAGGCTGCCATAGAACTCGATCCCCATCACTTTCCCGTTTTAAATGAGGCAAAAATGATAATTAAGTAGACTGCATGGTTTCAATGGGGAAAAAATATGTATTGTTTCTTTGGTTTTAAATGTATTTTTTTTCTTTGTGCCTATATTTTATAACTACTTTGTTGCCTCATTTTAAAAGGGAAGCCGATGGGAATAGAGTTGTATGGCACCCTTCGACACTGCAACATATACTTTCTTCGTCAGTCTTTCAAGGTGTTAGTAAATAATTCAAATCATTCTTATGGATAAATAGCGTTTACAGAAGAAAATAAAATATGGCTTGAAACAGGCAAATTCCTTTATTCAATTGAAGATACAGTTACAAATGTAGGCGTGTTGCTTGCTGTACGTGGGCTGTTCAAAAAGTATTGCAAAGGCCGAGTTGACATATAATGTGGACGATTAATTTAGTCGTGTACGAGAGCACTGGTGTCCTTTCATATCCTGTACTGTCCTTCGCTTACAATCCCCATCTGTTGCAGCTTTGAGTAACTTTATGGGTACTCTATACATTATTATGGGCACTCTATACATTCAAAGCCATCAATGGCGTGGCTCCACCTTATCTGACTGATATGATTTCGCCTGTTGAGATGGGTGTGAGGAGGCAGACACTCAGATCTGCGGGCGATGATGCAATCAATTTGGTTCAGCCGCACCGTCAGATCCGTACAAATTTTGGAGACCGTGCTTTCTGTGTTGCGGGTCCGGTGGAGTGGAACAGACTGCCACCCGGAGTGAAGAACTCCAAATCTATGGGCATATTTCGCGGAGCTCTCAAGACGCACCTTTTCAAAAAGTCTTATCCGTGATCGGAGAGGGCCCTTGAGGTGTGACACACACAAAAACGGCACTCTCTTATCATGTGTAATTAAAAATAAATAAGCCTGATATATATATATATTCTTATGGGCACTCTATACATTCTGGTTTCCCGAAAGGACAGCAACCTTCTCGTTTAAAACGCTCCAACACCACATTGGATGGATCTGCACCAGCCATTGCGTGATGCATCAAAAAAATGAAGGCTAACGCAGACAAAAACCACGTAAACTGCATTGCTTACACCTCTGCGGCACTACAACAAGTGTCATAGACCCCTAGAGTCTTTAGAATCTAGGGAGTCTCCCGCACAGGATTTCTTAAAAAAAAAAAAAAAAAAATTGCTTGAGAATGGTAAAGAGTATACAAGATTTTTTGTAATATCTGCGAGTGAGGAATACAAGAATTACTGCAAATTTATTTCTCAATTCGTTTTATAGTGTTATCAGATTTTATGGTGGATTAAAACAATTAAAAATCAATTATAAGAATTATTAGACCAAAGCGAGACAAGAGAAAGAAATTAGATTGGGTTACAATCAACTTGAAATAACCTAGAATTAAGATTCTCTAAGAAAAATACTTATATTAAACTTTTTAGAGTTTGTGTATTCACACAGTGAAAATCCAGTTTGATGAGAAAAAAAAAAAAATACAGAGTTTTATTTTCACAAATTGAGTGTTTATTTCACCTCAAGTACTCTCGACGTGTTCACGACATTATCATGAGCACACTATTACAAAAATGAAAAGTCAAAAACCATAGAGAAATAAAAATAATGAGTTACGACAAAGAGATACAATTTTTTTCTTTTTTAAATAGATTTGTGGAAAGGAATGCAATCCACCAACCTATTTTGCCTGGCCAGTTGCCTTCATGCGAAAGCAGAAGCTTGTGTGCATGAAACGGCATCTGTTGAACCAGGGTCGAAGTTATTGTCAAGTGGGCCAGACGCAAGGCCAATTAGGTAATAACAAAGGTGAAGCAGCAGGAATTTGAACATTGATGACGTAAGCACTAAGCAAGTCGAAAGTACTTAAGCTGAAATAAACACTCAATTTTTGAAAATAAAACTCTGTGTTTTTTTTAAAGTTTTATAATTTCTTACAATAAAGCGCTATTTTTGTAGATTCACACCTCAAGACCTTATTATTTAATTTCTACTTTATCAGACGATATTACAGCTAGGGAGTAGACAAAGCTTGTACTCACGAAGAGCAGGATCTTGTTGCGCGCCAGCAGCACGGCGGGCTGCGCCGTGGGGATGATGTGCGGCACGGCCTGCGGGGGGATGCGCAGCGCCCACTGCAGCTCCCAGGCCTGCGGGGCGCCAGGGCCCGCGCCCAGCTCATGGCGCATCAGCTGCACCAGGTCGCGCAGCACACCTGCAGGAGCGCCCCACGCCCGGCCCCAGCCCCACACAGAGTTGGGCTTGTAGGGCGGGCACACCACGCGCTGCTCAAAGTACTTCTCTATCACCTGCGGCAACACACAATATACACCATTAAGTAATGACATAGATGAGCAGAAACTAACTTACTGCATTGATGCATACTATATCCCACATTTGTCTCACTCCCGTCAAACGTTGCAGTGGTGTAGTCATACGAAATAAGACCATTTTGTCCAAATCCATTTTGTGTTTTGAAGCGCCGTGTATAAACTAGAGATGCAACGAATACTGATTTCGCCGAATACCTAATACCTAATATTCGGCGAGGCTCTTGGCCTAATATTCGGCTGTGGCCTAATATTCGGTGATTCGTCAAGAACTCAACTTTCCAGACCACCAACTATTGCAAGATATTGTCACTCGATGGAACTCGACTTATTACTTGATGGAGCGATTACTGGAACAGAAAAGAGCTGTGTCCTTGTACATAACAGATCATGATATATTGACCAATTTGTCACCATCGCAGTTGGAGCTGATGGAACAATGCATTAGACTTCTGAAACCGTTCGAAGAGATAACGAAAATAACCAGTTCTGGTCTGTCTTGCGTCTCTGAAGTGATACCACATGTTGCAATATTGTTGAAATACCTGGAAAAGGAAGAAACTACAGCAAAGACAACAGATTTATTGACAATGAGATTGACACTGAGAACTGAGCTTAAAAAGCGGTTTGACTTTGAAGATAACGACAAGTACTTGGTCGCCACTTTTCTTGACCCGAGGTTCAAATCTAGTTTCTTGGGAACTGTTCAGACAGAGAGAGCAAGACAAAAAATTATTTTGGATAATTTGAAGCAAAGTTGTGATGAGTCTAGTAGTTGCGAAAGCGATGATGATTTTGCGCCACCTAGTAAGAGACGTAACACTGATCAGAATGCAAGTGCAACTACGCTAGAAGAAATCCATGACAATTTCTGGGAATGCTTCGATGAAGTCGCTACAGCCAATATGGCAACTGAGGGGATGGAAAAAAGTGATATCGCTGGCGAGATTGACTTTTATTTGAAATGCGCTTGTATCGATCGTAGGGCAGACCCTTACAAGTGGTGGTCTGCAAACGCCAAACAGTATCCCAAGCTAACAAAATTTGTTAAAATGTATATCGCACGTTTAATAATAAAGAGAAATAACTCGAAAATTGGGAAAATCGAGATTTTGTAATAAAACGCAAGAACAATGCGAGAAGAATAGGTAGAATGCGACAGCCGTTCAATTTGGACGAATATGACCGAGATAAAACATCGGCCGCCTTTTTCATCCCATACAAGTTGTACTGGTTGTCTGAACTTCAAACGTGATTTCCCAACATTCATGTTTTTTGAGTTATTGCTCTTTATTATTAAACGTGCGATATGTCGTCACCTTGCAGTAGTGTGTACACTGTACAGTGAGAGACTATTTTCAGAGGCAGGTCTTGTGTATGAAGAAAAACGGAATCGGCTTTTACCAGCTAATGCAGAGAAACTGGTATTTATTCATCACAATCTGCCTCTAATTAATTTGAAATATTAAAACTACTTAACTAACTTTCCAAATAAATGCTTTTTGACTGAAATTGCGTTTTTATTTTAATAATTTTTGGTATTAGGTATTCGGCCGAATACTGGTCACTATTACGCCGAATACCGAATACCTAAAAAAGTGGCCGAATACCGAATAGTTGCCGAATATTCGTTGCATCTCTAGTATAAACCTTGTGGCTGCGTTCAGGACTGACTGTAGTCTCTTCAGCTGAATCTGTGGCCGTCCGGCATATATTGCATTGCAATGGTCGACTCTTGACATTAGGCAGGCGTTACCTATGGTTGCCATACCTGCAGCTCCTCAGTGGTCCACTGGTCTTTGTGGTCCGGCAGTGGAGCCAGGGTGAGCTGCAGGCTCTGCATGTGTACGGGGTGCAGGGCCACGCGCCCCGTCAGCCCGCAGTCCTCGGCGCGGAACATCACCACTCCGGGCTCAGGGCAGGCCACCAACGTCAACTGGAAACAATAACATTTCAATTTACAGCATTCTCATCAGGAGCCGTATAGCCTGTTTAATTTATGCAAGTCTGCAATAGTGTTTGGTGAGCGTGCTTTTGCAGTGGCGGCTCCAAGGGCATAAAACTGACTGCCACCTGTGGTTTGAGAGATTGCCGACAGCAGTGGCGGCGGTTAGCAGAAATGGCGGTTGATCTGTAGTGTTGGCGGCTAGGGTTTATTAAAGTGAAATTTATGTGTTTAGTTTTTTTTTTGATGTCCATGTATATATTATTATTTATTGATTTAAAAAATGTAATTTGTCATGTATGTTCCTTGACTTATAGGTTGGTATGCGGCTGACCACCCATACTGTAAAAAATGGTTCACTTTGCCAATGTCACCCCTGTTTCAGGGAAGGACGGCAAGAGTTGCAGGGCTTATGTTCATTTGAGATTAGGTTTTTATAATGTAGGACCACATGCGGCATATGTTAGCGCGAAATTATACATGTCTGCTTGTGGGAATGCATTTAATATAAATCTTAAATGATATATTATATCTTTGCAGCTTAGATTAGATTAGTCACTTCAAAAGACATCTCAAGATCCATCTGTTCAGCAAATCTTTTGGGGCGCCCTTTTAGTGACAATGTAAAAGCCATAATAATAGCTTTCTCCGGGCTGTTTAGCCGTGGTCTATTTGGTTTTATTCTCGGGAGGCCCTGAGCCTTCAAGGCTTATGAGCCAAAGAAAGTACGTAAGTAGGTAAGTATTAACACCGAGAAAATTCATTGTTAATCCTTTTTATATACAATTTCAAAGAACAAAGGAACAAGTTTATAAAGAAAGGAGTATAGAAGTGTTGTGTTACGGTGCTGTCCTGCTGCGGCTGCTGTATGAATCTCTGCAGGTGTCGGCGCATGTACACGGCGCCCAGGAACCTCTCCAGCGGGGGCATGGGCGGGGAGGGGGCCCCCGAGGGTGCCTCACAGGGCAGGCAGAGCGCCTCCAGGGCAGACACGGGCAGAGGAGTGGCCACGGCTCCTGCCCAGGCGCGCCCCCCCACCAGAACGCGGCCAGGACCTGCCACCACTGGAAAATAGTGCACAAGATATGATAAAGCGCGGTGGATAGAGGTACGACATGGGGTGTACTAGAAAAGAATGGTGTAAATAGAGCACTTCTGAATGTAAGAGTGGGCACAGAGCGCGACCTCCCACTGGCAGGCGGCCAGAACCTACCACCACTTTTTTTAAAGGAATCCTGTGCGGGAGGCTCCCCAATTCTTGAAAGTCTTGGGGGTCTCTGTCAACCTGGAAGGGTGTCGCAGAGGTGTTGCTTGAGTTCTTGCTTCTATCGTGAGGCGCTGCAAGGAAGTGGCGATTGATGTTTGTTTTGAATAAACCGGATTAAATTGGGAAAGGACAGATACTGGTAGATCAATCCATAAAAGGGCAATTCGGCAAAAGAATTAGTCATGAAAATGGCAAGTTCTCATAGTTTTGAGATTGACTGCAAAGGGATAAATGAGAGTAGTGCTACGAATTTCCCTTTCTGAAATGCGAGGGGGAGGGATTAATGAATGGAGCTCATTAGAACAAGCTCCGAAGAGCTTATGATGATGATGATATCCCCTACCTTTATGTTCCTGTGACCTTGCAGGGGAAGGCCGAGGTACGCTGGGAGACCCCGGCCAAGTGAACGGACTGCCTGTTGAACAACAAAACACAAAATTAATGAAATCTAATCTAATCTAAGCTGCAAAAATATGCGACATTGGGGATTCACATTATCTGCATTCTCACTAGCAGACATGTTTAAGTTTGCACTTGCACATGCCGCATGTGGACTTAAAATATAAAAACCTAAACCTCAAATGAACATACACCCTGCAACTCTCGCCGACCTTTGTGAAACAGTTGTGACATTGGCACAGTGAAGCATTTTATACAGCAGGGTGGTCAGCCGCATACCAACCATTATAAGTCAAGGAACTGTGAAGAAATGCAGGCAGAATTGAAAGCTTTTTCTTCAGAATGAAGTTGTCTGGTTTTTCAATTTTAAAAATAAAAAACAAAAAATATGCAAGAATCCTAACAGCAACAAGAGTAAACAAAACGGATAGGAAATATAAAGAAGATAAAGAGAGAAGTAATGTATGAGGTAAAATAAAATAGGTAAAAATAAATGTGATAAAAACAATAATGTCGGTGTTATAGCCGCGGGGATCAAGACAGGTTATTTGGAACCGGATAGCGCTGGTTCGAATCCCGCGACGATAACTTCGACCCTGGTTCAACAGATGCCGTTGCATTCACACAAGCTTCTGCTTTCGCATGAAGACAACTGGCCAGGTAAAATAGGTTGGTGGATTGCATTCCTTTCCACAAATCTATTTAAAAAAAAAAAAAAAAAAGATATTTACAAGATTATTTCACTTTGAGCCGCGCAATACACAAGAAGAAGTACACATATGATGCTGTACTGACCAGGCATGTAGGGCTGCGTGGGCGAGGAGTGGGTGGGCATGTGCTGGGACAGGGGGGAGGCCCCCGGGTGCTGCGGGGACGCAGGACTCACGTGCGCGCCTCCCAGCATGGGCGGCGACGTCAGGTTGAACGAACTGCCGTGCCCCTGGACAAACAACACACACAAATAAAGTTTTGCATGGTTTCTGTATTAACACTGAAAATTCATATTAGTTGATTTTCTACAAAATTTTATAGAAACAAAAATTCTAATGAAACACATTTTATTTTCTCTTGATTATTAATTATTATATCCCTTGACTTATAGGTTGGTATGAGGCTGACCACCCATACTGTAAAAAATGGTTCACTTTGCCAATGTCACCCCTGTTTCAGGGAAGATCGGCAAGAGTTGCAGGGCTTATGTTCATTTGAGAGGGTTTTTACATTGTAGGTCCACATGCGGCATGTGTGAGCGCGAAATTATGCGGGTCTGCTTGTGGGAATGCATTTAATATGAACCTCAAATGATATATATCTTTGCAACTTAGATTTAGATATTATTGCCTATTGTTCTCTTATGTGTACAATGTTATTTGTATTGTGACATTTTGGTGTCTCACTGTTAGTCTGTACATCCTTGTTAAATGAATAGTATATTTATTTTATTTTAATTAATATTTATGAACGTTTTCAATCTGTTGATTATCTTCAGGTACAATGATTGTACCATTATTTGTACGAGTATATGTTAATTAAAATAAAATGAATAATCAAATGAAAATAAGACGGTGTTTCATTAGAATTTTTGGTTTCATAAAATTTAGTAGAAAACAAATAAAACTTACAGTGTTCATTCAAACAATACAGAGGACATATTCATTCAACACAGTTCAGGGTGTAAGACTGCTTGTTGGAAGTATACCTAAAGTAATTGAGAAGCTCCCTTTTTATTTAATTGTCTGAGCTCAGTAGTTAGCAGTGGCGAAGGGTGCCATACAAGCCGGTTTCCATCAGTTTCCCGTTTAAAATGAGGCAGAAATGATAATAAAGTAGGATGCATGGTTTCAATGGGGAAAAATACGTATTGTTCCTTTGGTTTCAAATGTATCTTTTTACTTTGTGCCTATATTTTTTAACTACTTTGTTACATAATTTTAAAAGGGATGCCGATGGTAACCGGCTTGTATGGCACGCTTCGCCACTGGTAGTTAGAGTACTTAAACTTCATGCTGAGAGCTTGGATTCGAATCTCACCAAGAAATCAGAAATGTTTTAACGTTTCGGTGTTTACTTCAAGCCCAAAATAAAATACCGGCAAGGTTTACTCAGCCTACAAAAGAAATGTGTATGAGCTATTTCGGGAGCTGGGAAACTCCAACTTCAACCGGATTTGTTGCCATAAAGCCAGCCCCCGTACCTTGTGTGCTGGAGCGGTGCATTATTGGGGGATGAAGGGGATGATCCCTACGTACAAAATAGGAAATTAGGTGCCTAATAATATCTGTACAAAATGTAGGAAAAGTAGAAGCTAAGAGGTGAGGACCTGCACAGTGCCCAGTCTGGTGATATGTATGTAGTGTCTGTGCCTGTGTGCTGTATGGTGGTGACCTGGTGGAGTGCATGCTCAGGTGAGCACCAGACTATCTTACAAGATCATCCCCTCTTGCAGGATTTAGCTAGAGCCGCTACTGCTTGTGTGGCTAGTTGCGTTGCGTTATGGCCCTACCCATACTAGACGGGGGGTTGTCGTCCTCAGCCACTACATACCTGATGAGGACTAGCAGGATGTGGCGTGTGTGGCTGTGAGTGTGGGGTGTGTGGAGCAGGGGGAGTGAGGGGCGCGGGGAAGCGCAAGCCTCCTCCCTCCCTGGGGGAGACGGGAGACGGGGGGTTGTCGTCCTCAGACACCACCCGGGATGTGCTTTCCGACACATACAGCGACAGGAAGCTCTGCAACAAGCAACATCAATACATAAGTCAATAGAACTAGTCCCATGCTGAAAAGAATCACAGTCACAATCACATTTTTTTATCGAAAAAATGAGCTTTCACACTTCTTAAATTTTGCCAGAGGAAAGCACCCTGAGTATAAGACATTGCAAACACTCCCCTCGATTGCATGAATAGAAAAATCTATGGAAGAAAAAAAGTGGACTCTTAGTGCACGGTCAAAGTGGACTCTTAGTGCACGGTCGAAGGGAGTTTACACTGTCATGTCTTATATTCGGGGTAAAGAAATGAATTAGGAGACAATCCAGTTCTGCCCATCAGATTCCTATTTACTGCATCTTCCAACTGCAGTCAGCCTCCTTTCACCTGGGTGGCAAAAATCATTTTTGGAGGACAGAAAACTGATCATGTCACTCCTATATTGCAGCGTCTTTACTGGCTGCGTGTCCCAGAGAGAGTGGAGTATAAAGTGTGCCTTATGGTATTCAACTCTTTCAGACGAGAGGCCCCATCTTATTTGACTGAACTGTGTGAGGTTGGGAAGATTGTTGGTAAGCGGTGCAGCCTTCGCTCAGCGAGGGGTGATGCTATCAACAGGCTTAAAATGCCACCTCGACGGAGCAGAACGGGCTTTGGGGATAGAGCGTTTGGCTCAGCGGGACCGGTATGGTAGAACCAGCTACCTCTGAAGCTGAAGACGGCGGCCGGTGAAGAACGCTTCAAGAAGAAATTGAAGAGTTACATGTTTTCCAGGAAGCAAGCGAAGGATGCGCGCTCTCGGGGTAGCTGGAGCCACTAAACGGCGCCCAAAAGAGAAAAATTATCCAACTATAAATATCCATTCAAGAACACAGAAGCCTCTTATCTTCTGTACATTCAAGCCGCCTGGCTACAAGATACGCAACGCAAAAAAAAAAAAACGCAACTAAGCTACACATATAGTGTAACTTCTTGCAGCGTTATCCCCGAAGGGGTCGCATGTGGCGAGTTGAACCTATTTATTTTTACAGGTAAGGGGAGATACATCTGGATATTTGCTCACCTTTAACCCCTGTGTAGGAGTGAACTCCCCGACCACGGCGCTCCTGTCAAACCTGGAGTAGGCCCCGTCTCTGATGGCCACTACCCCTCCTCCTCTCACCGCCACCTCGAGGCAGTAGGCACCTTGGTACGCCACGCGAATCTGGAACCAGAAACTTACTTAGTACGTAACACCTCCTAGTATGCAAGAGGTATTGCTTGAATTGTTGCTTCTGTCAGCAAGGAAGTGGTGATTGATGTTGGTTTTGAATAAAACCGGATTAAATTGGGATGGGCACACAGATACTGGTAGATCATTCCATAAACGGGCAGTTTGGCAAAGAATGAGTCATGAAAACGCCAAGTTCTCATCGTTTTGAGATTGACTGCAAAGGGATGAATGAGAGTCTTCCTACGAGTTTCCCTTTCTGAAATGCGAGGGGGAGGATTAATGAATGCAGCTCATTAGAACAAGCTCCGTGGTTATATCGGTAAAAAAGACTTTTGAAGAGGCATTCCAACTTTTCTTCAGTGTGCAGACGATGTGATGATGATGTTAGTTTATGAGACTACTGAGAATCCTCACCTTCCTCCAGGACTGTGGCACCAGGGTGAAGGCTTGCACGGGCACCTGCGGGCGGGATTGCTGCAGGCCCAGGTGGGGGGTGGAGGGCAGGCGGCCCAAAGCCACCAGGGGGGCGTACGTCTCCTTCAGCGCAGCCATCAGCTGCAGCAGGTCCTTGCTCCTGCAAGACAGTAGCAACACAACATTTCATAAGGGTGAACTGCTCTACTGACAAACTCACACGTGAACAAGTCATCCAATGGGGTGACATAAAATGCAACTAAGATACACATATAGTGTAACTTCTTGCCTGCGTTGTCCCCGAAGGTAATTATTTTTACAGGTAAGGGGGCCGGCCTTTCATCAACAACTTTCAAATGAAGTGGGAGTTTCCCAGCTCCTAGGGGGACTGGTTCTCATTTCTTGTGAAGGCAGAGTAAACCTTGAGATCCAACCCTTGCTCTCGGCATGGAATGTAAGCATTCTACCAATTGAGCTATCGACCTTTTTACGAGCTTGGTCGTCGTCGCTACAAAGCGCCAATTCTCAAGCAAGACCCAGTTGCTGGATGGACCTTTGGTGACCGGCCATTGGTAAAGGTTTATGAATTTTTCAGCCCAGCGAAGAGCAAATTTGAAATATAAATGGTATATTTTTTGTGCTCCGCCGGAATCCGAATCCACGACCTTCCATTTACGAGGCCGAAGCGTTACCACTGAACTACTGACCGGGCAACACCCCGTTATTTTGAACCCTCCTGTGTTTCCATCCGTGGCAGTGAGCAGCACTGATCTTGCTAGAAGGAAATGTAAAAGCAGGTGACCTGTTGAGGAAGTCCTCCAGCTGGTGGTGTATGAGGGCGTGCGCGTTGACTGCGCCGGGAGCCGCCGCGGGCCTGAGGCGCAGCCGGCCTCCCGCCCAGGTCACGGCGCAGCGGGCCAGGCCCCCGGGCCCCGCCCCCAGCACCAGCCGCCGGTAGTCGTATGACACGATGGACACGTGCGCCTCCGCGGCCTCGCGCTCTGACACAAACAAACATAAACACATGGCGGAGAAAGTCAAGGGAAAGAATTTAGGGAGGAAGTGGAATCAAGCTATAAATCTGTGCCTCCTGTGAAAAGTGATACAACTCAAAAATCATCATTTTACAGGAGAGCAAAAACAAGATTTAAAAAATTCTAATTCATGAACTTAGTGGGCTAGGTTACACATAAGTACCTTATTTTGTAGATAAAAACATTCACTTTCACTGTGCATTCTAATTTTTATGGTTACTATTATAGTTTACAAATAATTTATTAAACTCTGTCAGTTGTACCTTTTTTTTGCCTGTACTTGTATCATTTATTACGTGATAAATGATACAAGTCGAGTTATATTATATTGCACCTATAAGTTGTCTTTGAGTAAAGTGATACACAAAAAGCTTAATATTTTTTAAATTTAAAAACTCATAAGATAATGGTCCAGGCAGAATGTTGCTCAAACTAATTATAAAAATACTACCCCAAAGACACAATTGTTGTACTTAAAATAGTAGTATTTTCATAATTTACCTGAATCGTATAACTTGGCTAAAATTCCAGTCAAAAATTGGTGTAAAGTGATATAAGTCGAGATGTATCAGTCTTTGCTAGAGATGTATACAGTCTTTGCTAGAAACTTGCAGCTTTAAGCACAGCGGCGGCTCTTTATTATTTTTTATTATTTCTTTTCTTAGATCTATGGTTGGCGCTCGCGCAGCGACGATCAAATTAAAGAGGTCTGGGTTTAATATTCAAAACCTATATCAAAATCTACAGATATATGACGATGTCGGTTCCTAAAGTGTAATTTCTGTTTTTGGAATAGTATCTATGACATTATTGAGTGAAAGAAGTGTAAATTACGTGAATTGAATAGTTTTATCGGAATATATGGAGGTACCTACATGACAGTACGAAGTATTGTGAACATTTCTTGGTTTTGTTTGGCACCTGAGAAGTGAGCAGATAAGGATTAAATCAAGATATTTGTTTGAAATGGTGGAAAGGTCCTTGAAATTATGCGCATATTTAATATTGGGTCACTATTATATCACAAACAATCACAAAGTATAGTGATGTGAAGATGGACTGATAAATTTGGTATTTGCCGTTTAATACTGAGAACGGCAACCTGCTTCCCCAAATGTAGGGAAATTATAATGTGAATTTATTGATATTGATATGTTCATGATTATGTGATTGACGTTTATTATGTGCTATACTCAGAGTGAACTGATAAATATAAAACTTTCCTCTTCATGCAGTATAATTACAACTGAACTCAGGCAACTTCTAAAAAAATGCAGGCATTGAAGTCAATAATTCATACTAGATATCGGCGTACGCGTTCCAAATCCAAATAAAATTCAAGCTGTGTATTCTACTCCAAACAAAAATTCAAGTGTGAACAGTGAATTGTAGCGGGATTCTCGACATGTATTCCAACGAGAGGCAGTCTGCCCTCGCATTGATTTTTGGATGTAAAATGTGGTTTGTGTTTTCGTTCTGTGCACTGTTTACTGGAACTTGTTACGTGATTGCTGGCGCTGGACACATATCTGACACCACCGGCTGCTCCGCCCGTCAGTTCCAGTGCGCCAACGGGCGCTGCATTCCCTGCACCTGGGTGTGTGACAAGGACGACGACTGCGACGACCACTCTGATGAGAGCCCCAAGGAGTGCCAAGCTACAGGAGGCTGGGTGTTGCACGGCAAGAGGGCCCAGCGTAGAGACGCGGGCATGGGCGAGGACAGCCTGCCAGGAGCTACTCCGGCAAGGAGCTTGCCGACTCCCCCCCGATATTTGCCCGATTTATTTTATATTTATAATTTAATAATTTTTTTAATACCTTAACGATTATGATAATGATTTGATTGTTTTAAATATTTGACATTTTTATTTTGACATTTTTATGTACTTACACTTTATATAATAATTGTTATTATTTAATATAATTAATTTATTTTTGTAATTAATAAACCCCATGTTCGCCAATATAAACGCAGTTCCACTCTGCAGAAAAACCGCCATAAACTTGCTCAGAGAGAATGAATGGGTGTTTGGAACTTGGAATGTCAGAAGAATGAATGAGTGTAAGGAGAAGGAAATCGTGAATGTGATGAATGAAAAAAGAATACAAGTGATGGGTGTGACAGAGACAAAAATGAAAGGGAATGGTGAAAAAGTATTAATGAATGGTGAACTGTATATCTGGTCAGGTGTGGAAGATGGGAATGAAAGACAGGGTGTGGGTGTGGTTATAAGTGAGAATGTAAAAGGATGCATAACGGGCTACCAAAGAATCTCTCCAAGAGTTTTGACTGTTAAACTCAAAACAAACAGGATGAAAATTTTCTTGGTGGCCTGTTATGCACCTGTAGATTCAGAGTGTATGGACGTGAAAATGAGATTCTGGAATGAGTTGAATGCAGTTGTGCGCGAAAGCAAGAAGAATGAATACATTATAATTTTGGGAGATATGAATGGATGGGTAGGTACGCAAAGAGATGAGTGTGTGAAAATTGTTGGTCCTAGTGGACGAGGTGTAGTCAATGATAATGGGCGACACCTGATAGCTTTGTGTGCAGAGCACAGCCTTTTTGCATCAAACACATGGTTTCGACATAAGGATGTGCATCTGTACACAAGGCAGATTGTGGGAAGTCGCACAATCATTGACTACATCTGTGTGGATGAAAGACTGAGAGGAGCCGTAAGAGATAGCCGTGTCTATCGTGGGCCTGAAATAGGCAGTGACCACTATCTCTTATGCGCTAAAATAATGATTGGAGAAGTAAGAAAGAAGAAACGTAAGAAGAAAGTAAGAAAGCCAAGAATAAAAGTAGAAAGTCTGAGTGATGAAAATGTGAAAGTGAAGTATAAATCAGAAATACAAAAAAAGTTAAGTGTGAATGAACTTGAAAAGAATGTTAATGAAAAAGATATTGAAAGCATGTGGAAGTTTATGAAAGAAGGAATGATTGAATGTGCTCGAAAAGTATGTGGAGAAACGAAAGGTGGAAGATTGAAAGGGGATGCCTGGTGGAATGCTAAAGTAAAAGAGGCTGTGAAAGTGAAGAAGGAATGTTACAAAAAGTGGCTGAACGACAGGAATGATAGAAAGCTAGAAGATGAATATAAGATAGCCAAGCAAATGGCGAAGAATGTAGTTTATGAAAGCAAAGCGAATGAACAGAGAAAGATTGATGAAAAAATGAACAGGAGTTTCACCGACAGTAGGAAGGAATTCTGGAGATGGGTCGGTGCCAATAGGAATAAAGATTCTGCATTGACCACCCCAGGAATCAAAAGTGCTGTTGGTGAGATGGTATGGGAGAAGGATGAAGTATGTAAGAGATGGAAAGAATATTTTGAAGGGATTTTTGGTCGGGGCGAAAGAATTTTGTTTAGAAAAATGACAGAAGAGAATGAATTTAGGATTTTGAAAGAAGAAATAAAAGTATCTATTGAATGTTTGAAGAATGGAAAGTCTGCTGGGTTTGATGGAATAAATGGTGAAATGTTGAAAGCAGGAGGTGAATGCGTGATAGATTGGATGTACGAATTATGTAAGCTTTGTGTGAATGCAGGAGTAGTACCGATGGATTGGAGGAAGGCAGTCATTGTTCCCATTTACAAAGGTAAAGGGGACAAAAAAGACTGTCAGAACTTCAGACCAATCAGTCTACTCAGTATACCAGGAAAAGTCTTCTGTAAGGTGATTATAAAAAATGTGATTCTGACTACTAGTGAAAGGATTTCCGATATACAGTCCGGCTTTATGGCCGGTAGAGGCTGTGTTGATCAGATTTTTACTCTACGACAACTTGTTGAAAAACAATTGTCGGTGAGGCGGAAGCTGTTCACGGCCTTTGTAGATCTGGAAAAGGCTTTTGACTCAGTAGACAGAGGTATGTTATGGGATGTTTTGAAAGCATACGGAGTGAATGGGGCTCTCCTAGGTGCGGTGCATGCAAACTATGAAAATAGTACAGCATGTGTTCGTATTGATGATGAGTATAGTGAATGGTTTGAAGTTTTTAAGGGTGTAAGGCAAGGATGTGTGATGAGCCCATGGCTATTTAACATAGTCATGGACAAGTGTGTTCGAGATGCTAGACTTGATGATTGTGGATTAATGATAGGAGAGAGCAAAGTGAGTGTTCTACTGTATGCGGATGATGCTGTTCTTGTATCGGACTCAGCAGTAGAATTGCAAACGATGCTCTCTAGATTGAACGAAGCTCTGCTAGGTAATTATTTGAAATTGAATGCAAGTAAGACGAAAGTTTTGATTTTTGAAAGAAATGAAGAAAATACGAACTACGAATTTAGAATAAACGGAATGAATGTTGATGTGGTAAATGAGTTTGTATACTTGGGAAGTAAGTTTGAGAAAGATGGAAGAATGACAGGTGAACTTGAAAGAAGAGTAATGAAGGGCAGGTGTGTACTGGGTGCCACAGCTTGTATCGCCAAAAATCAAAACATTTCTAAAAATGCTCGATTGGCGGTACGCAGTGGCATACTTTTACCCACCTTGATGTATGGAAGCGAGGCCTGGACGGTGAATGAAAGTGAAATTAGTAAAGTCCATACTGTTGAAATGGACTTTCTAAGAAGTATGATTGGGAAAAAACGGAGTGACAGGGTGAGGAATGATTTTGTAAGAAAAGAATGTGGTGCAAAAGAAAGTGTGAAAGTGAAGATTAAAAGAAGTTTGTTAAGATGGTTTGGGCATATGGAGAGAATGAATGAGGAAAGACTGACGAAGAAAGTATATGTTGGTAGAATAGATGGATGTCGTGGTAGAGGAAGACCGAGAAAGGTATGGATGGACCAAATATCCGAAATTGCGAATGAATGGAATATCCAGAGTCATAATAAAAGAAGAGCTTGTATGAAGAAGGTTATGACTCTGGAGGAAATGAAAGAAGTATGCAAGGATAGAAAGAAATGGCGGTTGATCTGTGATGTTGGCGGCTAGGGTTTGTTAAAGTGAATTTGGTTTTATGATTTAGTTTTTTATGTCCATGTATATATTGTTATTTTTATTCTTTGATTTTAAAAAATGTAATTTGTCATGTATGTTCCTTGACTTATAGGTTGTTATGCGGCTGACCACCCATAATATAAAAATTGGTTCACTTTGCCAATGTCACCCCTGTTTCAGGGAAGGACGGCAAGAGTTGCAAGGCTTATGTTCATTTGAGATTGGGTTTTTATATTGTAGGTCCACATGCGGCATGTGTTAGCGCGAAATTATACATATCTGCTTGTGGGAATGCATTTAGTATAAATCTTAAATGATATATATCTTTGCAGCTTAGATTAGATTAGATTAGATTATCAATATTCACGATAGATTTGTAAAAAACAATGTGTGGATCAATTACTAAAAGGGATACAACTTGACTTATATCACTTTTCACGTTTTTTTGCCTAAATCCTGCCAGTTATATTTCCTAAACTATAGCAGATAGAAGAATGTGAGTAAGACCAAAAAATCGCTAATTTTTTTCTGATTATTTCTATGTAAAAATCTCAAAAAGGGTATAACTCGAGTTGTATCACTTTTCACAGGAGGCACAGAAATATGCTCTTTAAAAAAAATACATTACTAGTTTTCTCTACTCCCATTTGGTAATTTACTAAATACAAAACGGCTAATGCTATCACAATGCCATACATTTCTACAGCTCGCTCCCCCAGTTCTTGTTTGCCGTAAGACCAATTCTGTCAAATATGACTTTTTAATGCAATTGTCTTAAGAATCTAATTCTACACAATCTGAGCTAAGAATAAATTGCACAGAATCTGCACTCGACTTTCTTGCATAAATTAACCCACTGTATGACGTTTGTAAAGCTAGAATCATCTACCAGCTTTTGCCGTTTCAATAAAAATATAATAAACCAATAATAAATCATAATTTTTTTATCACAAAACGTTTGTGTCCTTTATATAAATAATAAAAAAAGTGAAAATAAAACAAGATTTTTTAATAACTAAATAATAAATCAATTTTATTCCACCGCGGTGTGTACCTGCATACTCATACACTACACAAACAGCCATATAAATAAGTGTTTTTAGGCTTTCATGGCCGGCTTCAGATGATGATGATAATGATGTAGACTCTATCTTTCCAGGCTTGTAGACCATGTTCAATAATTGTAGGCTGCTTTATTCTTTCTTCTTTTTGTAAGGCTGCTACGTTTCGTCAGTGACGTACGACTGACTTCTTCAGGGCTTGTACTTCGATCGCTTTGATTAGAGCATGCGGTATTTTGAAAAGTCGGCCTTGGAAACGGCACCTAAAAAACCGCGATATTGGTTTCGATATGTGGATGATACCTTTGTCGTTTGGAGCCACGGAGAAAATGAATTAAAAAATTTCTTGACACATTTGAATAGCATAAACCAAAATATAAAGTTTACAATTGAAAAAGAAAATAGTGACCATTCTATACCATTTTTAGACGTATTAATAACTCGGACACAAGAAGGTACACTGAATCATAAGGTTTATAGAAAGCCTACTCACACAGACCGGTACCTTCATAAATGATCCAATCATCATCCAAGCCAGAAAAGAGGCGTGATTAAATCATTAATGGATCGTGCTTTGAGAATATGTCAACCCAGTGCACAAAAAACTGAAATTGAACATTTAAAAACAGCTCTCGTAAGCAATGGTTACACAAAAAGAGAAATTAATCGCGCTACACATAGTAAACACTCAACCAACACAAAGACACAACAGGACACACACACACAAGGTTCTTATTCCATACATCAAACATGTATCTGAGAAAATTGGTAAAATCCTAAAAAGATACCAAATAAAAACCGTATACACACCCACAAGGAAAATACAACACAGCCTACGTTCCGCCAAGGACAGTCTGGACAGATTGGACTGCCCTGGGGTTTATAAAATTCCTTGCAGCTGTGGCTTGTCATACATTGGAACCACAAAAAGGTTTATTAATACAAGGCTCAAGGAACATAAACGTTACTGCAGACTAGGCCAAACTGATAAGTCAGCGGTGGCTGAACACGCGTTGCTCGATAACCACGACATTAATTTCAAGGATACAAAAGTACTTGCAAAAACCGGTGGTTATTATGCTCGTCTAAATAGAGAGGCCATAGAAATTTACAAAAATAAAAATTTTAACCGAAAAGAGGAGGGAATGAAAGTAAATAAAATATGGCGTCCAGCTCTGGAAAGTTTAAAATTTCAAACACTGCCTTTCCCGCCAAATTTACAAGCCCCGCCCACTCCACATAGACACATAAATACCGCATGCTCAAATCAAAGCGATCAGTCGAAGAAGAAGCCCTGAAGAAGTCAGTCGCACGTCACTGACGAAACGTTGCAAAAAGAGAAAAAAGAATAAGCAGCCTACAATATTGAACATGGCCTACAAGCCCGGAAGGATGGAGACATCATCATCATCAACATTAAACTTACATATTTTCAAAAAAAAACAAAAAATACATGAAGGATTAAGAGTAGCTGCCATACGTTTTTTTTGGTTTCTTCAATATTTAACATTCTCCTGGCGTTTATTTTAAAAGTCTGAAGGTTTTTCCTCAATGATTAATTTGGTTTTGTTTATGTCAACATTTTTTGAAAGAAAACTTTTTTCAATGACAATTTTTTTCCAACAAAATTTTGAAAAACCTGATTTTCACAAAAAAGTCCAATTTATAAGTAAAAAAATCAACTGTTTTGATGCTACACAAACAATTATAATTTAGCGATATGTAATGATATGTAATAGGACAATCCCGCTAAGTGAATATTTTTCATACCCGCTATACCAACTAAAAAATACATTGCTCTGCAGGCGGCCATTTTGAATGTCTAGGCCTCATACTCGAATTTAAAATGCATTTTAGTAAACCCCATAAATGTTGGAAGAAACTTTTTTTCTACGGCAAATTTCTTAGAACAAATATTTAAAAAGTAAAATTTCATACAAAGTGTCTTATATATAAAAGAATAAAAAAAACTGAATCTTTTTTTTTTAATTTTCAAAAGTCATTTTTTTCTTCGAGTTCTGTCGATGGGTCGAACGTTTTCCCATACTTAGATTTTTTGTAGATTGTGAGTTTAGGCATTTTAAGGTATCTTCAGGTACCAAGCAGTATCAGACACTAAAATATCGTGAAAACTATCACAACCAGTTTTAAGATGTCAAAAGATAATTCAGAGCAGGACGAGCAGTTTGAAGGTATTTCATGACAATACTGGAACAATCTAAAAATAAAAGCACCAGTACCAACAAAACAATGCCGTATAGCAAACGCAGTCATGTTTCATGCCACTATAAGACAATTGCTAGCAACACAGGCACGCTTAAGATACTATTACCAGCAAAACGAAAAAAGGGCAGAAAAAGACAAGTTATACACTTAAATGATAATGAACGGGTCGAGCATCATTATAAACCATCACCAGAAAATTAAAGAGCAGAAATAAGAAGCAGGATAAAGACTTCAGCACCTGCACAACAATAGGAAGTAGCACAATCAGGCCTGGGATTCTACCATAAAATTGTCCACTTTTTGTTGTTGTTGTTGGTCAGTTCTCATGTATCTTTTAAAAATCAAAGCAAGGGTAAAGTGTGCTGGCGAAGCCGGACTTTAACCCTTTGGCTGCGGCTGGCATGCATAGATGTCATGACGTAACGTGCATACAGTGCGGCTGGCATCTATGCATGTCATCGAAGTTTAAAGCTTCCCCTGACATCGGTGTTCAAATTTTTCAAACTTTTTTTTTGCTTACATTATAGGTACACTAATATAATCTCACATTATACATATTTTGAAAATATTCTTTCTCAAATATTTCGTCAGAACAGCTCGATCTCTCGTCCCGCGCGTGTGTACCAATGTTTATAAACAAAATCCAGGCAAGCATACTCTATTCAGATAGGTATAACTGTTTACGTTTTTTGTTTTTTTGTAAAATAACTAATAATTTTTTTTCTTTAGTGACGAGTATTTAAGTGAGTAAAAAAAATGTTTAAAACCTAATGGATATAAAATCTGGTTATGGAATGTGCGTATAATATATTTTTTTTAATAATATTATTGTGATTTACTTGTTTTTACATAAAACAACAAGTAGAAACATGTGTTGAAAGTTTGGGATTTGTGTTCCTGGATAACTAATGAATATACTTTTTCATAAATTTTGAAGTTAGATCAAGTAATTAAGGTAGGAAATCAATTTATGTGTAAAAAAACAACCTCAAAAAAGTATTCCGTTCTGGCGGTGCGTATGTAGCAAATAAATTCAGAATCGAAAAGGTTAAACTGCCCGTAGGGCCTAGCAGCCAACCGTGCGAGAGCGCGGTTTGGTCTGCTAGTAAGTAATATAAATAAGAAAGATTTAAAAATTTAATTATTAAAAATCAAAATATATGTTGTATATGTTTACAGGACGAGTACAATTTATTAATGTACTACTGGTTTCGAAAATACGATTTCATTTTAATATTTAAAAAACACATTTTCTTGACTTATAGGGTATGAGGCTGACCACCCAAACTGTAAAAAATGGATCACTTTGCCAATGTCACCCCTGTTTCAGAGAAGGTCGGCAAAAGTTTTAGGGTGTATGTACATTTGAGGCTTGGATTTTATTTATAAGCACAAATAAAGGTACAAAAGAATGCGATGAGATGGTTTGGGCATGGGGAAAGAATGAATGATGATAGACTGACAAAGTATGTATACAAAGAAAGTGTGAAAGGAAAGAGAGGGAAGGGACGACCGAGAAAAGTATGGAGTGATCAGATCAGATCAAAAATCAAAATAGCTATGATGATCGCCGATCTTCGTTAGAAGTGGCACAAGAAGAAGAAGAAGATCAGATTGAGGAGATTGTGAAGGAATGGGATATACAAAGTGAGCGTAAAAGAAGAAAATGCATGAAAAAGGTGATGGATATGAATGAATTGAAAGAGGTATGTAAGGATAGGAAAAAATGGAGGCAACTCTGCAGAGGCTCTGGCCACCCCTAGCGGAATGGCGACAGAGTTACAGTTACAGCATTCAGAATTTGTAAGCGCGAACTACACGTATTTGTTTGTGGGCATGAATTTGATATGAGCTTTAAATGTTAATACATCGCACGTTTAATAATAAAGAGAAATAACTCGAAAATTGGGAAAATCGAGATTTTGTAATAAAACGCAAGAACAATGCGAGAAGAATAGGTAGAATGCGACAGCCGTTCAATTTGGACGAAGATGACCGAGATAAAGCATCGGCCGCCTTTTTCATCCCATACAAGTTGTACTGGCTGTCTGAACTTCAAATGTGATTTCCCAACATTCATGTTTTTTGAGTTATTGCTCTTTATTATTAAACGTGCGACATCTTTGCAACTTAGAATGTTGATTGTAGAAAGGTTACAAAGGGAATGCCTCATCAATTAAAGATTTTATTATTTGAACTTAAAAAATAATAAGACTCGTTTAAAATTGTAATCACATTAATTTAGATGAAATATTTGAGGAATTCACTAGCAAACCACGCTTAGTTAAAAAAAAAGTTTTTTTTGCACTGGCTTATAGGTTTGTACGACTAATAGGTTGGTATGAGGCTGACCACATATACTGTAAAAAATGGTTCACTTTGCCAATGTCACCCCTGTTTCAGGGAATGTCGGCAAGAGTTGCAGGGCTTATGTTCATTTGAGGTTTGGATTTTATTTCTGTACCTGAGAGCCAACTTGTCTTAACTCCAAAAACACAATTTTACAGTAAGAGCAAAATAAGAAATTTATTCTACTTATTCTCTCATAACTTTTTTAATAATCGTAATACAAAATAAATATTTATACACTACATGGAATATAATACAATACATTTATATGATTAGAGAGTTTTGCGAAAAAAATATTATTTTAGACATTAGTGGACTTAAGTCTTTCTGGCTCTGAGAAATTTTCTTTCCACTAATGTCTGTATGGAGTTGAGTTATCTTGGTTCTAATTCTCACCCAAGGTTTTTGTATAAAAAAAACAATCAATAACATTTAAAACATAACTTTATTCATACACAAGTACCTACATCTTTAATAATATTTAATGCCTAAGTATTAAGAATCATTCATATTATCTTCTTTAAAAGGAAATGATCGGAAATAATCTTTGCACTCTTCTGGAACCCATTGCAACATAGCTTTTTTTATTTTTTTAAGAAAGCCTGTGCGGTAGACTCCCTAGATTCAAGAGTCTCTAGGGGTCTATGACACTTTTTATAGTGCCGCAGAAGTGTTGGTGATGGGGCCGTTAGCTGTGCAGTGCTGTGGTGTAAAATATCTTAGTATTTTTTTTTGCTGATGGGATTTTTGTGAGCTCTCAACTGTGGAAGAGTTGCTAGAATCTCGGCAGGCCTCCTTTTGTTTATTCTTAGGCCAACTACAGAAAAGTCCCCATCTTCAAATGATGTTTTGTAGAAGAGTTTGGCATATTCTCCTCTGCGTACCTGCATCCATATACCATTGCTGATATGGATGCTGGTGTTCCATCTTCCCATTTCTTCCGGTGAACAAATGGCCCACTGTTTTCAAAGAGGGAAGAAAATGATCAAAAAGAACTTAAAGTCATAGGATAAACGCAATTGGCTACAGCTTCGTACAAAGTTCACCAATCGTTACATGTGAAAGTATGAATTGTTTTTTAAACATTTCTTTCGCCTCTCTATGATACTGTGGGAGGCATCCACCTCCATATGAGTATGACCACGTAACAAAAATTTGTGGTTGATCGTCTCCAGTGATGGATATTTGTTCATCAAGATGAAGAGCATCAACACCATCATTATATTGTGGTTTTGTCGTGGACAATTGACTCTCCAAACCATTATGGACTTAATAATAACTGTTACGCATGTAAGTTCCTCTTTCTTTTTCTGGTCTTGACTGCTGTTGCCAGTCCTGACTGCTGTTGGTCTTCACAATCACTATCTGTGCTTGAATAGGGAACTAGCGAATTAGAGGTGTTCATTATATTATTTTCTTGACCAATATCACATAATGATTGATATACTTCTAGATCTTGAACACTCTGGAATATACTCAGAGCTCGAGTCTTCGAAGTCGGACTCAGAGATGTAGGTACATTGCATCTGCAACAAATTACTCGTAATGTGTTTTTATTAGAAGAAGCTTAGTAAGAAAAATATTCAACATTGTCTGAACATTGATTCCTACTATTCGTATTGATCGACGGAACCTCACATCTTTTAGTTTTATTTTCACAATTATCATCATGAACAATCAACGTAGATCAGGTGTATTTGAACCCGAGGATGGAAGAGCATGGAGACATATCCAATACATTTAAAGTGTTGTAATTAATACCAACATGTAATCTGGCTAGAATTTAAAACTTTGATTATATTTCTTATTATTTATTCAGTTGTGGTCATCATGAATACCGAAATAGGTATTTTAAAGAATCTATGTTTAATTCCCATCTTGTTCACTTTGATTTTGATGCAATGCCAAATTCATTTTTTTTTTTGTTCTTTTCGAATAATTCTTAGTAGAAAACATTTTCTAAGTAGTTATTTCTTATTTTAAAATGCAATTTTGTATTTCTCACGTCAAAGAACAGCTAAAAAGGCACAAAACGACACGAACTACACGCGGGCAACAACCTCAAAGTCACACACAAAACATCTTAAGCAGCTAAGTAGCATAAAATATTTAGGGCCAAAACGTCTTAAGGTATTTTAAGTTGTTTTGGCTCTAAACCAAACAGTATTTAAGACGTTATGGATTTTGGTTTTCTGCTAAACTGCAATGGATTGAGATCTATGTCTTTGCGGCCTGGATAGAATATGCGGCATATGTTTCGAATTTGTACTTAACTCATTTTCCCCAAAAATGGAGTTTAGACATGTTGGCTCTCAGGTACAGATTTGTAAGTACACAATCAGCATTTGTAAGCGCGAACTATGTGTGTTTGTGGTGTTTGTTTGTGGGCATACATCTGAGAGCTTTGAATGAATATATCCTTGCAACTTAGATTATAGATTATAGCTGTCTTTGCATTGGATTTAAAAAAATGTTATTCTGTATTT
This sequence comes from Agapetus fuscipes, assembly GCA_951799405.1. Lineage (NCBI taxonomy): Eukaryota > Metazoa > Arthropoda > Insecta > Trichoptera > Glossosomatidae > Agapetus > Agapetus fuscipes. Next base: position 7,958,388 of record OX637351.1, on the reverse strand, counting down.
TATTGTACTATTTCAAAACTCGCTAAGTTACGTATAATTTGAGTTTTTATAATGATAAAAGAAAAACAGCTTTGTTTTCGATTACGTGAGTATGCTGTTTTTCTTTTATCATTAATGATGAACGATTACAAAGTTAATGCCTCTACAATCAATAAAATTGAGTTTTTATAATTTAAACTGTCAAATATCATAGTGACTTTTGCAAGAGTATACCGTATTAAGCCTCATTTTTTGTAATTATATTCCATTTATTAGTCAAAGGATTCCTAAAATTATCATTTTTGTGCCACTTTGTTTTTTGGAAGTCAGTGGATTTTTTTTTCAAGAGGCTCGATTATTTCGAGTACAGCCCTGGGCGCTGTTGTCCCTTTCAGTCACAAGCTAGAACACTATCTTTAAAGTAGACGCGTTGCTCTAACACGCGCCTGTTAATAATTCGAACAAAATATAAATAAAACAACGTTTAATAAAAAATAATTTGATTTTAAATAAAATGAATTTTCACTGTGTGAATACACAAACCCTACAAAATCTATAAATAAAACGTTAATTAGCGTATAAAAACATAAAATTACATGTGACATGTGATTTCATCCATTGTTTTATTTTTTTCGGACCTATTTTTGCACCTTTTCACACAGCAAACCACTTTTAACGAGATGTTTACGATCCGAGCGCTGACGAAATAATGAGACCAAAACCGAGCATTACAATTGCACGCGGATCGAGGTTCAGCGCTTCAGTCCAAAAAATAGGGGACATTATTTTGGTCTGGACTTCATCTCTATACATTATAACTCTATGGTACTGGTGGTAAAAAAGGACCCCACCACCCTCACCCACAGAGCCCTCTGCGAGGTTGGTCTTCTCTGGGAAAAGCGACAATTACACAAGAAAGATACTTGACTTATAGGTTGGTATAAAGCTGATCATCCAGTGTAAAAAATAATTCACTTTTTGAATGTCGAGAGTTGCAGGCTTTATGTTCATTTTAGATATGGTTTTAATTTGTAAGTACACATTAAGCATTTGTAAACGCAAACTTACACGTGTCTGTTTGTGAGAATGCATTTAATATTAGTTTAGAAATATATATTTGCAACTTAGAATCTAGATTATTATAGATGGTCATTTAATCCTTCTGTATGCAAACTAGGACTTTGTAATGTGGGTAAACGTTTTAGTTATGTTTTGGAAAATAAATGACTGATTATTATTATTGGTATTTATAAAATTTTAGGAATCGCAGCCTTTTATCTTATTTTAAACCTTTGACTACCAAAAAAATTACAAATACATTTGTATGGAAAATCTTCACTTTGTATGGTGGTACTTCTGATTCACTTTTTGGAAAAAATAATGATGGCATCATATACATAAGTTATCATTATTGTTTTACATTTGTAGTAGATTATTTTTTTATTAACCCTCTAACTGCCGAGAATTTTTCAATATTTTTTTCTTTTGTATGGCAACTCCCTAAACTAAGATTATGATGAAGCAATAATTATAATTGATGATAGCACTATTTTATAAACGGATTCACAGAAAAATCGTTGGAGCCGTTTTTGAGAAAATCGAATTAAAAATTTTCAGCTCTTCGGAAGCCATCTTGAATTTTCAAAAAAGTAAAAAATCTTTTATTATGAACTAAAGTGATAAAATGGTTCTTTCTATCAAATCTAAAACAAATTGAAATATTTTGCATTTTAATGGGTTTTTGTAATATTTTCGATTTAAAATTTCAGGTCGTTTAAACAGTGCTTTATAGTATTTAAAAAAAAATTGTAGAAATTAATGTTGTCAATAATATTGTAGAATATTATATTTTTGTTGACCCCTTTACTTTCGAGAAAATCACAATCGTTTGTTTTTTTCATATGGCAACCCATAGACACAGATTAGTAAGAGTGTTGCCATAACTAATTTATTAAGTTAAAAACTAATTAGTGGCAATTCTGAAAATTTAAGAAAAATTCTTTGAAGCCGTTTTTGAGAAAAGTGCAATTTTATGTTTTTTTTTGTATGGCAGCCATCTTGAATACAGAATTAAAAAAAAAAAAATTTGAAAAAATAAATATAAAGCACCGTTTACACGACCTGAAATTTTAAATCGAAAATATTACAAAAACCTATTAAAATGCAAGATATTTAAATTTGTTTTAGATTTGGTAGAAAAAACAAGTTTATCACTTTAATTCGTAATCAAAGATTTTGTACTTTTTTGAAAATTCAAGATGGCTTCCGAAGAGCTGAAAATTTAAAATGTGATTTTCTCAAAAACGGCTCTGACGATTTTTCTTAAATTTTCTGTGAATCCGTTTATAAAATAGTGCTATTTAATGATTATAATTATTTTTTCATCATAATCTCGGTTTAGGGAGTTGCCATATAAAGGAAAAAAATAATGGAAAAATTCTCGGCAGTTAGAGGGTTAATAAAAAATAATGTAGTACAAATGTAAAACAATAATAATAACCTATATTTGACCATCATTATTTTTTCCAAAAATTGAATCAAAAGTATAGCCACCATACAAAGTGAAAAAATTTCCATACAAAATGTTTTTGTAATTTTCTTGGTAGTCAAAGGGTTATTAGGGTAATCAGAAGAAAGGCTGTGATTCTTAAAAAATTATAAATAACAATAATAATCAGTCGTTTCTTTTTCAAAATATAACTAAAAAGCTTACCCACCATACAAAGTCCTAGTTTGCATACAGAAGGGTTCAATGACCATCTACAATAATCTAGAATATAAGTTGCAATGAAATATAAACATTCAAAACTCATATCAAATGCATGCCCACAAACAGGTACGTGTAAGTTCGCGCTTACGAATGCTGAATGTGTCCCTACAAATTAAAACCAAATCTCAAATGAACATAAAACCTGCAACTCTTGCCGACCTTCCTTGAAACAGGGGTGACATTGATAAAGTGAATTATTTTTTACACTTTGGGAGGACTGAGAAATGTCAGGAAATTGAGATAAGACTGAATGAAACAAGAGTGGAGGTCGTGAAAGAATTTGATTATCTGGGAAGCAAGTTTGAGTCGAATGCGAAATTGACGAAAGAATTGGAAAAGCGCGCTAGTAGAGAACGCAACGCAACGCAACGCAACTAAGCTACACATATAGTGTAACTTCTTGCCGCGTTATCCCCGAAGGGGTCGCATGTGGCGAGTTGAACCTATTTATTTTTACAGGTAAGGGGGCCGGCCTTACGCCAACCACTTCAGTTGAAGTGGGGGTTTCCCAGCTCCCGAGGGGGCTGGTACTCATTTCTTGTGAAGGCTGAGTAAACCTTGCCGGTATTTTTATTATGGGGTTTGAAATAAACACCGAAATAGGAAATCATTTCTGACACCCTCCTCGGTGGGATTCGAACCCGAGCTCACGGGGTAGAATGCAAGCACTCTACCAACTGAGCTATCAACCGGACTAGAGGAAGAAGTGTAATGGGAACGATTGGAAGAATTGCAAGAAATAGGAAACTTACAAAGAATATGAGATCGGCGGTCTACAATGGCATATTGGTTGGTGGAAGTGAGGCTTAATTAATGTGAGCTGAGTAAAGTACGTACGGTTGAAATGGCTTACCTGAGAGCAATGGCTGGAAAGACACTGAGTGATAGAGTACGTAATGATTGGGTGATGAACGAGTGTGGTATAAAAGAGAATATGAGAATGAAAGTACAAAAAAGTATGATGAGATGGTTCGGACATCTTGAAAGAATGGATATATATATATTTTATTTTATTTTTATTTTATTTTAATAGGACAACAAACAGCGTTACATAAGAAATATAATAATAGCAATTACAAAAAAACATGGCCAATTATATGTTGCCACGGATATCAAATTTAGGAAGTTGGAAAGAATTACAAGATGTTAATTACAAGTAACTAATTACAAGAAAAAAAAAAAATACTGCTCTCAAAACAGAATATGATGTAAATTTAAAAATAAAGAAAATCAGTTCTCTCTGAGTGAAGCACCCACCGCTTTGCGAAAGTGCGCCGTCTCTAAATGAAAAATATCAATGCTACTGAAACACTTGTTATAAGTTTCACACACCCGGTAAATTGGCGCGCTCTGAGCATAGTTAGTGCGACACACAGGGAGATGAAAGAGTTGGTCTACCGTGTGCCTGGTTCTGCGAGTTGGAATGTTGAGGGATAACATACACAAGATATCAGGGTTATCAATTTTGTTGTGCAAAATGCTGTGGATTAACATCATGTCGCAAACAACACGCCTATCCTCTAGAGAGTCCAGCTTATGATAGTCAAGGGCTGACTTGTAATCAGGAAAAGATAAGTTAAACTTATAATTTATGTGTTTTATAAATCTTTTTTGTACTCTCTCGATACGTTTTATATGCACCGCATAAGAGGGGGACCAAACAGGGGACATGTACTCAAGAAGTGAGCGAACCATTGTTGTGTAGAGAACTTTTAATACCGTAACTTTTTTGAAGGGTTTGCAAGTTCGCAAAATGAACCCGAGCACCCTGAATGATCTCTCCAAGACATTGTCAATATGATTCACGAAGGTGAGTTTGCTATCCATTATGACACCCAGATCTCGTACCCGGTCAACAGACTCGATAGGAAAATCGTTAATATAATAAATATGATTTAAGGGTGAAAGTTTACGTGAGAACGAGACCTTGTGACATTTGCTAACATTAATGGATAGTCTATTGGCGGCACAATATTCTGAAAGCCGATCGAGGTCTAATTGAAGTCTTGCACAGTCAGATGAATCAGAGATTCTCAAAAAAATCTTCATATCGTCAGCAAATAGGAGATGCTCTGCATGAAGAAAACAGTCACCAATATCGTGGATATACAAAGTAAAGAAAAGGGGTCCCAAATGCGATCCCTGGGGAACACCGGAAGGAATGGTGACAAAGTTTGATTTGTAGCCTCCTATTACCACTGCCTGACGACGATTACGGATATAGGATTCTATCCATCTTAGAAGATCACCGTGGATTCCGAGCTTACTCAATTTGCTCAACAGAATGTTATGATTTACTCTGTCAAAAGCCTTGGCATAATCGGTGTAGATAACGTCGGTCTGCAATCCACTGTGCATGTTAGAAAATACATAGTCAGTGAAAGGTAAGAGATTAGATAAAACAGATCTATTGCGAAGGAAACCGTGCTGTTGGTCGCTGAATGATGATTTGAGAGAACCATAAAGTTGGTCGTATATTACACGCTCGAAGAGTTTACTTATAGCAGACAAAATTGAAATCGGACGGTAGTTTTTGATCAAATTATTGGGACCAGATTTATAAATAGGAGACACTAGAGCCTCTTTCCATATGTCAGGGAAAATACCCTCTCTCTATATATATATATACAAGGATAATTTATTTATAAGGTACACATAATAAAAGAGCGCCGTTTTTGTGTGTCACACCTCAAGGGCCCTCTCAAATCACGGATAAGATTTTTTGTAAAGATGCGTCTTTAGTGCTCCTTTAAAGACACCAACAGTTTCTGCCTTCCTCACATTAGGTGGTAGTCTGTTCCACTCCATTGGGCCCGCAAACCGGAAAGCACGGTCCCCAAAATTAGTGCGTGTCTGACGTGACGGCTGGACTAAGTCAACCACCCCACACTCCGCAGATCTGAGAGTTTGGCGTCTCAAATCTATCTCAACACGTGAGAACATTTCAGACAAGTATGAAGGAGCCATACCATTGACAGCTTTGTAAACCATCAGACAAACACGGTAGACCACCCTCTCCGGAAAACGAAGCCAATGCGTTTTTTAATGCAGTTTTTTCAACAATGGAGTTATATGGTTAAATTTAGACATCCCGAATATAAGTCTTGCTGCAGAGTTCAGCACAGATTGAAGCCGGCTGAACTGTTTTTTCGGCTGACCTATATACAGCGTTGAGCAATAGTCAACCCGAGACATCACAAAAGCGTTAACCAGGGTTTTGACCGCCCCTGATGGTAAACATCTCCTGATTGCCTTTATCTGGTGAAGTTCAAAAAACGAGGAGGATACCGTGTTATTCAACTGCTCTCCCATTGTGAGGTTCCGATCCAGTGTGACTCCTAGAAGTCTCACTGAATCCGACGGCTGAATCAGCTGTCCCCCAATGGAGAGTGGTGCGCGTGTTGTCAGGAGATGATCACGCCTAGACGTAGCCGCCCACATAATTTCCGTCTTACCCATGTTAAGGATTAGGCCATTGTTTGTCATCCATTCACCGATCTCCGCAATGCAAGCTGCCACCCTGTTACTGAGAGCTCCTGCCATGTGTGGTCGACACTGAGAGTAAATCTGCCAGTCATCTGCATATGCATGTGTGGTTAGGCTCCATTTTTCGACTATGCTCTCAATGTTGGCCGTGTATAAAATAAACAGGATCGGTCCCAGCACAGACCCCTGCGGCACCCCGGAGATCAGCGAATAGGAAGGTGAGACACAGTTACAAGTACGCACAACCTGCTTGCGATCCGCCAAATAGGAGGTGAACCACGCCAGAGCCTTATCTCTCAAGCCGTACGTATCCTCCAACCTCTTTATCAAGATATCATGACATACGGTGTCAAAAGCCGCACTCATGTCCAAAAGAGCTAGGGGCGCAAGATTCCCGCAATCCACTGCCGATATCAGATCTGAGACCACGGTCAACAAACCTTTCAGTTGAATGATATTTCCTATAGGCTGATTGCCTTCTCGGCATCAGGTTGTTATCACTCAGATAAGATACCAGCCGGTTAGAGACAATACGCTCCAGCACCTTGGACAAAAACGGCAAATTCGACACCGGCCTGAAATTGGAGGGATCATTAGGATCGAGATTTGGTTTTTTTAATATCGGCGTTATCTGCGCTTCCTTCAAAAAAGAGGGAACAGTGGCTTCCACAAGGCATCCATTTATAAGCCTTACAATAAATGGAGCCACCTGTAAGATGCACTCTTTTAGTACCCACGCTGGCACAGGATCAAGATCACACTGCTTATTTGGTGATCCCGTGATGATGAACAACTAACGAAGAAAGTGTACAAAGGAAATGTCAGAGGAAGGCTGAGGAAAGAATGGTTAGACCAAATAGGTGAGATTGCAAAAGAATGGAATCTGCAGAGTGAGAATAAGAGAAGAGTATGTATAAAAAAGGTTATGACAGAAAAAAGTGGAGGCTCATCTGCGGAGGTATCGGCCACCCTTAGTGGAACGGCGGCAGGATACAGTATAGTACAGTATAGAGGTCAGCTTCATACCAACCTATAAGTCAAGGATCTTTCTTGTGTAATTGGCGCTTTTTCCAGAGAAGACCAACCTCGCAGAAGACTCTTGAGGTGTGATTCACACAAAACGGCGCTCACCAAATAAATCATCGAAATATTTTTTATTGACTTAAGAATTTATATGGATATTTCCATATTGTACGAGTATGCAGGTACACACCGCGGTGGAAAAAAAATTGATCTATTATTGATATATTATATTTTCATTGAAACTGCATAAGCTGGTAGATGATTATAGCTTTACATACGTCATACAGTGGGTTAATTTTTGCAAGAAAGTCGAGTGCAGATTCTGTGCAATTTATTTAAATCAATTTCCTGTTTTCATCAGACACATTGGTCCAGTACACATGCAAACATTGCTCATGTAAAATTAGCTAAATGGTCTATAAGGTAAACAAAAACTAAGGCAGTGAGTCGTCTATTTATTAGTAAATGCTTAACAATCAAGGCACACCCCCTTCAGCATTTACAAATAAATAGACGCCGTCTTTCGTACAAACTTCAGAGCTCCGAAGAAGTCACACCCCGAGGTGACGAAGCGTTAGCTGAAGTCTTCAAGAAGTATCAAGAAAAAAAAAGAGAAAGAAGAAAACAAGCAAAAACTATGGACCACAGTCAAAGCCCGGAAACACAAAATCAAGCATAAATAAAATGATTGTTCAACCCAGCAAAGAGTATAGTTTGGAAGTGAACTGGTAGCCAGCGGTCTTGTATGTTTTAGTATGTCACATGAATCAGTATGTTACCAGCGTGGTCCCTCTGCGAGTAGTGATGCACGAGGTCGTGGAGCCGCACCACCATGTTCCAGTCCTGCATGAGCGCGTCCACGGCACGCGCGGCGCCCTCCGTGTTGCGCGCCGCCCCCTCCGCGCACATCTCGTACTGGAAGTACACGCAGCGACGCATGCCTGCAACACAACACACACAACAAGTTAATAAATAATAATATTAGGATGATTTATTTGGTGAGCGCTGTTTTTGTGTGTATCACACCTCAAGAGCCCTCTGCGAGCTTGGTTGTCTCTGTAGAAAGCGCCAATTCTCAAGCAAGACCCAGTTGTTGTAAGATTGGATGGACCTTTCAGTGACCGGTCTTTGGTAAAGATTTTATGAATTTTTACCATGAGAGTATTTGAAAATATAAATGGTATATTTTTTTTTGTGCTAGAATGCTGTGAATACTTGAGGTAGAATGCTTGCATTCCATGCCGAGAGCAAGGGTTCGATCTCAAAGATTTACTCAGCCTTCACAAGAAATGAGAACCAGTCCCCCTGGGAGCTGGGAAACCCCCACTTCAACTGAAAGTGGTTGGTGTGAGGCAAGCCCCTTACCTGTACAATTAAATAGGTCACGAAGTGCCACATGCGAGCCCTTCGGGGATAACGCAGGCAAGAAGTTACACTATATGTGTAGCTTAGTAGTTGCTCCGCCGGGATTCAAACCCACAACCTTCCATTTACGAGTCAGAAGTGTTTACACTGGACTACGGACCGGTCAAGTGGATGCATAACACTAATAGAAAAATAATACGAGAATACAATGCCGGATAAAAAAAACAGGCAGAATGCATCCAGGGTGAAATGGAATTAAGGGTACAAGACGAGATAGCGAGAAGGAGCTGACATCTGCAAGCTTACCTTGCTCCTTGGGGCTGGCGCTGCGTATGGGCGAGGAGTGGAACACAAACTCCGCGGTCCACACGCGCGCCTGGTTCCTGGGCATGACGCGCACGCTGGCGGAGAGCAGGCGGCGCAGCAGCGCCCGCCCCGCCCCCTCCCCCTCGCCCCAGGGGCAGGGCAGGGACACCAGGCGCAGAGCCGGGCCCCCGCAGGGCTCTACCTGCAGGCCCCCGTGGCACACTCCCTTCATGGAGAGCTGCACAACAAACAACATCATCAAATTTATATGCCTGTACAGTGGAACCTCAAAATAAGTCAAGGAACATGCACAAGATTCTTTAAAAAAAAGAATTACCTCCTGCGCCAAGTAGACGAAGGGTATCCTCTCATCAGCTGCAGCCACCACATGCGCCAGCTCCGGTAGGAAGTAGGCGGGCTGCTTGGAGCGCACGGAGCGCCCCGCCACCAGGGCCTTCCTCTTGCCACCGCCCCCTGCAATATCACACATAGGAAATATTAATGAAGGATTTCCTCTCATAAGCTGCAGCCACCACATGTGCCAGCTCCGGCAGGAAGTAGGCGAGTAAAAATTTAACATACCTACCAATCATACAGAACTGTGTTTTTGTCTATGGTGTTTCTTGCTACCAACTTCATGTCAATGTTTGACAGCTGTATCCGACTTCCGTCTTCTCTCTCGAACTCCCACAACAGCAACATCTCCGCTTGCTCTCATCCATTATATTTTTTTGTAATCTGGTGTAAATTTGGTGTAAAAAGATTCTAATCAATCTTCCACAAGCAGTGCAATAATTAATTGGGTGAATTCCACGAAAAAACAATACCTAACCAAACCAATGGCTAAATCCGGCCAGAATTATTAAATTATGATATTAAAACCTGTTTCTGGTCAGGCAAAGTCTAATCTAATCTAAGTTGCAAATATATGTAACATTAAAGATTCACATTATGTCAATTTTCGCAAGCAGACACGTACAAGTTCGCGCTTGCACAAACCCAATTCTCAAATAAATATACACCCTGCAACTCTTGCCGTCCTTCCCTGAAACAGGGGTAACAATGGCAAAATGTCATTGGCAAAGTGAACCATTTTCTACAGCAGGGTCATGGGACAGCATGTCAGCCGCATACCAACCTACAAGTCAAGGAAAAAGGCAGTTGAAGAGAGCTCGTCATTACCTGGAGCATCTACGGGAGTGAAGGGCCCGTGCGTCAGGACAAACGTGTCAAACTGCACGAGGGACTGCACGCGCAGGAAGGCCCCGCCCTGATCAGAGTCGGTATCTTCTTCCTCAGGACCGCAGCGCTTCACCCGGGACAAGTGGAAACACAGCTTTACTCCGCCCGGGCCATCTGGTATCATCTCCACAACCTGAGGAAATAATTCAGTTTGATAATAATAATGGTCTGAATTTAGTCTGACCCTGCAACTCTAGCCGACCTTCCCTGAAACAGGGGTGACATTGGCAAAGTGAACCATTTTTTACAGTATGGGTGGTCAGCCTCATACCAACCTATAAGTCAAGGAATACAAGCAATTATTGTGTGATTGAATGATAATTACATTCTAAATTAGCGCTTTGATTGCTTGATAATATCCTTGATTATTCATACAAATAAATGTTTACTTCGAATTTTAATTAATTGCTTTGGTTTACAACCTTCTCAAGGTTTAACAGTTTGACAGTTTGTCAAATAAGAAAGAATATAGTTCTAATAGCTATAAAAGTAAAAACAAAAAGAAGACGTTTTCTGTTTCTTCTGACATTCTGTATGTAAGCCCTCTCTCTCTGTTGTACCGACCTCCGATCAAGAAGGTTGGGTTGTGGCGCGTGTAAATTCTGAAGAATATACAGCGTGTTAAAAAACAAGCAACTTTGATTTCTGCGAGTTGTAGTCCTCTCCGGTGTTCCTCATTTATTTCCTGATTCCCATCCACCCGTCCAGATTCCTGATGCAGAAGACCAGCTGCTCTTCCATCTCAATTCCACCCAAAAGTGGCCGGCCTTGTAGACGCTGGCCGTCCGGTATCTCCTGTGCCTTCCTTCTTTCGTTCATGCGGTCTACATGGTCCCTCCAGAACCGCCTCCTCTTCCTGCTCCATTTGACGATGTCTTGAGTATCGCACATGCTTCTGATTCCTGAGTTCCTCAATCGGTCTCTCAGTGTTTTTGCAGCAATGGCGCGGAGTGTTTTCATCTCAGATGTTCTGAGTAGGCTCTTGGTTCTCGAAGTGTCTGCTCTTGTCTCCACTCCAAATGTCATGATTGGTCTCACACAGGTTTTATAGATGCGTACTTCGTACTTATAATAACTCACTTTCAATATCAATATTAATTACACTTTACGGATATAAGACAAACCATCCTTCATAGGTTAGAAGAAAAAAATACACGGTGGACCACCTTCTCAGGAGAACAAAGCCAATGTAGTTCTTTCAGCAGCGGAGTGATGTGAGAGAGTTTGGACACCCCGAAGATCATTCTAGCAGAAAAAACTAGCAAAACGAAGGAAGAAGAAGAAGACCAGGAAGACCAAAAATGATGCAGCCAAGGTGGACACATGTGGCTGGAGGGCAAAGGCGATGGACAGGTGAGAGTGGAGGAGAATCCCGGATTCAACCAAAGCACACCCAGGGCTGTTGATGATGGCCAGCTCATGATAATGATGATAGTGTTCCAGACACGGAAATCAAGAAAATAGTTACCAGGATGTGGTTGGCGTGTCGATGCAGGGTGACGTAGAGCCTGTGTGGAGACAGCTTGGTGAGGGGATGGTTGGGAGGTGTGATGAGAGGCAGGCGCTCCGTGGCCTGCGCAGGAAGGTGCTGCAGGGTCTTCTCACAGCGCCGAGCCATCAGCCAGAACCTGCAACACACACATGGATGGGGACATAGAGCCTGTGTGGGGACAGCTTGGTGAGGGGATGGTTGGGAGGTGTGATGAGAGGCAGGTGATCCATGGCCTGGTTCTAAATTTACCTTTGCCATGACATTAGCTCAAACTTTGCGGGAACTTACACATGACTACTTATGGACATTAAATGTAAGCCTCATTATTATTTTAAAAAAAATCTGGGCCTTTCATGACTGTTGGTCATCCCAAAGGCGCTGCGCCTTTCATGACTGTTGGTCATCCCAAAGGCGCTGCGCCTTTCATGACTGTTGGTCATCCCAAAGGCGCTGCAGGTGTGTCCACATACCTGAGGTCGGCCAGCAGGGGCTTGAGCTTGGCCCGGTCCCCGGCCGCGAGGGCCTGGGGCAGGGCAGGGGCGGGGGCGTGGGGGTGCTGGGGCACGTGGCAGCGCAGGGAACCGCAGTGCACTCCCACGGCCACCAGCAACTGCTCCGCGCGCAGGCACGGCCACAGCACGCAGCACGCCAGCACGCACGGGGAGCCCCCCAGGGTGCACTCCACCTGACAGGGGAAACATACAAAATCAAGACAAGCCATGGTCTCAGGTTCTTCAACAAAGACGTTTAATTTCATAAAAACATTTTGCTACAAGAGATAAATTGGTTGGTCCCTTTGTGCTCGTAAGGAATGTGTTAGAGCGTATATGGAGGGTAAGGATAGGAGGTAAGCTGATCCAGCCTTCTGATTCCGTGAGACTTCTAGGAGTCTTACCGGATCGGAACCTGACATTAGAAAGGCAAATAGATGCCACAATAGCTTCCTCTTTTTTTTAACTTTGCCAAATAAAGGCTACTAGAAAATGTCTACCGGCAGATGCGGTTAAGACCCTAGTAGGCGCGTCTGTGATGTCATGGATTGATTATTGCTCAATGCTTGATAGTGGTCAGCCGAAGAAGCAGTTCAACCGCTTTCAATCTGTGTTGAATTCGATAGCAAGGCTTGGCTTCGCGATGGCTTCGTTTCCCAGAGACGGTGGTCTACCGTGTTTGTGTAATGGTATATAAAGCCATCAATGACTTGGCTCCACCTTATCTGACTGATATGATTTCACCTGTTGAGATGGGTGTGAGGAGGCTGACACTCAGATCTGCTGGCGATGGAGCAATCAATTTGGTTCAGCCGCGCCGTCAGATTCAGACAAATTTCGGAGACCGCGCTTTCCGTGTTGCGGGTCCGGTGGAGTGGAACAGACTGCCACCCGGAGTGAAGAACTCCAAATCTGTGGGTATATTTCGCGGAGCACTCAAGACACACCTTTCTAAAAAGTCTTACCCATGATCCGAGAGGGCTCTTGAGGTGTGACACACACAAATACGGCACTCTCTTATCACTTGTAATTTAAAATAAATAAACCTGATATAATAATAATAAAAAAATTCCAAAAAAAAGTCTCAAGTTTAATGTCTGTAATTGCTCCCTCACCCCCATGTCGGTGAGCAGGGCCTTGAGGTCCTGCAGGCGCGCCTTGGAGCGCACGTGTATGGTGGTGGCGAGGAGGTGCTCCACAGACAGGCGGGGGCCGTGCAGGGCGCGCGCCGCAGCTGCCTCCTGCTCGGGGCCCAGCTGGGGCACGTGGCAGGCGCTGAGCGGCCGGCCCGGCGAGCTGCTGTCCGCCTGGACAGACACGCGGTACCCCAGCTCGCAGCCCAGCTCCCTACAAAGATGGCCATCAAGTGTGATGAATTTTAACTATGGAAGGCAAAAGATAAAACGTAGAAACAAGGAAGAGGTTTGAATAGACCGGCTTTGATGGAAGCATGGACAGTGAATGATAGCGAAATGAGTAAAGTATGTACGGTGGAAATGAAGCATTTGAGAAGCATGACAGAGAAACTCAGAAGGATAGAGTTAGGAATGAATGGGTAAAGAAAGAATGTTAAGTTGAAAGATGTGAAATTTCAGGTACAAATGAATGTGATGAGATGGTTTGGGCATGTGGAAAGAATAATGATCAATCTGTTTACAGCTTTCGAATCCCTGAATTAGATGTGGAATCTACTCTCAAGAAATTACCAATCTAATTCCAGTAATATTAGCATTGATCTGTTCACATTGGATGAGGTACAATCTTGCTTAGTTAGCATAAATCCTAACAAAGCAGCAGGTCCAGATAATATTCCACCAAAAGCGCCAATTCTCAAGCAAGACCCAGTTGTTGTAAAGTTGGATGGACCTTTCAGTGACCGGTCTTTGGTAAAGGTTTATGAATTTTTCAACCCAGCAAAGAGCACATTTGGAAATATAAATGGTATATTTTTTATGCTCTGCCGCGATTAAAACCCACAACCTTCCATTTACGAGTTCCACTTCCAGATACGGAGCAAATCAAGGCGTCCACGACTTGATACGGGGCTTGATACGTGATACGGATACGGTGATCGGATCGGGCAAATGCAACATATTTGGACCCGCCTTAAGAAAACTAACACTCTATTGAAAAGCTTTGAATGTTACCTCCAGTAAGAGATGGTGAGCCTCCTGCCCGGCACGTACTGGTGCACCCTGAGGTGCTGGCCGAGACGGTCGCGGGCCAGGCGCAGCGTCTGTGTGTACAGCAGCTCCAGCTGCAGCGAGCGACAGAAGTAGCCCAGCACCGCGAGCAGGGCGCGCAGGCCCCCGCCCCCGCCGCCCCCGGCCAGGTGAGCCTGCGCCACTCCGCGGATGTACGACACTTGCCGGGGGTGGACTAGAGGCTTGCCCTCTGCAACAAGTACATCAAACTCTTAGTAACAATCTGATTTACAGGGTTTGAAACATCAATCAATACACTAGACATTAATGGCGTACGTCTGTTTCTTTCTATAGTAACAAACGTGCCATGAACACACAATAATAATAATAAACTAAATTTATCTAAGTACGTCTTTTTGTAATTAACACATCGTTTGCGGGAAACTAGTTAACTCGTCATACACCTTTTTATAGTAACGTGCGGGAGACGTGTAAACTCGTTTCGTCGCGCCTAGCGGTAGGGCGCGGGAAACTTGTAAAAACGTGGCAAAAAATGAAAAAAAATGAAAAAAAAAAAAAAAAATGAAAAGGTGAAAATTTCAAAAAACACCCACTCTACGCCGCCATCTGGCGGGAAAATGCCCGCATACATAGTGTTAATATCACCACAAAGGCGCATGTGGGCTCTAGCGGGAAAATATAAATGTTTTCAGCATCTTCCTAAAGGCTGTCTCGTTGTCCTGGACTCTCAGCTTCTCTGGAAGAGCATTCCATGCCACTGGCCGGCAATACGGAAAGAGCGGTTCCCGAAGACTGTGCACGATTGTCTTTTTGGCAGTTCTAACAAACTGGCACATGACCTAGCAGACCTCAGTGTAGCTGACCTCAATAATAGGTAAACAATGAAAACGTGAATGAGATATTAACGTCATACGTCAAAAAGAGACATAAACATGATGGTTGTCTGGAAACTGATTATAACAAGACTCTTTGTATGAAGATGACGCCCTAGGATGCACTCATTTTTGACACAAATAACAGCTCAGATGCTCCATCTATATCTTTTGTGTTGATCGATGGTTTGAAATCACAGCTATTTCATTCAGAAGTGCTTTATTTACACAACTTTCTTTTTAGTACATGTAACGAGATGAATTTGTTTGTTTGGTGGAATGGAACATTAGATTTGAATTTGAATAAAAAAAGGAAAACAAAAGAATGCAGAAAGGGAGAAGAAGCTTCCCTGGCGGGAGAGCCACAAGCTGGTGTAAATTAGGATAATAAATATTATTGTGTTGTGGTTATAAATAATTGTGAAACAAATAAAAGTAAACATTTAAAGTGGTTGTTATATTATTAATTGTGTCGATCATCTGACAGAGGTAAAACCCTCACATACACACCACATCATACTTCTATCCACCGAGACAAATGCAAGTTGAACAAGGATGCGAAAGTTAAGGTACAAAAGAATGTGATAAGATGGTTGGGGCGACTAGCCTGTATAAAAAAAACTCGTAATACAATGTTCTAACAATTCATAAATGTTTGTAGAAGCCAAAATAATGGTGCTTTTCGACAACTCCGAAATTTTCTTTCACTTCAAAAATCATGCGATTGAAATGAATCAGTTGTACCTCCAATTTCACTGTCCTGCACCAGTATAGCCACATCCAGTAGTCTCCAGGGCAGATTGGGGGAATCCCCCATCACGGTGAGGGAGACACTGAACTCCTGGCCCACCTGGAAGGTCACACGACCATTCTCCACCTGAAATAATCAATGAATGAAGATGAGAAATAGAGTTGGACCTAGGTGAGATCCCTGTAGAACACCTTTGAGTGAAAAGGCTCGGAAGACATATGTTTCAAAATATGACAGGAATTACGCTACTATCAAAAGAAAACCGTGATGACTGTTCAGTAATGAAGCTGTTTAAGGACTTTGGTGGTGATGAGTATTGTCTCAGTGAACAAAACATCATCCTCAAACTGCAAACTAGAAATGGTTCAAGATACATTTATTACTAAGATTATTGTGTTGCCAATGGATGGAACCTTTTTCTTCTTTTTCAATTTCGCAACCGGCCAATTTGAGCTTTGGCTTGCTTTGCCGTTCTCCAGTTTGTATCTTATAGAAGCTGAGTTGTATCCTCCCCACTTCATCCCACCATCTCAGTCTGGGCTTTTCAAATGATTGGGATAGGCTATTTGAAAATAGAAACGCTTTATAAAAGCAGCAAAAATATAAACCCAATTGCTGAGTAACAACGCTTCCAAGAAGTTGCTCACACATTTTGTAATGAAACGTAAGCAAAAAACAAAGCAATAACCACAGTGAAGACCTGGAAGAACAATACAATATTGTAATGATTTTACTGGGGTTCTCTTTTAATTAAACTGCAATTATTTATTTTAACAGAATTTATTTTACACGGTTTGGTTCACAATTTACAACAATTGATTTCTAGCTCTTGCTTTCGACTTCACGGCTCAATGTTTTAATCGACACTCTGCTGATACCCCATTGCAGTCCCTTTATACAGGTACAAAAGAGATGTTTCTTGCGTCTTCCAGATCATTCAATCTCTGTTCTAGATTATACTAGACAGCTGTTCCACTATCATGATGGATCATACCAGACGGTTTAAAACACACTATTGTACCTGTACAGGCAAACGTAGGTACTTCAAAGTTCGTAATTCGTAACACTACCACCATCATATTAATGCCAGATTGTTCTATACACTATGTATGCATTTACAGTCGCACGTAGTACTCCAAGTTCAAAACAATATAATTGAGATTTCTTTAGGCTTTGTTGAAACAAAATGGTGGAGTAACCAACCTTGAATGTGCGCATATTATCAGGCAGGGCGCACGTGACCAGCCTCTGCCGTATGACGTGATTGAGTGCACGCAGAGTGGTCCTCCTCTCAGCCACAGTGAGCCCCGACGGGGGCACCAGCCTGTCTCTGATGCAGACTGGGAGGCGAGCGTAGGTGCCCTGGGTTAGGACTTCAACAGCAGCGGGGATGTGGAAAGTTGGCAACCTTAACAATAAAAAAGCATGGATCATTGATTAAAAATGATTGGCATTTGATAACTGTTGCATATACAAGAGGGTCAATCTTAATAATAATAATATTAGGATGATTTATTTGGTGAGCGCTGTTTTTGTGTGTATCACACCTCAAGAGTCCTCTGAAAGATGGCTTTTCATTCATCCCTTTGCAGTCGATCTCAAAACTATGAGAACTTGGCGTTTTCATGACTCATTCCTTTGCCAAACTGCCCATTAATGATCTACCAGTATCTGTGTTTCCTTCCCAATTTAATCCGGTTTTATTAAAAAACAACATATATTGCCAATTCCTTGCAGCGCCCCACGACAGAAGCAACACCTCTGCGGCACCTTCCAGGGTGACATCAAGAATTGGGGAGCATCCCGCACGGGATTCCTTAAAAGAAAAAGAATATATCTGTGTGTTACCTTGCATGTACCAGGGTCTCCCTAGCCATCCTGGCCAGCATGTCCGCGGTGTCCACGAACAGCAGGGCCTGCTTGTCCAGGAAGCCCATGATCTGCGCGGAGCGGTCCACCTTGCTGGCGCTGCCGGCCCACTTCACCAGGGCCAGCAGGCGCACAAACAGCTGGCGGGTGCGCGCCGACAACTTGTAGATCTCAACTTTGCGCTCCATGTCAGTTTTACGCGGCAATCTGGAAAAATGTGTTGCGTGTCATTTTTTGTACCTCAACAAAATGGAGTCACAACATTCCAAATTTCCTCTGCGAGGTGACGTCACAGACATAGAAGTCTAAACACCTTGGAACAAAAAACAAAATGCAGAATGCCATTAAGTAATAATGAGTCCACCTTGACTTATAGCCCTTATAGCAGGGGCGTGCATCCCATACGGGAACATGCGCCTAATAGGTAGGCAATATATGCTAAAATCACATTTAAGATTGATGTTGAGATTTAAAATTCAAAATTTAGAGCCATCTTTACCACTTCAGTCAATTTCAAATGAGTTATTTTAAAGGAATGGGACAAAATATTTATTCTTCAATACATTTGCCTATACTCTATGCAAGCGCCTGCCTTATAGGTTGGTATGAGGCTGACCACTGATGCTGTAAAAACATGGTCCACTTTGCCAATGTTATCCCTGTTGCAGGGCAGGTCGGCAAAAGTTGCTGGGCTTACGTTCATTTGAGGTTTGGTTTTTGATAGAGTAGTTGACGCTCTTTAGGTGGCTGAGTCTGTCTTCACCGTACTAAAATCTAAATCTAAATCTAAGCTGCAAAGATATGTATCATTTGAGATTCATATTAAATGCATTCGCACAAGCAGACACGCATAATTTTGCGCTTATACATACCGTATGTGGACCTACAGTATAAAAAACCCAATCTCAAATGAGCATAAGCCCTGCAACTCTTGCCGACCTTCCCTGAAGCAGGGGTGGCCTTGGCAAAGTGAACCATTTTTTACAGTATGGGTGGTCAGCCGCATACCAACCTATCAGTCAAGGAATACAAGCAATTAATACATTAAAATATACAAAACAAATAAACTCTAAGTAATTAAACAGTAAATAAATTGTACAGTGGACTGCACATGACTTTATAGCACAAAATACGGTCATGTTTAGGTCATAGCCAATTTTCATAACAAAACATTTAGTTGTGTGTAAGTAATGAAGCTAATCTTTTTAAGCAATTGTCTTTTTGCAGTATTATCATTGATCCCGTTTGTACCAAAACTAACACTTTGTTTGGTGGGTACCTATACTTTTCATTGATATTTTGGAAAGTTATGATTGATTATTATATGGGTACAACTTACTAGATTTTAAGACTCGTAGCCTAGTATTTTATATTAGGCGTTTTAGTACCAAGAATATTACAATTATTTTTGTATTAAAATTTGTCACTTTGTATGGTGGCTACACCTTATAATATTTATTTGAAAAAAGTAATGATTAATGTATGTAGGTATATATAAAAGCTTTTCAATTGTAGAACATTATTTTTTAGTTAACCCGTTCTCTGCCGGGAAAATTTAAAATAACGTTTTGCTACCAAAAGTATTACAATAATTTTTTGTATGAAAATTTGTCACTTTGTATGGTGGCTATACTTTATAATATTTTTTTGAAAAAAGTAATGATTCATGTATGTAGGTATATATAAAAGCTTTTCAATTGTAGAACATTATTTTTTAGTTAACCCTTTCTCTGCCGAGAAATTAAAAAAAAAAAAAATCTCTTGTATGGCAACCCCCAAAACAAAGAAAATTATGAGGCAATGGTTATTGTTGTTACATAGCAGTATTATAATGACGATTATGCAGAAAAAATAAAGAAAATCGTAGGAGCCGTTTTTGAGAAAATCTCATTTGAAACTTTCAGCTGTTAGGAAGCCATCTTGAATTTTCTAAAATTTGAAAAATGTTTCACTATGAATTATAGTGATAAAAAAGTTTTTTCTGATAAAGTTAAGAAACATAAAAGTTTTATGCGTTCTGATGGGTTTTTGTAGCCTTTTAATTTCAATTTTTGATATCATGTAAACGGCACTTTATGTTTTTATTTTCAAAATTTTTATTTAATTTTTATATAGAATTTGATGTTACGTATAATATTGTAGAACATATCTTTTTTGTCAACGCTTTCACTCCTGAGAAAATCACAATTGTTTATTTTTTTCATATGGCAACTCATAGACGCAGATTAGCAAAAATGTTGCCATAACTAAATTTGGTAAGAATGTATCAAGCAACTACTTTACTGAAAATTTAAAAAAAATCGTTCGAGCCAGTTTTGAGAAAATCGCATTTGAAGTTTTCTCCTCTTTGGAAGCCATCTTGAATTCTCAAAATAGTGAAAATCAAATTATAGTGCAAAAAAGTTGATAATTAAGATAAAAGTTGAACCTAAAAAAAGTTTTACAAAATTGCGTTTTTATGGGTCTTTTTAATATTTTCGATGAAAATTTTGAGATCGTGTAAACGGTACTTTAAGTAAAAAAAAATTATAGTATTCTTTAAATTTTTGTAGAAATTAATATTGCGCGTAATATTGTAGAACATTTTTTTTTGTCAACCCAGCCATTTCCGAGATAATCACAATCGTTTTTTTCTTTCATATGAGTCATTCCATATGAAATCAACCAAAATATGTGTTTTTTTTTTTTTCACCAACTCCGATTTTCCTAAAATTTGGTACACAGACAGATACTACTTCAAATAGAAACCGTGATTTTTTTTAGATTTTTGTGATGAATCGTTTCTGAAATATGGGGTCACCAATATTTGACCCCGGGTGACCTCGTTTGCGTATCGCGCCACGATTTTCTCAATAGATTCTTACCTAATTATGCTACAGACCTGAATGAGGGCTCATTTCAAAGCTATTGAAAAGTTGTATGCAGAAAATATCATACACATACATTTTAATGGTAACATCTGGAGTTGTATGTTCTTACATCTGTTGGAGGTCAAAGGTCAATAGCTAAAATACTCCATCTTGGATTGTGCTGTAACTTTACATTATTAAAGTACATACATGTATGAACAATTCCTGAAAATTTCAGCCTGTTATATTCAGGAGCTCTTTTGTAATAAATTATTATTTCAATAAAATGAAGTTATAGCCACATTGTGGTATCCCTATTCACAGCACTTTGTCCTGTATTTTAAATAAGCATTAAATTAAAAGGTGTACTGTTATCAATGTTGTTTGGTACAATTGAATTAATAAAATTACCTTACTTCTTGAATCTTGACTCAAGAAGTCTTGTTGATTTGTCGCTGTCTTCCTTTTTCATTTTGTATTTTCTTCCTCCACTTCCACCAAGTTCGACGGAAGCAGTTGAAAGAACATCTTCAAGAGACACAACTAATTCGTCATCCCTTGCTGGATATGTGAAGGAAGGTAATGGTCCATTTAGATACAGGAATCTGATTCGCAGTTCATTCGAAGTCTTCATTATCTTCAATACAAATCCAAGCCACCATTGGCCTTCGAAATTAACCATAACAAAATCATTCACCTCGCCAAAAGATACATTCTTATTAGTTGTTACCTATTAGTTACCTTTCTTATTACTATTCTTATTACTTATTAGTTACCACCTCTTCGTTTGAATCTGAAGTGGAAAACTGTTTCACTATCAAAGTATTTGTTGAAGTTGGGATAAATGCATGGAAACTGCGAGTCCCAGTAATAGGTTGGAGTAGGTTGAAACCATTATTTAATATTTGCCTATTGACTTCAATATCTTCAGTTGGCACAAACTCGAAAACACTGCTTTTGAGATTGTCTTTTGCCCATAGAAACAAGTCATGAGCAGACATTATTTGGTTCTCACTTGGTCGTTGGAGACTTGCTCTAGCTGCTAGCCTCTTTACCGACCCGCCAACTCCATCACACGGCAAAGGGCCGTGTGATGTGGCAAAGAAATGCCATTCAGCTTGAATACCAAAATCAAGTTCATGATGACACAGATTAGCAAAAAAATTCTTGTTTTTATACTGTGATGCGGCTCCATCAGAGAAATAAAGTACTTTGGTTAAATGTTGGATTTTTTGCTGGAGAAGAGGAATTAGTAGTTTTTGAAAGGTGTAAACTGCTACTGTGTCGTGAACAAGTGAATCGGATATAAATACATAACTAGTATACTCTAGTTTTGACTGATGCACATAATAACATACAAATGGGTGAAGTGTGGCCTGGCTATTGGTCCAGTGGAAGCCTTGTGCTGCATCTTGAACAATAAAGCTATAATTTTTGCGAAGTCACCTGATACAATTACTTCACCGGGCTGGAGCTTAGATTTTATTTGCTGAAGAAAAGCAGCCTGCTGTTTGGCAATAAAATCGTGATTTCGTAAAAGTTCAAGTTTATCAAGGAATGAATCGATGAAATCTCCTGTTGTTTTTGGACCGTATCGAGATTGCACCGATCGGTTGTCTGCCATTGTTTATAAGACACTTCATCAATTATGTTTTCATCGAACAACTTTTCCAAATCATCTCTCAACTTAGTTGTCCGTGGACAATATTGGCATAGTCCTAAGTGACAATCAGGCTGCTGATGGGATTGAGGAAATGTGAATTGAGGAATTAACATATAACTTATAAGCAAACACATTTATCAACACTAACATCATAAGTATAACCAAACAATATAGACAACATTTTGTCCAGATAAAACAAGATGGATTTAAAATACAGGACAAAATTGTGCTGTGTAGGCCTATAGTTACACTACAATGCAGCTATTACTTGACATATTATAGAAATAATAATTTATTACTAAAGAACTCCTGAATATAACAGGCTGAAATTTTCAGGAATTGTTCATACATGTATGTACTTTAATAATGTAAAGTTACAGCACAATCCAAGATGGAGTATTTTAGCTATTGACCTTTGACCTCCAACAGATGTAAGAACATACAACTCCAGATGTTACCATTAAAATGTATGTGTATGATATTTTCTGCATACAACTTTTCAATAGCTTTAAAATGAGACCTCATTGAGGTCTGTAGCATAATTAGGGAAGAATCTATTGAGAAAATCGTGGCGCAATACGCAAACGAGGTCACCCGGGGTCAAATATTGGTGACCCCATATTTCAGAAACGATTCATCACAAAAATCTAAAAAAAATCACGGTTTCTATTTGAAGTAGTATCTGTCTGTTTACCAAATTTCAAGAAAATCGGAGAAAGTCATGAAAAATGATTTGGTTGAATTGACCTGGAATTACTCATATGGCAACTCATAGACGCAGGTTGGGAAGAGTGTTGCCATAACAAATTTTCTTCGCGACAGTTTAAGCAACGACCACACTGAAATTTTAAAGAAAATCGTTAGAGCCGTTTTTGAGAAAAT
The DNA here is from genome assembly GCA_951799405.1 of Agapetus fuscipes. Lineage (NCBI taxonomy): Eukaryota > Metazoa > Arthropoda > Insecta > Trichoptera > Glossosomatidae > Agapetus > Agapetus fuscipes. The sequence continues at coordinate 7,935,183 of OX637351.1, read as the reverse complement.
TGCAATTTTATGTTTTTTTTGTATGGCAGCCATCTTGAATTTTCAGGGTGGTGCCATGCCAGTCGGCCCATCAAAATCTGTGGTTGTCAATTCTCTAAATCCAAAAATTTGTGTCTCTGTGATCAGTAGTTTCGGCTGGGACATACACTCATACGGACGGACGGACGGACAGGTTCGACAAATTAGGTTTTTTTGCATGTCCTGGTGCAGGACAACTCATTTCCGTTGAAACCTCATTTTTTTTTTTTCGGACGAATACAATACTTTATAACAGTCCTTCGGACTGCTATAAAGTAAAAATTTAAAAACTACAAAACCTAGTCTTTAAAAAATATATTTTTTAAAAGCCTCAGCTTTAACCGCAAGCATTACAGATCAACCGCCATTTCTTTCGATCCTTGCATACTTCTTTCATTTCATCCAGAGTCATAACCTTTTTCATACAAACTCTCCTTTTATTATGACTCTGGATTTGGGAATGCAATCTCGGTATACCGAGATCTTGAAATACCGAGATCTCGCATCAATTTTGAAAGACCAATCTCGCATCGAAAACAGTGCGAGATCTCGCAAGATTTGCGAGATCAAGCGACAGCGCGCCACGTGTGCTATCAGCGCGCGAGTGACGACGCGGGTGGACACAATGCTGTTGGTATTGCCTTTCTTGCTCCTACACCTACCCAATCTACTTTTATGTTAATACAACTCGACAAAGATGACAACGTGCCACTCTCTGCAGTCTCTGCTAGAAACTTGCAGCTTTAAACACAGCGGCGGCTCAATCACTTCAGGAAGAGTTGGAAAATACCCTGAAATCTTGTAAACGCTCTACTCCGGTTCCAATGCACACTTCAATGTCGACCCTAGAATCCAACATCAAAAAAGAAATGCACCTCTTTGAATATGGCGGATCAAGAGGAAGATATTAACAGTACCTATGCCTATGATAGTCTGGTGACAATAGTGCCGACGAGCGTGGAATCTGTGAGGGCATTTTTTTCAGCAGGCTACGTATTGTCTCACGTAAGAAGCAGATTATCTGATGCCACGATTGACATTCTAAGCTTCTTAAGGAGTTTTTTTCACAAATCCATCCCATGAGTTAACTGACATATTCAATGATAGTCTATGATTCTGATAAGCTTGTATTTCTGATTCTAATAAAAAAAAATTACAATAAAAGTTGTTTTAATATACTTTCCTTGTCAACCTAAAGCAAAATGACACTTTTTAGCAAAAAAAAATGTAACCATGTGGCCACTAAATGTGAGATCTTGCAAATACCGAGATCTCGCGAGATCGGATTTACATAATCTCGCAAATACCGAGATTGCGATTTTGCTGCAAGATTCCATTCCCTACTCTGGATATCCCATTCATTCGCTATTTCGAAAATTTGGTCCATCCATACCTTTCTTGGTCTTCCTCTTCCACGACATCCATTAATGCTCGCAGCATACACTTTCTTTGTCAGTCTTTCCTCATTCATTCTCTCCAAATGTCCACACCATCTAAGTTTACTTCTTTTAATCTTTACTTTCACACTTTCTCTTACACCACATTCCTCTCTAACAAAATCATTCCTCACGGTACTGCTCCTTTTAAAAGGTTTTGGAAGCCTTGTTTCCAGGTTCTTGATGTGAAGGGGCAAAGCAGCGGGTCAGTAGTTAATCAGAGAAGTGAAGAGATAGCCAGGAAGAGAAGCAGAGTGAAGTTCACAAGAAGATATCCCTTTAATGTTAATATTTCTTTGCAACTTTGAACATAGAAAGAATGGACTGGGCAATTTTTTTTTCTTATGTACTATGCGAAAGTAGAAGCTTGTGTGCATGCAATGACATCTGTTGAATCAGGGTCGAAGTTATAATCAAATGGTTTTGGCGTGATTTGAACCAATGTTATTCTGTTCCAAATGCGCTAGTGAAGAATACAACTTGACCCGCGGCCAAATCACTGACTTATTATAATTATAATCACTATTATATTATTCACCATTCCTTGACTTATAGGTTGGTATGCGGCTAACTACCCATGCTATAGAAAATGATTCACTTTGCCAATGTTACCCCTGTTTCAGGGAAGGACGGCGAGAGTTCCAGGGTGTATGTCCATTTGAGATTTGGGTTTTTATGTTGTAGATTCACATGCGGCATCTGCAAGCGCGAACTTGTACGTGTTTGCTTGTGAGAATGCATATAGTGTGAATCCCTAATGTAACATATATTTTGCCACTTAGATTAGATTAGATTAGACAACAAAATGGTGACGTGTCATGGCCGGGTTGCAAGCAAAGCAAAAAAATATTGTTATTAGTTGCTAAGGACCGAAGTGGCATGCAAATGTGACGTTTAGCCGCCGAGAAAAAGTTATAATTTCGATTTTGTACCGAGTACATAATACGACACATAACCTCAATTTTTAAAAGTAGGTGACATGAAAACAAATGCAATTAAATATACTTACAGGTCAGCCAGGACAGTCAACTCGTGGTAGGTCCTCTGCACTATGAAGTCTATAAGCATGGCGAGCGATATGGAGCCCCCTCGGGCGCCCCCTGCCTCCGACACAGGGACGCATCCTTCCAACGTAGTCGGCACCATTTCAAATCGATTTATCTCACTTATTAAAAACAAAAATCAATCTTTGCACCATCACATTTCGTCCATTGGTAAATAAACTTCACAATTGTGATGATTTAACAACAAAATAAAGGCTTAATAATAGAGAAATTACAATGAAATTAAATTCACAGAAAAGAAAGCCACCATCCATTTTTTTAAACGTCAAATTTTGTGACATCAATTCATAGACAAAAGTAAACAAATTGTACCATAAACAAAAGAAAGGTATAAAGCTACTACACAAAAGTGATTGTTTTAAAACAAAACTAGGATTTATTTTCATACATTAAATTTTAATTTAAAAAACGCTTTATTTTTATTTGAAATTCTTTTTAAAATAATTTTTAGATGTTTTGATTTTCTGATAAACAACTTGACACTGGCGCCCCTGCTGAATGCGGGAATCCGCCACTTGCTTGAAGCGCGCTCCCCGAACACGGCCAAAGACGATTGACTCCCGCCAGTAGGCTCTTGGCTGGGGAACCGGAAATACATGAATGGTGGTAAATTTAAATTGACTGCAAGGCGGTAAATTTAAATTGGCCGCAGTTTGAAAATATTAATCTGAGTATTAAAATCATGTTTTATTTTATTTTTATTTATTCTTAAAGACACCAACAGAACAAAGGAGTTGCACATACACATAATACAAATACATAAGTATCTCCAATGCTCCAATAAAAGGTACCTATCGCATAATCTTATTTTAACAATGATTAATTAGCGGGAGTAGGTAATTATGAGTCGGAGTAGGTATCTATACACTTAGCCGGCGGCGCTGAACTTGAACGCACATAACAGTTACAAGTGCGGCCACACGCACACATACAGAATACATTGCTGTACAGCGATAACCAACGCACACACGCAAATTCATAGAACGTCACAGGCAATGTCTATAAAATGCTTGCGTTGAAATTTCAGGCATTTAATAAATAAAAATACTGAACGCGACGTCAGCCATGCAAACAGAAACCAAAATATATCCATGAAAATTGTTTACAAATATAAACAAAAATATAATATAAAAAATATAATATAAAATTAAAATTATCAATCTCGACAAAAATTACCCCTTATCGCAGTTTTAAGTGATTCAATGGAACTGGAAAATATATCAATATCAGGAAGAACTCTCTCTAAAGCATTGTAGGACCTCATCATTCGATCAATAGGTCGAAAATGACCAACGTTAGAATTGTATTTCCTGAGTCTAAATGTTTCGCTATTTCTTAATCGTACATTTCCATGAAAATGCAAACACTCAATATCTATTGTGTCCGAATCTCCACATATGAGCTTACAAAGATATACAAGTTCTGCAATAATGCGCCTATCATACAACGTATCCATCTTAAAGTGACGAAGTCGCTCGGGGTAATCCTGCTCTGTAAGAGAGTACCCTCGTGAAACTCTATATGGTCGTTATTATAATGGCGGCAAATTTAAATTTGTGTCAGTTTGAAAATATAAATCTTAGTATTAAAATTATGTGATTAGGTATTATTGCGAAAATGTCTTTCAAATTTAAATTAAATTTAAATTTATTTTCACTAAATTTTGTATTTTTAGTAAGGCTTTTGGCTGTCTTTTTGGCTGGCAAGGCGGTAATTTTAAATTGGCTGCAGTTTGTGTTTTTGACGACACCAACATAGGCTCTAGACTCGCCCAGTTGTGTCCCGGAGCACCAGCTCTGATTCAAGGGAAGAAAACTCCGATGATCAGTCGTCAGTTGATACTAATTTATTGAGTCATTAATTCCTCCTTTTATATTACAAAGTTGTACATACTTTTTCCTTATTAAGACAATAATAATTATAAATCCAGAAATTTCTATGCATTGCCCCACAAATACACTTTCTTGACCTACATTGTCAGCAAATTCGTTCTTTATTGACAATCATTAGTATGTCAATGCTGATAATGCATGTTTGACCTTTTTCAACGAATTATTTTAAAATAACAAACATGTAAGTACATAATGTGGCTACCTTCTGCGATTCTGGAACAATCCATGGATATTATGACTCATGGTAAAAAGTCTTTTTAACAGTTTGAAAATATTAATTTTACACCCATGGATTTAATAGAACTCGATGTTTACACCCATTTAAATTTGCCGCCGTTATATTTGGGCCATACAATCATGGAGGAAGTATTAAATGGAGGGGTCAGGCTCCTGTCACTGGGAACAAATGAACCAGCATTCTAAAATTAAATATGATTTCAAGCAGAAACTCATAGAGATATTGCCTTGACAGTTGTCTCTGTCTGACACATATGCTTCAAATTCACGCCCTGATCCCAAATGAGAAAGATATATTTTGTAAGCTTCTTTTACATCCAAACTTCCAAAAAAAATAGGCTAGATGGCAAGTAATCATTAAAATGAGGGTAGGTAGTTTTTTTTAAATTCAAATTTTGTTCCAATCAAAACATGTGACAGTAGAAATTTGTTGTCTGTGTTTAATGGCGTCTGCTGAAAAAAATGACTAAAATAACCTTTTGTTTTTCAAACAATTACAGAAAAGAAGCGCTTTTTCATTCAGTGAATGGACATTTTTATGCAGTGAAGTGTGAATGTTATCAAGAAATGAGTCTACCGTAAGCGGTAGTGGAAATCCAAGTAAGTTTCTGTTTATCTTATATTTTTTAATGTGCATGTAATATGTCATTGATTTTGTAAAATGTTTATAAATAACGTTTGGTCGACACTTAATTTTGAAAAACTCTTGCATTTAACACCATGGCTTGGATTCAATTGTCACGGACGGTGTCAGATAGTATTTTCCGTTTTGGTATTTTTGTCTTATTTAAATCTTAGTACCAGCAAGTTTATTAGCCTTCATAAGACATGAGAACGTTTTTATGGGAGCGAGGAAACTTCCATTGAATTTCACATCGATGAGATTAGCAAAAACAATATTATCTTAGACCTTCCTTCTTTCTCGCAAATTTTGAACCCATAAACTATTTTTTTTTTTTTATAGTTTAAAATTTTTTGAGGAATTCAAAAACACTGTTTATTTTCACATGAGTATATTTAAAAAGATTACAATCCTTAGAGTAAGTTACTAACGTTTTCGACCTAGAAGGTCATCATCAGGTATGATTATTAATTACAGAAAAGAAATTTTATTTTATGAAATTTTGTCAATAGGTATAAATGATAGTCAGGTAGGTAAAAACATACAGTAAAATTTTGAATTAATAAAATAAAATAAATTAAACTAGTAAGAGAAGATATATTTGGTAATAACTAATTAATTTATTATAAGTCTATTTTAATAATAAAAAATAAATAAAATTGGTCAAGAGGTATAAATTCAGTTAGGTAGGTAAAATATTCAGTAAAAAATTCTATTAACATTAAAATAGTTTTATATGGCAATTATGAAAGAATATGAATTAATAGATTAAATTAAACGTCATTTGGTGAGACATTATGTATACAAGACAAAGGATAGAACAAAATAAAATTAATTAAAGTTGGAGGCTAAAGAGATCAAAAAAGATCAAAAAACATCAGAAAACAAAAATAAAAAATAAAAAACAAGAAACAAAGATAAATGCACCACCACACCAGTCATCTCGAAGAATCAAACAATAAAACCAATAAACCAGAGTGTCATCATACATAAGAACACAACAAACAAAGTAATCAGACAGTCTTGTCCTCGCACATAAGCAGGGGGGAGACAGGAGGGATCTGGATATTCACAACTTCTTCTCTGTGTCTGTGGATCTGGAGTGCCTCAAAAGCCATCAGACGTCTACCAAAACACTCAGAGTGCAGGACCAATGTATTGGCCGTGTCAAACGTGTGGCTCGATACAATGGTCCGCCATCTCCGAGTATCCTGACAGACCCCTGAATGCTCTGGCATGCTCCTTTAATCTGGTTGTGATGGCCCTGCCTGTCTCGCCAATGTATATGGCTTGACAGTCGTTGCAGTTACTGCAACGACTATTTTCTCCAAAAGACGTTGCAAACTGACCAAAAATACTTGTTTCAAGTTTATACCATAATATTTTATTCTTCATAGGCCTAAAAAAACGCAACTAAGCTACACATATAGTGTAACTTCTTGCCACGTTATCCCCGAAGGGGTCCCATGTGCCGAAACCTATTTATTTGTACAGGTAAGGGGCGCCAACCTCTTCAGTTGAAGTGGGGGTTTCTCAGCTCCCGAGAGGGCTGGTACTCATTTCTGGTTAAGGCTGAGTAAGCCTTCCTGGTATTTTGATTTGGGGTTTGAAATAAACACCGAAACGGATAATCATTTCTGACACCCTGCCTCGGTGGGATTCGAGCCCCAGCTCACACCATGGAATGCGAGCACTCTACCAACTGAGCTATCTAAAATATTATTTATTAATGTAATCACGTATCAATAACAATAATGTATCACCCATAATTTAAAAAATGGTTCACTTTGCCAATGTCACCCCTGTTTCAGGGAAGGTCGGCAAGAGTTGCAGGGCTTATGTTCACTTGAGATTGGGTTTTTATATTGTAGGTCCACATGCGGCATGTGTTAGCGCAAAATTGTACATGTCTGCTTGTGGGAATACGTTTAATATGAATCTAAAATTATACATATCTTTGCCGATTAGATTTAGATTTTAGAATGTACAAGATTTATTTCATTGTAAATTTGTATTATAATTCACTCCTTAAAATGTTAAATAAAAGATACATCTATGTAATACAACGTTGTTTTTCTTGTAAAGTATGGCAGAAACAAAAAATATTTTTTTAAGAAGAAAAAGAAGTCCTCAGGGGGGATTTTGTACGAAAAACTTGTGCCCTGAAATATAGATGACTCTTTTTACTATTTCCATATACCTTGTTCTTCCTACATAGTGCACTGAAACAGGGTTCAGTGGCACATCTATAATACGTAGTATTATAGTATACTTATCTATGGGAGGGGTCGTACATGTGATTTAGTACCAATCAACATGATGCACCGTCTTTGACATCATACATTGTTTATAATGCTGTCTCGCTCACGACATATGAAATCATGGATATATAGAACTGGATGGGCTAAGAAATCAATCCTTTGAGAATTAGAAATACGCTACTCCACCCATCACACAAAAATCCAAATTCAGTCTATCGGTAACCTTCCAACTGTCAACAGGTGTGTTACCTAATTGGGAAAAATCCATATAAATGTCAAACTGGGTATTTTTTAAACGTGCCAACAAAATAGAGTAAATGTGTTGTAGAACATGGAATAATATTTCACTTTAATCACTATTCCATATGATTACGTTGATAAAAAAAAAATTTCGTTTGTCGAAATATTTTGTTCGCGAAAGTGACAGCCATTTCTAGATCTAGTGATGTTCAAATATATAGGTACTTGCTGCTTCAAGTATGTAACTTCTATGCTCGCGGTAATAGATATTTGTGGAAATCATCCCGTACACAATGAGGTGGGAACATTTTTGAATTCGGAATTTATCAGATATCTTCATACTTGCAACAAAACTACTAACAAATCCGTTACCATAGTGATTTCATGTGTTTCCTTGGTGATGATTAAAGTCGGAGTAGAGACACGCTGCTTACATAGAAAATGAGAAAAGCATTTCATACATGGAGGTTTATTCAATGGAGGGGCTATGAATGTGATTTAGTACCAATCAACATGATGCAACGTCTTTGACACCATACATTGTTAATAGTGCTGTCTCGCTCACGACATATGAAATGCTTTTGTTATTTTCTATGTAAGCAATGTGTTGTAATGCAGAGCTTTGAAGCACGGCCCTGCTGGGCCCCCGCGCTGCCACGAACCGTCACCTCTTTGAGGTTAGGATTCCGACAACGGACAAGGGGCTCCTTTGAGGTTAGGTGGCGCGCTTTTGCAGTTGCCCGGCTAGCAAAAGACTCCTCAGGGTGGTGTTCAGGGCCCAACACCTGGCTCGCTTTCCACTGATGCTAAAGAGGTTCAAAATAAGTGAAAGGTAGGTAAAAACCAGATAAAGGAGAAAGAGAGGATTTATTTGAAATTAAGAGACAGTGGAGAGCATCACCACGCTAAACTGCACGACTGGCTGGTTCTAAGTTAAATTAGATAATGTATTTAAATTTTCGATTAGCTCACGGGGACGGAGAGAAGTCTTGATGCTGGGATGCGGGTAGTCGATGCTCGGGGCGCCGGCCTCAGACACGGCGACGCTTTTGGCGGGAGGTCGGGTGCTCCACGCTCCGGAGGAATTGCGGCACGGGGCTCAGCCCGCGATAAGACGGGTGCGCTCGGCTGGACGGGGCAGGCGCTCCGTCCTCCTGAGGAACTTTGGGCACGGGGCTACGGGGGATTTTCAGTGTTTCCCTCCTAACTGTCAATCTCAGCCTGTCTTCTTCCTCTAATTTTGAGCCGGTTCAATTTCTGTGGCTAAAGATGCGCTTCAATTTCTTTTAAGTTGGTAATGACATTTCCCAGTGAATATGTGTTCTTCCTCTTTGTAACAGGTAGCTATCTGACATTCTAGCTACCTGACAGTGTCTCTATCCCGTCTTCAATCTATGTACATATCACCATGGAAACCCATGAAATCACTATGGTAACGTGTTTGTTACTAGTGTTGTTGAAAGTATGAAAATATCTGATAAAATCCGAATTAAAAAATGTTCCCACCTCATTATGTACGGGATGATTTTCACAAGTATCTATTACCGTGAGCATAGAAGTTACATACTTGAAGAAGCAAGTAGGTACCTATATATTTGAACATCACTAGTTCTAGAAATGGCTGTCACTTTCGCGAACAAAATATTTCGACAAACGAAAAATAAATTTTATTAACGTAATCATATAGAATAGTGATTAAAGTGAAATATTATTCCATGTTCTATAACACATTTACTCTCGTTTGTTGGCACGTTTAGAAAATACCCAGTTTGGCATTTATATGGATTTTTTTTCCAATTAGGTAACCCACCTGTTGATAGTTGGAAGGTTACCGATAGACTGAATTTGGATTTTTGTATGATGAGTTCCTTGACTTATAGGTTGGTATGAGGCTGACCACCCATACTGTAAAAAATGGTTCACTTTGCCAATGTCACCCCTGTTTCAGGGAAGGTCGGCAAAATTTGTGGAGCTTATGTTCATTTGAGGTTTGGATTTTATTTGTAAGTACACATTCAGCATTTGTAAGCGCGAACTACACTTGTTGGTGTGTGGGCATACATCTGAGAGCTTTAAATGAATATATCCTTGCAACTTAGATTATAGTGGGGAGCGTATTTTTCTTAGTCCATCCAGTTCTATATATCGATGAGTGTGAGCGATTCTCCTTCGAGTCTGCTTGAACCCTGACATATTTTTTTGCCTTGCCAAGATCGACTAGACTAAATAATAGTCACGAACAGTAGTCACAAAATTTCTACAGCAACGGGATCATGTCTCTACCTACAAGATGGCAGATAGTCTATGAAAAAAATGGCCCATATGTACTGTAATTCAATGTTAATTAACTTTGAAAACAAATTACCTGAATTTTCTTAAAATGCAAAGAAACGTTTCCCCCGACCTATAATGTATGTATAGAAATCATCTGGTATATTGGCGAAGCTTCTTCTGGATTTTAACGATAAGTTTGACGATCTTCTGTTGGAGGAGTCTCAAGATTTGAGCGAGATAAACTTGCAAGACGAGCCCAAAGAAATTGTCATTGATTCAACTCCAACAGAAGATTCAGCTCCTAAACCGAAAGTTGCAGGGTTGAAGTTCATTTGAGGTTTGGATTTTAATTTGCAACAACACAATATGCAGGATTTTTAAAGGCGAACTGACTAGTTTCTGTTTGTGGCCTTGCGGCTTGCACTTAGCATGAATCTTAAATGTTAACATAGCTTTGCAACTTAGATTATAGATCACAAGAAAATGGTTAATGCCCGGAGTGTGTTAGTTTATGTGCTTTCAAATAATCTAAAAGGGCAGTCTTATACACACATTGATCTCAAACAAATGGTTTATGTCCAGAATGTGGTAGTTTATGTCTCTTCAAAGAATGTGACTGTGAAGCTTTATAATCACACCGATCACATGCAAATGGTTAATGTCTAGAGTGTGTTAGTATATGTGATTTCAAATCGCCTGACCGTGTAGTTTTATAATCACACTGATCACATGCAAATGGTTTATGGCCAGAGTGTGTTAGTTTATGTGATTTCAAATTGCCTGACCGTGTAGTTCTATAATCACACTGATCACATGCAAATGGCTTATGTCCGGAGTGTGTTAGTATATGCAATTTCAAATTGTCTGACCGCGTAGTCACATAATCACACTGATCACATGAAAATGGTTTATGGCCAGAGTGTGTTAGTATATGCGATTTCAAATTGTCTGACCGTTTAGTTATATAATCACACTGATTACATGCAAATGGCTTATGTCCGGAGTGTGTTCGTTTATGTGATTTCAAATTGCCTGACAGTGTAGTTCTATAATCACACTGATCACATGCAAATGGTTTATGGCCAGAGTGTGTTAGTATATGTGATTTCAAATTGCCTGACCATGTAGTTCTATAATCACACTGATCACATGCAAATGGTTTATGGCCAGAGTGTGTTAGTATATGCAATTTCAAATTGTCTGACCGCGTAGTTACATAATCACACTGATCACATGAAAATGGTTTATGGCCAGAGTGTGTTCGTTTATGTGATTTCAAATAGCCTGACAGTGTAGTTCTATAATCACACTGATCACATGCAAATGGTTTATCGCCAGAGTGTGTTAGTATATGTGATTTCAAATTGCCTGACCATGTAGTTCTATAATCACACTGATCACATGCAAATGGTTTATGGCCAGAGTGTTTTAGTTTATGTATTTTTAAAGTATCTGACTGTGAAGCTTTATAATCACACTGATCACATGCAAATGGTTTATGTCCAGAGTGTGTTAGTTTATGTTTTTTCAAAGCATATGACAGTGAAGCTTTGTAATCACACTGATCACATGCAAATGGTTTATGTCCGGAGTGTGTTAGTATATGCGATTTCAAATTGTCTGACCGTGTAGTTCTATAATCACACTGATCACACGCAAATGGTTTATGGCCAGAGTGTGTTAGTATATGTGATTTCAAATTGCCTGACCGTGTAGTTCTATAATCACACTGATCACATGCAAATGGTTTATGTCCAGAGTGTGTTAGTTTATGTTTTTTCAAAGTATCTGACAGTGAAGCTTTGTAATCACACTGATCACATGCAAATGGTTTATGTCCAGAGTGTGTTAGCATATGTGATTTCAAATTGCCTGACCGTGTAGTTCTATAATCACACTGATCACATGCAAATGGTTTATGTCCAGAGTGTGTTAGTTTATGTTTGTTAATATTAGATTTCCACACTGATATGAAACTACACTCATTGCAAAAATAGTGAGTGCTCTTGTTTACATCCCCTTGTTCGCCTCTAATGTGAGTGCTGGTTTCCTGTTGATCTGTTGAGGTGGATGGCCCGCTCTCTGAGGTTGTGTGGCTGTGATGGTGGCTCTTGCTTGTCCCAGTGTGCTCCAGCTCGCAGCAACTGAACAACTGATGGATCCTCAAGAGTTTATTTTGATTGGCCTTGTAGCTGCAGGCATGGCACACATGTTCCAACCTGACTCGATCATCTGAATACCGCGCAATGTCGATTCTGTCCCCAACTTCGCAGGATTCCTTCAGTAAGCTATAAGATGGAGGGGCAGAGTCCTCTCTCTTTATATTTTCCCTTACTGAGTCCTCGGCTTCCCATTCCTCCTCACGAGCCAGTTTCTCTTGCTTCACGTCGCTCTCTTCAATGTCGATTTGTTCACACGAGTGCAATGGTTGTGCATCCATAGCCCCCAAAACCAGCTCCTTCCCAAGTTTCACAACTGCGTCCATTTTAATCACTTTAAAAAAACATAAAGCAAACATTAAAATCTCTTTAAAAAGTAAAACACGGCCTTCGACGCCACCAGTGTGAAGACACGCCGACACGCCCACAGAGTATGACAGTATGACACGCCACCGGTGTGAAGACAGCGTGACAGGTGCTAGCCTGAAAGCTGGGGAAATCTGGGGATGTAATGGATGTAATCGAAAAAACCCGTTTCCCTACATGTATGGATTCTTTTTTTTAGAAAAAAAATTATACTTAAACAATTTATAGGTATAAAAACATTTAAAAGCCAAATGCGTTCATAAATAAACTTAATCAATCCATCGCAAACAAAAAAATAAGTGAAAAGGCTTACCCTTCACACATTTATGATAATTTAAGTATATATGATCTTATTTTAACGGTTAGTGAAAAACTCATTGAGGTATATATACTAGAGAAGTAACTCTTCTCGAAACACGTAGCACCCTGCAGTAGGTCAAAAATCGTACTCGAGAAAAACGGCCCGCCAGTCTCACGCAGACTTACTCAGCGAGCGGACGAGACAGGTGCTAATATATACTGCTATAAATGGCTAAATATTGTGATTGGAGTTTTCAAACACCTTTGTTTGTGAACTTGATCAATTATACTACATGCACAAATTAAAAATATATAAAATCCTATCACAAATTAATTATTAAAACAATTGTTTAACTTTAATGGGGCTTCCACACGCTTGCCAACCCATCACAAGTCAAGCGCACAGTGTGTCGTCTAGAACATGCTAGCTGGACAAAATTTTGTCTAATGGACTAATTTTGTCCAGCTAGCATGTTCTAGACGACATACTGTGCGCTTAGCTACAAGCCAAGTGTGCAGTGTGTCGTCTAGAACATGCTAGCTGGACAAAATTAGTCCATTAGATAAAATTTTGTCCAGCTAGCATGTTCTAGACGACACACTGTGAGCTTGACTTGTGATGGGTTGGCAAGCATGTGGAAGCCCCATAAAAATTTCGTCGCTGTGAAGTCAGCCCGACATATCGAACGCATAAGTAGAGCTTCATATTTTTCCCCTACAAGTAGGGGAAAAAATATTAATGAAAATACGAAACAACGTATGAGCTACATTTTGTGTTTCAATCGATGTTTATCGACTCATGAACTGTTTGCAATTTTAAAAATATTACGTGTGACTGTAAAGAGAATGAAATTTCTGATATTATGGAAAAGAGAAGAATACAAGTGATGTGCGTGACTGAAATAAAAATGATCGGGGATGGAGAAAAGGTATTGAAGAATGAGGAGTATTTTATTTGGAGTGGAATTAAGGATGGATATAAGAGACAAGGCGTGGGAGTAAGTTTGAGCGAACGGGCTAAAATATGTGTAAGTAATTATGAAAGAATATGTCCTAGGATTCTGTTGGTAAGGATGAGATTAGGACGTATGAAAATCCTAATGGTGGCTTGTTATGCTCCAGTAGAGTCTGATAGCAGAGAAGAGAGAGATGAATTTTGGGAGAGTGTAAATAATGTACTAAGAATGAAAGAAGAGAATGAACGAATTATTCTACTAGGAGATATGAACGGATGGATTGGTATGAAACGAGATGATTGCGGAAAGGTTGTGGGACCGAGTGGTAGAGGAATGATCAATAATAATGGACGAAAGCTTGTCAACACATGTATAGAACACAGACTTTTTGCAACAAACACCTGGTTTAAACACCAAGACTTGCATCTCTATACGTGGCAAAATAGGGCAGGCAATCGAACAATTATTGATATATATGCGTGGATGAAAGAATGAGAGGATGTGTGAGAGATGCAAGAGTGTACCGTGGAGCTGAACTCAGCACAGACCACTATTTGCTATGCGCGAGAATAATGGTAGGGGATTGTAAAAAAGGAAAGAAAAAAATATTGTTAAGAATGAAAAGAATAAAAGTGGAAAATTTGAACGATGACAAGGTGCAAGATGAATATCAAAGTGAGATTGCCAAAAGATTAAATATGGATGAACTACAAAAAATTAAAGATGAAGGATGTGTGGAAAAAGTGTGGCAAATGATGAAGAAAGAACTGACCGAATCTGCTAGAATGATATGCGGAGAAACAAATGTTGGTAAGAAAAAAGGTGATGCCTGGTGGAACGATGGAGTGAAAGAAGCAGTAGAGCAAAAGAAGGAAGCGTATAAGAAATGGTTGAAAGATAAAGGTAATTTGAATTTGGAAATGATGTATAAAAGGGCAAAACAGAATACTAAAAAGCTTGTGTATGAAAGTAAGATGGAATTAGAGAAGAAAAATAATGAAAGGGCACAGCAGGACTTCCACACCAACAAAAAAATGTTCTGGAGTTGGGTTCGGAATAATAACGAAAGTGTGGGAGCAACAACTCCGGGCATAAAGAATGCGCAGGGAGTCTTGCTGTGGGATGAAGACGATGTATGTAACAGATGGAAAGAATACTTTGAAGAAATATTAGGACAGGGTGAAAGAAATTTATATGAATGTGACCCTACAAATGAAAGTAATGAGGATATTTTGAAAGAGGAAATAAAAGCAAGCATAAAAGAGCTGAAGAATGGAAAGGCTGCAAGTATGGATGGATTGAATGCCGAGATGTTAAAGGCAGGAGGAGAATGTGTGGTAGAGTGGATGTTTGAATATGCAAGATGTGTATGAAAGACAGGGTAGTACCGATGGACTGGACAAAGGCGGTCATTGCCCCTATTTACAAGGGTAAAGGGGACAAGAAAGACTGCCGTAACTTCAGGCCCATTAGTCTCCTTAGTATACCTGGGAAAGTCTTATGCAAAATTGTCATAAAAAAAGTGAGAATGGCCACCGATCACAGGGTCTCTGATATTCAATCTGGCTTTATGCCAGGACGAGGTTGTGTGGACCAAATCTTTACTCTCAGACAGATTGTTGAAAAACATCTGGCTGTGGGGAGGGTGGTCTACGCAGCCTTCGTGGATCTCGAGAGGGCCTTTGAGTCGGTGGACAGATGTATGTTGTGGAATGTTCTCAGGAAGTACGGTGTGAATGACAACCTTCTGAATGTGATACGTGCCATCTATGAAAATAGTTCGGCATGTGTAAGAGTGGATGGGAGATACAGTGACTGGTTTGATGTATATAAGGGAGTGAGGCAAGGCTGCGTGATGAGTCCATGGTTGTTTAATATAATCATGGACAGTTGCATAAAAGAAGCTGGAATATCAGAGAGCGGAGTGAAAGTGGGTGAAACAAGAGTTGGAGTACTTCTTTATGCTGATGATGCTATAGTTTTAGCTGACTCGGCGGAGGAACTCCAGGCGATGTTAACCAAACTGAATGATGCGTTTTGTAAGAATAGCTTGAAAGTGAATGCGAATAAGACAAAAATATTAGTTTTTGACAGAAATGAAGTATGTGAGGAACTTACAGTTAATTTGAATAGAATGAAAGTTGAAGTAGTGAATGAGTTTGACTATTTAGGAAGCAAGTTTGAGGCGAATGGTAAGATGACGAAAGAATTAGAGAAGCGTGCCAGAAAAGGAAGATGCGTGATAGGAGCGTTTGGTAGAATAGCGAAGAATAAAAGGATACCAAAGAAAATGAAAATGGCGGTACACAATTGTATATTGTTGCCGACCCTGATGTATGGAAGCGAGTCATGGACGGTGAATGAAAGAGAAGTAAATAAGGTATGCACCGTAGAAATGGCTCATTTAAGAAGTATGACAGGAAAAACACTGAAAGATAGAGTGAGAAACGAATGGGTTCTGAATGAATGCGGAGTAAAAGAAAGCGTGAAAGTGAAAGTTCAAAGAAGTGTGATGCGATGGTTTGGACATATTGAAAGGATGAATGAAGACCGACTGACTAAAAGAGTGTATAAAGGGAATGTAATAGGTAAGCGTGGAAGGGGAAGACCTAGAAAAGAATGGATTGATCAGATAAGTGAGATTGCGAATGAATGGAATTTACAGAGTGGAAACAAGAGAAGAGCATGCATGAAAAGAGTGATGAAATTAGATGAGATGAAAGAAGTATGCAGGGACAGAGTCAAGTGGAGGCACTTGTGTGGAGGTACCGGCCACCCCTAGAGAATGGCGGCAGGATACAAGACAAGACAAGACAAGACAAGACGTGTGATATAATTTATTTTTGTAAAAAAAAAGTTTTTCTTAAATCTATTTTCATTAATTTCACACATTTAACATAGACATAAGGTTTTATACTACTTAACGGGTTGCTGGTTGAAGACGAACTGGAGTAAAATTACGTAAAAGTGTCATGTTTGCCCGCCGAGAAAAAAACAACTTTGGAACATCTATGCGGAGAACGCTTAGAATATATTGTGAGCATATTATATCTGAATATACTGTATTATGAGTTATGACTTTCATATTTCCAGAGGAATGTAGTACATTTATAAATTGTAGGGGAGTAAAGTGATGGTCTAACTTTTCCTACAGCATACTTCAATTATCTGAATTCTTTATTTACTTATTCCTTGACTTATAGGTTGGTATGCGGCTGACCACCCATGCTGTAAAAATGGTTCACTTTGCCAATGTCACCCCTGTCTCAGGGAAGGACCAAACTTAACCGAACCTTAACCGAACTTAACCGAACCATAACCGAACTTAACCGAACCTTAACCGAACTTAACCGAACCTTAACTGAACTTAACCGAACCTTAACCGAACTTAACCGAACCTTAACCGAACTTAACCGAACCTTAACCGAACTTAACCGAACCTTAACCGAACTTAACCGAACCTTAACCGAACTTAACCGAACCTTAACCGAACTTAACCGAACCTTAACCGAACTTAACCGAACCTTAACCGAACTTAACCGAACCTTAACCGAACTTAACCGAACCTTAACCGAACTTAACCGAACCTTAACCGAACTTAACCGAACCATAACCGAACTTAACCGAACCTTAACCGAACTTAACCGAACCTTAACCGAACTTAACCGAACCTTAACCGAACTTAACCGAACCTTAACCGAACTTAACCGAACCTTAACCGAACTTAACCGAACCTTAACCGAACTTAACCGAACCTTAACCGAACTTAACCGAACCTTAACCGAACTTAACCGAACCTTAACCGAACTTAACCGAACCTTAACCGAACTTAACCGAACCTTAACCGAACTTAACCGAACCTTAACCGAACTTAACCGAACCTTAACCGAACATAACCGAACCTTAACCAAGAGTTGCAGGGTGTATCTCCATTTGAGATTTGGTTTTTATGTTGTAGGTTCACATGAAGCATGTGCAAGCGCGAACTTGTATGTGTCTGGTTGTGAGAATGCATGTAATGTGAATCTCCAATGTAACATATCTTTGCAACTAAGATTAGATTAGATTAGATTTTATGAAACCTTTGTTAAATGTAAAATGTTATTCTGGAAATTTCATTTTATTCTGACATGCATATTTTAATATAATAACTGTAGGGGAATTCTGTATCATAGAATAATGAGATCTCAACCCTTTTTGTCGTGTTTGAAGTGTGCCATGTGTTTCGTAAAATTATTGCTATCTCGTTTTAACCTGAGAGTACAGTGCGCGTTATTCGATGCAGAAGCGGGATAAAAACTGATTGTCTCCTTGCATCTGCATTAAGGCTCAGTTTAGACACACGAAATTTTTTTGAATAAGTTTCGATAGTGACGTCAAGCAAGATGGCCGCTCCGCAGTGACAGATGCTGGCAATTTTGATATTATGATGATTTTTAAATAATGCTGCATGACCCGCTTATTTCGTAATGTTGGTCAGACTGAGTTGTCAGACATTTCCACTTCGGAGTTAAAATGTCTGAAAAGTCAAAGACAATAATGCTATGGACTCGACATGGACTCGACAATTTTGGTAGGTATTTTAAATTTTTTTGTTAATTTAAAACTCGAAAACCTTTATTTTCTGTGAAAACTAAAAACAATTTGGAAAATATAAAATAATTGTTAACCCCTTGAAAAGAAAAAGGAAGTAGGTAATAATTAAATTGAGTTTGTTCTTACTTTTGGATTAAAAACAATTTTATTTCACAACGCTGTTTTTTCCATTGCAACGTTTTAATTATGAAATAATTCCGTGAAACTTTTCACGGAAGAAACATGTTAATCAACTATTTTTATTAGTCGTAAATAATTTTAGTCGTAAGGGAAGTTTTAAATTCAATGTTGGTCTTGGCAAATAAGCACCAAAAACAATGACACAATATAATGTTAGCAAAATATATAATACCAATGCAATATTATTCTGTTTCATAAAAATAGTAATATATTTCCACAACTAACATTGGAATATTCTGCCAGTTTGTACAACACCACGATGAATTTTAAATTATCTGTATGATTTTTTTTTTTACTGGCGTATAGTTTAACTTAACACGTATTAAAATAATTTAATTCCTACATTATTTTAATCCCATTCGATGTTTGAATAAACCGCAACAGCTAAATGCCATTAGAAGAAAAAGATTATGTTTTGTTCAAAAAATATTTTGTTCAAATGTGTGTGGAGACGGAGAAACCGATAGTTGCCGCTAAAAATCGCTGTCTGACGTCACTATCGAAACTTATTCAAAAAAAATTCGTGTGTCTAAACAGAGCCTAAAACGTTTCCAACGGACTTCGGCTTGACATTTTTTTCCTGATTGTATGATGGTTGCGACTCTATAATATATATATCTCAATGGAAAAACTAGATCATAGAGTGAACTTTTTTTAGGCTGATTATGTTAAAAAGTGATGTTATGAATGCATGAAAAGAGTGATGAAATTAGATGAGATGAAAGAAGTATGCAGGGACAGAGTCAAGTGGAGGCACTTGTGTGGAGGTACCGGCCACCCCTAGAGAATGGCGGCAGGATACAAGACAAGACAAGACAAGACAAGACGTGTGATATAATTTATTTTTGTAAAAAAAAAGTTTTTCTTAAATCTATTTTCATTAATTTCACACATTTAACATAGACATAAGGTTTTATACTACTTACCGGGTTGCTGGTTGAAGACGAACTGGAGTAAAATTACGTAAAAGTGTCATGTTTGCCCGCCGAGAAAAAAACATCTTTGGAACATCTATGCGGAGAACGCTTAGAATATATTGTGAGCATATTATATCTGAATATACTGTATTATGAGTTATGACTTTCATATTTCCAGAGGAATGTAGTACATTTATAAATTGTAGGGGAGTAAAGTGTTAGTCTAACTTTTCCTACAGCATACTTCAATTATCTGAATTCTTTATTTACTTATTCCTTGACTTATAGGTTGGTATGCGGCTGACCACCCATGCTGTAAAAATGGTTCACTTTGCCAATGTCACCCCTGTCTCAGGGAAGGACCAAACTTAACCGAACCTTAACCGAACTTAACCGAACCATAACCGAACTTAACCGAACCTTAACCGAACTTAACCGAACCTTAACTGAACTTAACCGAACCTTAACCGAACTTAACCGAACCTTAACCGAACTTAACCGAACCTTAACCGAACTTAACCGAACCTTAACCGAACTTAACCGAACCTTAACCGAACTTAACCGAACCTTAACCGAACTTAACCGAACCTTAACCGAACTTAACCGAACCTTAACCGAACTTAACCGAACCTTAACCGAACTTAACCGAACCTTAACCGAACTTAACCGAACCTTAACCGAACTTAACCGAACCATAACCGAACTTAACCGAACCTTAACCGAACTTAACCGAACCTTAACCGAACTTAACCGAACCTTAACCGAACTTAACCGAACCTTAACCGAACTTAACCGAACCTTAACCGAACTTAACCGAACCTTAACCGAACTTAACCGAACCTTAACCGAACTTAACCGAACCTTAACCGAACTTAACCGAACCTTAACCGAACTTAACCGAACCTTAACCGAACTTAACCGAACCTTAACCGAACTTAACCGAACCTTAACCGAACTTAACCGAACCTTAACCGAACATAACCGAACCTTAACCAAGAGTTGCAGGGTGTATCTCCATTTGAGATTTGGTTTTTATGTTGTAGGTTCACATGAAGCATGTGCAAGCGCGAACTTGTATGTGTCTGGTTGTGAGAATGCATGTAATGTGAATCTCCAATGTAACATATCTTTGCAACTAAGATTAGATTAGATTAGATTTTATGAAACCTTTGTTAAATGTAAAATGTTATTCTGGAAATTTCATTTTATTCTGACATGCATATTTTAATATAATAACTGTAGGGGAATTCTGTATCATAGAATAATGAGATCTCAACCCTTTTTGTCGTGTTTGAAGTGTGCCATGTGTTTCGTAAAATTATTGCTATCTCGTTTTAACCTGAGAGTACAGTGCGCGTTATTCGATGCAGAAGCGGGATAAAAACTGATTGTCTCCTTGCATCTGCATTAAGGCTCAGTTTAGACACACGAAATTTTTTTGAATAAGTTTCGATAGTGACGTCAAGCAAGATGGCCGCTCCGCAGTGACAGATGCTGGCAATTTTGATATTATGATGATTTTTAAATAATGCTGCATGACCCGCTTATTTCGTAATGTTGGTCAGACTGAGTTGTCAGACATTTCCACTTCGGAGTTAAAATGTCTGAAAAGTCAAAGACAATAATGCTATGGACTCGACATGGACTCGACAATTTTGGTAGGTATTTTAAATTTTTTTGTTAATTTAAAACTCGAAAACCTTTATTTTCTGTGAAAACTAAAAACAATTTGGAAAATATAAAATAATTGTTAACCCCTTGAAAAGAAAAAGGAAGTAGGTAATAATTAAATTGAGTTTGTTCTTACTTTTGGATTAAAAACAATTTTATTTCACAACGCTGTTTTTTCCATTGCAACGTTTTAATTATGAAATAATTCCGTGAAACTTTTCACGGAAGAAACATGTTAATCAACTATTTTTATTAGTCGTAAATAATTTTAGTCGTAAGGGAAGTTTTAAATTCAATGTTGGTCTTGGCAAATAAGCACCAAAAACAATGACACAATATAATGTTAGCAAAATATATAATACCAATGCAATATTATTCTGTTTCATAAAAATAGTAATATATTTCCACAACTAACATTGGAATATTCTGCCAGTTTGTACAACACCACGATGAATTTTAAATTATCTGTATGATTTTTTTTTTTACTGGCGTATAGTTTAACTTAACACGTATTAAAATAATTTAATTCCTACATTATTTTAATCCCATTCGATGTTTGAATAAACCGCAACAGCTAAATGCCATTAGAAGAAAAAGATTATGTTTTGTTCAAAAAATATTTTGTTCAAATGTGTGTGGAGACGGAGAAACCGATAGTTGCCGCTAAAAATCGCTGTCTGACGTCACTATCGAAACTTATTCAAAAAAAATTCGTGTGTCTAAACAGAGCCTAAAACGTTTCCAACGGACTTCGGCTTGACATTTTTTTCCTGATTGTATGATGGTTGCGACTCTATAATATATATATCTCAATGGAAAAACTAGATCATAGAGTGAACTTTTTTTAGGCTGATTATGTTAAAAAGTGATGTTATGAATGCATGAAAAGAGTGATGAAATTAGATGAGATGAAAGAAGTATGCAGGGACAGAGTCAAGTGGAGGCACTTGTGTGGAGGTACCGGCCACCCCTAGAGAATGGCGGCAGGATACAAGACAAGACAAGACAAGACAAGACGTGTGATATAATTTATTTTTGTAAAAAAAAAGTTTTTCTTAAATCTATTTTCATTAATTTCACACATTTAACATAGACATAAGGTTTTATACTACTTACCGGGTTGCTGGTTGAAGACGAACTGGAGTAAAATTACGTAAAAGTGTCATGTTTGCCCGCCGAGAAAAAAACATCTTTGGAACATCTATGCGGAGAACGCTTAGAATATATTGTGAGCATATTATATCTGAATATACTGTATTATGAGTTATGACTTTCATATTTCCAGAGGAATGTAGTACATTTATAAATTGTAGGGGAGTAAAGTGTTAGTCTAACTTTTCCTACAGCATACTTCAATTATCTGAATTCTTTATTTACTTATTCCTTGACTTATAGGTTGGTATGCGGCTGACCACCCATGCTGTAAAAATGGTTCACTTTGCCAATGTCACCCCTGTCTCAGGGAAGGACCAAACTTAACCGAACCTTAACCGAACTTAACCGAACCATAACCGAACTTAACCGAACCTTAACCGAACTTAACCGAACCTTAACTGAACTTAACCGAACCTTAACCGAACTTAACCGAACCTTAACCGAACTTAACCGAACCTTAACCGAACTTAACCGAACCTTAACCGAACTTAACCGAACCTTAACCGAACTTAACCGAACCTTAACCGAACTTAACCGAACCTTAACCGAACTTAACCGAACCTTAACCGAACTTAACCGAACCTTAACCGAACTTAACCGAACCATAACCGAACTTAACCGAACCTTAACCGAACTTAACCGAACCTTAACCGAACTTAACCGAACCTTAACCGAACTTAACCGAACCTTAACCGAACTTAACCGAACCTTAACCGAACTTAACCGAACCTTAACCGAACTTAACCGAACCTTAACCGAACTTAACCGAACCTTAACCGAACATAACCGAACCTTAACCAAGAGTTGCAGGGTGTATCTCCATTTGAGATTTGGTTTTTATGTTGTAGGTTCACATGAAGCATGTGCAAGCGCGAACTTGTATGTGTCTGGTTGTGAGAATGCATGTAATGTGAATCTCCAATGTAACATATCTTTGCAACTAAGATTAGATTAGATTAGATTTTATGAAACCTTTGTTAAATGTAAAATGTTATTCTGGAAATTTCATTTTATTCTGACATGCATATTTTAATATAATAACTGTAGGGGAATTCTGTATCATAGAATAATGAGATCTCAACCCTTTTTGTCGTGTTTGAAGTGTGCCATGTGTTTCGTAAAATTATTGCTATCTCGTTTTAACCTGAGAGTACAGTGCGCGTTATTCGATGCAGAAGCGGGATAAAAACTGATTGTCTCCTTGCATCTGCATTAAGGCTCAGTTTAGACACACGAAATTTTTTTGAATAAGTTTCGATAGTGACGTCAAGCAAGATGGCCGCTCCGCAGTGACAGATGCTGGCAATTTTGATATTATGATGATTTTTAAATAATGCTGCATGACCCGCTTATTTCGTAATGTTGGTCAGACTGAGTTGTCAGACATTTCCACTTCGGAGTTAAAATGTCTGAAAAGTCAAAGACAATAATGCTATGGACTCGACATGGACTCGACAATTTTGGTAGGTATTTTAAATTTTTTTGTTAATTTAAAACTCGAAAACCTTTATTTTCTGTGAAAACTAAAAACAATTTGGAAAATATAAAATAATTGTTAACCCCTTGAAAAGAAAAAGGAAGTAGGTAATAATTAAATTGAGTTTGTTCTTACTTTTGGATTAAAAACAATTTTATTTCACAACGCTGTTTTTTCCATTGCAACGTTTTAATTATGAAATAATTCCGTGAAACTTTTCACGGAAGAAACATGTTAATCAACTATTTTTATTAGTCGTAAATAATTTTAGTCGTAAGGGAAGTTTTAAATTCAATGTTGGTCTTGGCAAATAAGCACCAAAAACAATGACACAATATAATGTTAGCAAAATATATAATACCAATGCAATATTATTCTGTTTCATAAAAATAGTAATATATTTCCACAACTAACATTGGAATATTCTGCCAGTTTGTACAACACCACGATGAATTTTAAATTATCTGTATGATTTTTTTTTTTACTGGCGTATAGTTTAACTTAACACGTATTAAAATAATTTAATTCCTACATTATTTTAATCCCATTCGATGTTTGAATAAACCGCAACAGCTAAATGCCATTAGAAGAAAAAGATTATGTTTTGTTCAAAAAATATTTTGTTCAAATGTGTGTGGAGACGGAGAAACCGATAGTTGCCGCTAAAAATCGCTGTCTGACGTCACTATCGAAACTTATTCAAAAAAAATTCGTGTGTCTAAACAGAGCCTAAAACGTTTCCAACGGACTTCGGCTTGACATTTTTTTCCTGATTGTATGATGGTTGCGACTCTATAATATATATATCTCAATGGAAAAACTAGATCATAGAGTGAACTTTTTTTAGGCTGATTATGTTAAAAAGTGATGTTATGAAGCCATAGATCTAGTACTTGGTAGATTCGACATCTGCGGTTGAAAAAACAACTGCTTTTACGGAATTTGTAAGTGTGTGCGTGAATTCGCGTGCGCACACGTCCCAATGATCAGGGGCGTACTCAGGGGTGATAAGCTAAAATGGATTAATTCTTATTTATGAAAAAAAATATATGGATAATTTTTAACTTTGAACATCCTTCTTCTAAAACAGATTTGAGGAGAGAAATGCACCACACCAACCTATATTGCCTGACCAGAAACAAGTTTGAACATCTTTTTTTATATTTTATGTACCTCCACTCGAGTGGAGTATTTTCCAACCGAGGTAAAATACCATGCGGTAAGAAGTTACACTATATGTGTAGCTTAGTTGAGTTGAGTTGATCATATGTTTGTGTTCCTTAACTTATGGGTTGGTGTGCGGCAGACCACTCATACTATAAAAATGGTCCACGTTGCCAATGTCACCCTCGTTTCAAGGAAAGTCGGCAAGAGTTGCAAGGCATATGTGTAAGCGCAAACTTATACTTTCTGCTTGTGGGCATGCACTTAATATGCATTCCAAATGTAAGACATGTTTGCAACTTAGATAAGATTAATTAAGATGAATTATTTATTGCAACTATAAATGCAACTAAGCTACACATATATTGTAACTTCTTGCCTGCGTTATCCCCGAAGGGGTCGCATGTGGCGATTCGGGACCTATTTATTTTTACAAGTAAGGGGGCCGGCCTCACACCAACCACTTTCATTTGATTTTGAAGTATTCACTTATCTAATCTAATCTACGTTGCAAACATATGTAACATTAGGGATTCACATTACATGCATTTTCACAAGCAGACATGCATAAGTTCGCACTTAAACATACCGCGCGTGGACCTACAGAATAAAAACCTAAATCTCAAATGAACGTACACCCCGCAACCTTGCCGACAATGAAAACATCCATTACAGACTACTTTCCAATAGTCTTTACCTCGACACTCTTAAGCCACTGCACTCGCACTTGTAACTTGCTTCTGAGTACGGCTTCTGAGTACGTTGTGTCTTTTTGACACGAACTGACTTGTGGAACGAAATGTTTTCAGCCTTGTTTTCGGGTTT